>CAJQZJ010033704.1:1626660-1678128 GCA_907164525.1 Lophiomys imhausi
TTTTTTTTTCTGTAACCATATGAATCCATGATGTCCAGAGTGCTCCAGCTGAAGTAGAACAGCTTTCCAAGATGATCTCTCAATAGAATCTGAAAGGGAAGATTCTGAGGAAAAACCTGACCATGTCACTTCAATTCTTACAATTCCATTCATTACATTCATTCATCGCAAATGACAAATTCATCTTATGCCATTCATCACAAACATCACAAACAACAGACAATCACAATACATAAGATATGACAACAAAAAAAATTCATTCCACCTCTTGGGAATGAAGTTGAAAATATTTTTGGGCACCCTTTAAAAATTGAGATATTGGCCAATTCCTGGGATGGTCAGCTATAGCTTTTTGTTGTCTAGGTCTCTATATGATCGATCATTTTGGGCTAGCCCTTTTAAAGTTGATTTGCATGCTTTTTTTTTTTAAATTAGTAACTGAAGCAGTCGTTAGGCTGAATCGTTTGACCTATTTGTCTTGATATTGTCATTCAGACTTTTGCTCTGAAAATAAATTTTTTTCTTTAATGAGGAGAAAGGCATAGATTAATTTTGTAAGTCCATTTGAAGCATGAACTCTGTCCATCCTGGATAAAAGATTGGAATATCATGAACACCATAAACTTAATAAAATATTCTTACCATGCGAAGACATTCATATTTCACCTAATGGGAGGTTCTCCCTGGTCAGATCTAATCTTTATAAGTTTTGTTGGTAACCACATTTTTTCATTCCCTGTAGACACATAGGCATAACCACGTCCCCATCTTAAAACCATTGCAGCTTTCCACTCTAAGGTTATCATATCCTTATAACATATTGGTTGATTTAATTCCTCAGTTTTTTGTATAACCCAATGTCTCTCAGCTGCAGTGGTACCCTTTTCACCAACATTTAGGAAATTCAAAGTTAGCAATGCATTTTGTAATCTATCCCTGGGATTCTTTAATTCCCCCTTTTGTTTAAAAAGCATCTCTTTTAAGGTACAATTAGCTCTTTCTACAATTGCTTGTCCTGTAGGATTGTGTGGTATACCAGTAACATGTTTTATATTATAATATGCAAAGAATTGCTTCATCTTATTAGATACATATGCCGGAGCATTATCAGTCTTAATTTGTGCAGGTACACCCATAAATGCCATTATTTCTAACAAATGTGCAATAACACAATCAGCTTTTTCAGAACTTAAAGCAGTTGCCCATTGAAAGCCGGAGTATGTATCAATGGTATGATGTAATGGGAGGTTCTCCCTGGTCAGATCTAATCTTTATAAGTTTTGTTGGTAACCACTTCTTTCCTTGTTTCACCTGGCTTCAACCTTGTTTTTCAGTCCAAAGAGACTCCCCTCATTTCACCTGACTTCATCCATATGCTGATAAGCTAGTTGCTCACAGCAGTTGATCTTCATGCCCCGAATTAAGAGACTGTATCAGAAACTTAGGTATTCACTAAATCTAACTTATATTAACCTATCAGCCCCTACAAACAACAGATTGTAATATTGTCTAACAAACTCCAATCCTGCCAGTGGTGACTTTTCTGTAACCAATCTCTTTACTGCACAATGTCTTATGCCTGCAGAAAAGGCTGGGCACCACGTGTATTCACTGTCATTGGAATAGGTAGCTTGTAAGAACAATGTCTCTGCTGTAGCAATCCTGACACCAAGCACAGGCATGTGATAGTTGCTGTGAGCCATGGAGCAAAGGGGAATCCATGTTTGAAATTTCTTGGCTATATCTTGTTCAGTAAGAACACTTGCTATGATTTCATGTGTGCGACATTTATTTTTTTAATGTTTATTTATTATATCAAGTTAAATCTCCATCATAGTGCTCTCTTTTCATCCCTCCCAGCTCCTTCCTCCCACCCTCTCCTCCGTCTCCCACCCACCCCACTCCTCTGATGTGGAGTATCCCTACAAATCAGCCCTTCTCAGTTCAACAGTCATATGAGGGTTAAGAGCTTCCTCTTGCACTGGGGACATGCATGGTAGCACCCCTAGGGCAAATTGTCACATTGATAGGTAACGAAGTGTATGTTCCCGATCTTTTTGGTGTGTTGGTTGTAGGATAGTTATCCTGTGCTATATGGCTAAAATCCAATTATAAGTGAGTAGATGCCATGTCCATCTTTCTGAGTCTGGGTTAGCTCACTCAGGATGAACTTTTCTAGTTCCATCCATTTGGCTGCAAATTGCATGATTTTCTTGTTTCTGATAGCTGAGTAGTATTTCATTATGTAAATGTGCCACAATTTTTTTTTATCCATTCATCAGTTGAGGAACATCTGAGTTGTTTCCAGATTCTAGCAATTACAAATAAGGCTGCTATGAACATAGATGAGGATATGTCCTTGTGGTTTGATAAGGAATCGTTTGGGTGGATACCCAGAAGTGGTATGGCTGGGTCTCGAGGTAGGTCTATTCCATGTTTTCTAATATATTGCCAGACTGATTTCCATAGTGTTTGTACAAGTTTGCACTCCAACCAGCAGTGGAGAAGTGTTCCCCTTTCTCCACAACCTCATCAGCATGCGCTGTCATTTGAGTTTTTGATCTTAGCCATTCTGACTGGTGTGAGATGGAATCTCAAAGTCATCATGTCTTGTAGAGAAATTTTAATCCACCAATTTGGCTGCTTGGATCACATCCAAAGACCTTCTAGGTCTGTTTGATATGAGTGGAATGCAGACATACCCTTAGTACATTCTTTTAATCTCAAACAATGAAGAAAATGTTAGTTTGCAAAAGAAAGCACCCATGTTGAAAAGTGATGTTTAATTGAGAGTCAGACAAAGTGACTACTGAAAGCTTTGATAGTAAATGACCTTTGTAGTCATGGCTTTTGATCAAGTTTACAGAACCAAGCACAATCCTTACCCCCAACAACCGATGATCAGGCTTCAAATATAATTTTAAAAAGTGTTTGGTTATTCCACAACCTTAATGTCACTATTGCACTTATGGACTCATCTTGTCTGGAAGGTCAGTATTGTAATATTCAGGATTCATCACTTGGGTAATAATATTGCTGTCATTTCTATCCAGCAGCCTTCATAGTACCTTCCATCAATAATTTTAGAGTTAGCTTGGATTTATTTTTTAAAAGTCCCATATAGTTTAAATTGTTTCCATCATACATTGTAACAGGTTCAATAATGGCTTGACAAAAAATTCACATATTAATATTTGAAACCTTTCAACAATACTCTCTGTACACTCAACATGCTATAGAGTTGTAAGATAGTCATTTTTAATGTTTTAAGAGACTGGGAAATTTCCAAGATTGTATGTGTTTTGGAGAATGGCCTTATGCAGTTTGTTTTCAGTTGCTGATCTATGTACCAGAGTTCTACTTGCCGTCTGGAACAAGTGGGTGAGCATTGTCATGATGATTGAACCATCTCCAGCCTCAATGTTGTGTAAAGGATGTTCTCCATCATCTCTGATTGGTTAATAAATAGTTGAACAACCAATGCCTGGACAAAGGAGGATAGGAAAGCTAGACTTCTGATCAGTCAGGGTCCCAAAGAAAGACAGACAGAGAGAGAGAGAGAGAGAGAGAGAGAGAGAGAGAGAGGTTACCACAAATCAAGATGGACCATAACAGAAGCAGGTCACCAAGGAAATTACAATGAAGAAACATACAGAGCAGATTGAGCCAAGGAAAGACTGAGATATCAAGTAATAGGCATGTGGTTGTGAAGTAGCCAGACTAGAACAGCTGGGTTAGAAGAGATGAATATTTTCCCAGTTATATAGTCTTTAAAGCTTGTTAAATAAATCTAGTAGGTCTCTGTGTCAGTTATTTTGCAGCTAGAACTGGAATGGAAAAAAATACCACTTTTAAATTTACTTCTATATATGTGTATATTCTAAAGACTATTACATGACCCTTATAAAGTATAGTTAGGAAGAATGAACCACACAAGAAAGAGGAGTTGACAGTGAGACCAAAGAAACAACATGGAAGTTATATAACCATAAGCCATGATAATGTCAGCAGCCACTGTAGGAGGGAAGAAGCAAGACACAGTGTCCCCTGGAGTGCACAGATAGACATGGATTTGGTCATTTCATATAATTCAACTATATGAAATTTTAGATTTTGCATTTCTGGTTTCCAGACATGGCAGATTAAAAAAAAATGCATCACTGTAAACTTCCAGGTTTACAGTAATTTGTTAAAGCAGCTATAGAAGGCTAGCACAAACTCTCACTTGACTTCTTCTCTGTAATAAACACACATAAATATGTATTTGTTTCAGAGAATTTCCAGGTGAAGTCATCAGTCTCTGGTTTTTTATTTGTGAAAATGTTTTACATCAATTCAAGAGACAGTGCCTTAGGTAATATTCAATTTTTTTCCTGCTGGAGTCAATCTTGGTACTGTGAGCATTCCCTCAAGTTTATATTTTCTCAGTGTTATACATTGTGTTGGTGTACAGTTATTCACAGTATTTGATGATAGTTGTTCTAGTAAGGCAACTATAATGCTGGCATGGAAAAATATTTAGATAAAACAAGTTATCAGGGAAGTGAGGACAAAGTTATCGAGGAGAAGCTCAGAGGAACATTTTTAGGTGACTGTGGACGTGTTATCCTAACCATTATTTGGATAAGATTCCCTAAAGTTTCACAGTAGAAAGTGAGATATGTCTATATACAAATTATGCATTGATTAGAAGACAAAAAATAAAAGTAATAAAAAATGTGCACAATAAATATAATCAGCTGAATCTCCACAGACAGCTTAATTGCTTATATCCTGTAGGGTTAGGAAGCTTAATCTCAAAGAATTACTCTCTAGAGGTCTCAAGGTCTCTAGGAGTTTTCCCCAGATCTCCTTGTATTGGCCTCTAATTGTAATGTAAGTCAAAGAGACACCACTTTTGGAGAACACTATACACCATGTTTATTGGCCATTAGACATTGATGTGAATGATAATCACACTTAGCACCTACAGAACTTCTTGACCTGAGGATTTGCTAAGAGATTTAAATTAAGATCTAGAGGAAAAAAAGTAAAATCACATTAACTGACTTAAGTAATAACCTCTTCATGAGAAGTTTTGTAGAATTGCATTATGTACAGGCACAGTTTGTGAATGGCATGAGAGATGCAATCTTATCATGCTTATGAAGTGAATCAGGAGGAAGTAGTAGAAGACTCTTCCAGAAAACCAAGAATTAATGGAGATTTGGACTCTAATTCATACTAATGCTCTTTCCTTCCTCATTCCCTGAATTAGAGAATGTGGGACTTTTTGACCATTGCCTAAGAGGAAACTTCTCTCATATCACTTATGCAGCATTCCATGAGTGACCTGGGGATTTCAGAATACTATTCTGGATTGACTGTTCTTTCCCAGGAAACTGGTAAGCTTCCATTCTCCATGAAATTTTTGTGATTTTTGTATGAGAAATCAGCAAGGCAACTACATTCATTGTGAGTTATTCTAAAGTAAAATTAGATAATTTCAACATGTTTTCAAAATCTGAGGCAAATGTGAAAAATTCCATCATATGGAACTTAGAAATTTGTATTACACATCATGCTTGCTTCTCAATAAGGACGAACAAAACCCAAAACATATGATGTCCTAGCTGAATATGTTATAATCTTACATTCCTTACTATGTATTGAATTCTTATTGGAGGAAAACAACAAGTAAAGATAGCAGCTAATCCTTAAAGTGAAAGGACACTTCCTTTAGAAAAGAATCCTTAATGGATTAATAAGCTTCGAACTGTACTTTAACCTTTACACCAGGATCTCATGCTAATTAACATTAATACACCTACAAATGTTGACAATGATATGGGTAAAATCACAGAATTTTAATTAGGTTGACGATGACTTTAATTCTTGAATATTAACTCTTTTAAAAATACTGGATATATTATTTTTATGCTATTTTATATATTTATCCTTCTCAGGTCTCTGATGCAGTTGAAGACTACGTAGTTAAATTTTAAGTTGTTTAGGAATTCAAAGGATGTTGTAGGTCTAAGAAGATGTTTTTAAGTTGGTAGGTAATTCAGGTTAGAATGGAATGAGTTAAATATAGAACTTTAAACTTATCAAGATAGATTAAATATAGAATATTAATATCAGTTGCCAAATATGTTTAGACTGAACATTGGGAATGTATGTTAGACCTTATAATTTTTATAATTGCTGCCTATTTGTTCTTATTGTTTTCTATTGTATTTATTGTTAAAAGAAAAAGAACCTTTTATTGGACTAAAAGGGGGAGCTGTTGGGACGAATGAAGATACACCTTAAATTTTAAAAAGGCAGATAGAAGGGAGAGGAGGAACAGGACTGTGTTTGAGATGTAACTTGAATAAATAAATTAATGCTAAAAGAAATGTATTAATTTTCAGCTTTCTAAAAGTGAAGAATAAAAATGGTACTTGCTCCCACCTCTAGACATAGGCACAAAGACATACAAATACATATTTATATTTAAAGTCTTTATACATGTTTGTAGAGCTAGGTATATTCCAAGGTGATCATGTATTTGTTAAAGGCAGAAAACAGCATTAAATTTGGGGTTCTAAATTGATATTTTGAGGATGAAAAGTTGAGGAATATTAGTTGGAATTGGATGGATATTCTTCAAAAGCTTTAGTCATAATCATGAAATTTAACATACTATTGCTACATGAGAATAGACATAGACATAACAGCATCCAGGATGGAACTTAACACCAAAATAAGTCTATGAGACAGAGACATCCCATAAACCTAGAACATTCCAACTTATGAACTGTGGTTTGGCTAGCATATGTCATTTAGGAGTGTAGGGAGTTAGATAAATTAAATTAGATTTAGAAATATATAGGGCTTTCTGACACTGTCTCTCAATTCAGGGCATGAAGATCATTATCAGCATGTGGACTAAAAGCAGGAAACAAACAGGAGACTTAATAGACTGAAAAACAAGGTTGAAGTCAGGAAAAACAGGAAAGACTCAATGGACTGAAAAACAAGGTTGTCAGAACACCAGGAAAGACTTAATAGACTTAAAGAAACAAAGTATCTGGCCTGACATTGTTTTCAGCTGCTAAGTGGGCAGAGCCCAAATTAAGCTGAAACAGAGTTCCTCCTATTTAAGGACAGTGCATGGAGCCCAAAAGGAGAAGAGGCCCCTGATGCTAGAGAGCTCCGAGAGTCTGCTGAAAAAAGTGCTGGCCATCATTTGATGGCCAGATCTCCCTGAAGCAGAAAGAAGCTGGTGAGCAAAGAAAGCCTGAGCAAGACACCAAAAGGCCAAGGACTAAACCCTGTGGCTCAGCTTTTGCCTAGAGGGGTTTGATCTGTCTGAACAGTGGCCTAAAGGAAACTGCCTGGCTTTAAGGACTCTGAGGTAGAGCGGCAGAGTTGCTGATGCTAAGGGATTGGGGTCTCCCAGAGAGAAGAAAGCATCAAGCCTTTTTTAAGGTGAGACTGCAATAACCAACTTACCCTGATGAATCTACATCTGAGAGATCTAGAAAAAGGACTGCTAAGTGCGTTAAAGAATCTACAACAAAGACTGTGTTCCTGACGACTGAGGACCTGCCCCAGAGACTGTATCATTCTAAAAGGTTAGGAAAATAATTATCAATAGGTTTAGTGGATAGGTTAAAGGGGTTGTAGGAATTTATAGGATTAATAGTTAAGAAATTATTGGTGTTTGTTATAAGTAAATATAGTAATAAATAAATAAGTGTTAAATAATAATTAAAAAGTTCAGTTACAGAGGAGAGACAGAATGATTATTAAAATTTAATTCTTCATATAAAAAGTAGAAATCAGACTCACCTAGAGTTATGGAACCACCAGTCACATCTGTAGAATACAAACTGACTGAAAACATTGGAAAACTTAGTGGCTCTAGTTTACCACAGGAACAATTAGGAAAGACAAGTTTTTTTCATTTATAAAATTTAAAAACAATTTTAAAATTTCAATATATTTGATCATATTATTTCTCTCCCCCAAGTCCTTCCAGAGTTGAGAGAGAAGTTTTAGGAGGTCAAATCTTTACCCACAATCCAAGTCCTGTGTGTCAACATCTACTTTAATCAAACCGATATACACAACACTTTGAGAACATAACAGTAATACAATAGACAACACTTATCCAGTTGTGCTGAGCACACATCTATTGCCTTTTGCATAATATCTGTTTACATTTTTAGTGTAACATCTCTTAGCAGGTCTCTTACTGTATTCATTTTGCAGATGAAAATAAGATATTCAGGGACTTCTTCAGGATCAGTGACTCCTAGATAGTAAGTGTCAGATCTTATATGTATCTTTCCCGGAACATGAGTTATCTATATCTATGACAAATCCTCAGTAAGAATCTAAGGTTGAACATTCCACCCATTTAATTTGCCTCACCACATCAACAATGCATTAAGATGTACAAGGATAATTCCAGAGTTCACCTTGTATTAGCTTCAGCCTAGTCAAAAGTTTATGCTTTAACACACAATCTTGTTAATGTATCTTAGTGTTACGATAATAAAATGAGTGTGTATGGGGGAGGTAAAATGCAATTCAGAGCTTTTTAATTTATTCACGACACTTTTGTAGCTTCACTTCTGTGTTTGTTTCTTATCCCCTTAATGAAAAGCAAATACTTAGTGGACAGGATAAAATTGCTACCTGTGCAATTACTCAGTTCATTATGAAACTGAACACAGAATGAACCAGAGTGGAAACTGTACATTGACATAAATTTTGTTGAATATATGCTAGACTATTAGAATTAGAAAGTACTCAGAATAGGTTAAAGGTTAATTTAAATTCTGAACAGAAATTGCTAAATTAGGTGTGTATACATATGAATAAATGACTCAACTTCTTGTGCTTCATAATTTTATAAGATTAGAACAGGCAAACACTCTGTTGAGGGGACAAATGAATACACCCTAAAGTTTTTATCGTAGTTCTTGGAAAATGAGAAACATATGTTTGACTGGACTAAAGAGAAATGAATCAGAGCATAGATTCACTCAGAAAATCATTTTATTATATTACTAAACTGTTGACATTTTAAATAATATATCTATAAAGTTGAAATAGGCAGATCATTGGTAAAGATTCCACAGAGTCAACAGGTTGTAACCCTGTATATAATTCACAATAATTTCTTTCAAGCTTATGCTTTTCTAGAAAATATCAAAGTACATATTCCTTGATAGTGTGAAGTTCAACTTATTTATCCTTCTGTAACTTTTGACACTTTGATACAGAGCATCCACTAATTCTCTGGTAACTTTGATGGAGAATAAGACAGAAGTGACACAGTTCCTCCTGGTGGGACTCAATGATGACCCAGGCCTGCAGTTTCCTCTCTTTATCATCTTCTTGATCATCTACACCATCACCCTGGTGGGGAACCTTGGAATGATCCTGCTGATTGTCCTGGATGCTCACCTCCACACTCCCATGTATATTTTCCTTGGGAATCTATCACTGGTAGACTTTTGTTACTCTTCAGGTGT
This sequence comes from Lophiomys imhausi, assembly GCA_907164525.1. Classification (NCBI taxonomy): domain Eukaryota; kingdom Metazoa; phylum Chordata; class Mammalia; order Rodentia; family Muridae; genus Lophiomys; species Lophiomys imhausi. The sequence goes on from CAJQZJ010033704.1 coordinate 1,636,173, forward strand.
CACTCCAAAAGTCATGGCTGAGTATCTAGTAGGAGATAAAGCCATGTCCTACAACGACTGTGCTGCTCAGATGTTCTTTGTTACAGGCTTTGCCACTGTGGAAAATTATCTGTTGGCCTCGATGGCCTATGATCGCTATGCAGCAGTGTGTAAGCCCCTGCACTACGCCACCACCATGACTACAGGCATGTGTGTATGGACGATTGCAGCCTGCTATGCCTGTGGCTTCCTGAATGCCTGCATCTACACTGGGGATGCATTTATCCTCTCCTTCTGTAAGGCTAATGTGGTCCACCATTTTTTCTGTGATATTCCAGCAGTCATGGTACTCTCTTGCTCTCAAAAACAGGTGAATGAGCTGGTTCTTGTTTGTGTAGCTAGCTTCAATATATTTTTTGCTCTTATAATCATCCTAATATCCTACCTAATGATTTTTATCACAATTCTAAAGATGCACTCAACTGCAGGACATCAGAAGGCCATTTCCACCTGTGTCTCTCATTTCACTGCTGTTCTTATTTTCTATGGAACAGTAATTTTCATGTACTTGCAGCCTAGCTCCAGTCATTCCATGGACACTGACAAAACCGTGTCTGTGTTCTACACTATGGTCATCCCCATGCTGAACCCTCTGGTCTACAGCTTGCGGAACAAGGAAGTCAAGAGAGCATTCAGAAAGATTGTTTTCAGGACAAAATGACATACTGATTTTACACATTTAATACATGCAATACCTAGGTTCATTTCTCTTACATATTTTTCACTGAATCAGATTTTATTTGTTATCTATCTATCTATCCATCTATGCATCTATCTATTCATTTATCCATCTCTCTATGTATCTGTGTTTCATCTGTCTATCTTCTATCTCTCTATATATATCCATCATGTATATATGCATGCATGTATCTATCATCTATCTATCCATTCATCATCTATCTTCATCATAATTATCTATCTATCATCTATGTATGTATGTATGTATCATCTACCTATTGATAATCTATCATCATTATTATGTAATTATCTATCATCTATCTACCTATCAACTATGTATGTATGTATGAATGATCTCTATCATCTATCTTCATCATCATTATCTACCTATCTTTGATCTATCTATATCTATCATCTATTTCTCATCTTTCTCTATCTCTATCTATATCAATCAATTATTATCCTCTATTCATACATGCATCTATCTATCATATGTCTGTCTGTGGATGTGTGGTTTCTGTGTGTGTGTGTGTGTGTGTGTGTGTGTGTGAGAGAGAGAGAGAGAGAGAGAGAGAGAGAGAGAGAGATAGAGAGATAGATAGAGAGAGAGACAGAGAGACAGAGAGAGAGAGGCATTCCACATTCATTTAAAGATCAGAGGACAGTTCGTGAAAGGCAGGTTCTCTTTTTATCTAACACAAAGGTTCTGAGGATCATACTCTGGCTCAGATCTTTGTCAAACCACACATTTCCTCACTGAGCCACCTTCCTAGTCTTGAATCATATTTGACAACTACCAAGTTGAAGGGAAACTCCAAATTTCTCAAACTCCAAGAGTTGTTGCATATGTCTAGAAATGACAGTCTAGGGTCATCTCAAGCTGGACTATAAAAGGATTTCTGGCAGACAGATAAAAACTTGATTTAAATATTTGCCAGGAACCTGCAAAAAAAGGGTTTCTGCTTGCCAAAAGGATCGTTTATCTTGGGTATAGATGTGGTTATATATCAAGGCCATACTACCCTCCAGACCTTTTCAATCCCTACTCACATACATTTATTATGCATTTTCAAGTCCACTCTAGCCTCCTGGTCCTTATCACCTTTCCCACTCTTCTGATACTTTGATAGCTCCCAGGCTGTTGCAGGTTACAGGTTTTACTCCACCCAGATACCCGTTGGTTCTATATAAAGGACAAAATTAATCCTCCTGTCTCTAGTATTGCCGATATTCTCTCTCACTCTTCTTGCTTTACTTAAAGAGCACTGGTCAGGTCCAGTTTGCTTCTTTTTCTCTCTGTCCTGGACTCATCCTGATGCCTCTGGCTGTTCTCTCTTTTCTATAATAATAACCTCCTCCTCAATCATGGAACAGCCATTTCAGTGGTTTATTTTTTTGAGCCTAGCTTATGAAAACCAACACTGAATTCAGTTTCCTTAAATGATACCTTATTGAAAAAAAAAACAGAGATATTCAGTCACAATATCTGAATGGGGATGGTAAAGGTGCTTGGGTTTGCTCATCAAATACAAACAAGATATGGATCTATTAACTCATCTTTCATCAATTTACTTCAAACTTGTATCAGTGAAAATGTTTGTAAAACAAGAACATAATAAGACCATGCACAGAAGTTCATGAAAAAATGGCTTATGAGGGAGGACACATTGATATAAATGTGGCCTGTTTTTGAGAATGAAATGCATTTTGCATTTATATGATATTTTTATGGTTTATTTTAACTGTATTAAATAATAATTTAGTAATGAAAATATTCTTGTCAAATATGGTGGTAAATCCATGAAGTCTCAGATTGAAGAGGCTGGTATGCATAGATTAATGGTTTGAGATAAATTTGTTACATATTAAGACACTGCCAAAAAAAGGAAAACAAAAATAAAACTAATGAGAAAAGTCAATATAAAAAATTGTCCATCCAGCTAGGTGTGGTGGCACACACCTTTAATCCCAGCACTCAGGAGGCAGAGATAGGCAGATCTCTGTGAATTCGAGGCCAGCCTGCTCTACAAAGTGAATCCAGGACAGCCTGGGTTTCTTATACAGAGAAACCCTGTCTTGTATAAACAACAAAAACAATAATAAATTGTTCAACCAATGTCTTTCTGAGAACTTGTAACAACATTTCTGAAAGTAAGTGTGGGACACTATGGGATCTCCAACGATTTGTCCTAGTCAATGTGGGTGCCCATCATCTATTCTGAGAGTGCTCACCTAGACAGAGTGAAAAAGAAACACACACACACACAACACACACACACAGAGAGAGAGAGAGAGAGAGAAAAACACACACACAGAAACACACAAATATACTCTTGCTCTCTGTTTTTCTGTCTCTCATTCCCTCCCTCCCTCTCTCCTTCCTCTCCCATTATTCCTTTTTTATATCTGAGAGAGAGATCTATCTTCTGTCATATCTAGATATCCGAACTACTGAATCTCTAGCCCTTGATCTCTCCTCCTCCTTCTTTCTCAGATCATTGAACTGTGCCTTAAATTACCCACTAGCCTTCCTGGTTTACCAACTTTCACAGAAAACATAATGGATATTTTTAGCTTATATAATCAAGTGAGCTGTTAGCAAAATTTCTTTACATGGCATTTGTCATTTATTGACAACAGGCCCTAAGCAGGCCATCTATATGACTCCTCCCCTTAGTAAGGAGAAGGAAATATAGTGCAGGGCAATGGAGAAAGTCTATTAAGAGACAAAGGTTGAGAGGACTTCTATGAAACATTGTCTTCTGGACATAACATAGCTGCTGCACTCATGAAGTCATTATAGTTGTGGTTATCTGAAAAAGGTCTGCATAATATTGGGCCCCTAAACATTTCATCCTGAAAAGGAGAAAGGCTCATAATGCCCAAGGAACATTTGTCAATGTTAATGTTGGATGGTGTATCATGTTTTTTCAGGAGTAAGTTGTTCATGCTTCAATAAGTAACCTCCTTCCAACACTGATATAAACAGTCTTATTTTAGCTCAGTGAGTTACACATAAAAGATATGAAAGTTAGAAGGAAGCTTGTTGAGAAGAAGAGTTTCATTGGGAGAAGAGGGGGATGAGGAAAGGTAACAGAGAGTGAGGAGGTCTACAATTCATTAGGTAAATGGATAAACTGTTGAGTAAGTTTTGTAAAAACAAAGTCACTTGATATTTAATTAGAATTTAAACTTAAGCCAAATATTTTCTGTTTCTTTTACAACTTCAGACTTTTTTCTTTGTCCATTTATATACTAGTACTCCATTCACCACATAGTCTATCTCTTCACATGACCTATCCCCTTCAAAGACTTTATTAACACTTACTGTATTAGCTTATTACTTCCTTTGCTATCTTGTCTGATTAAATTGTAAGTTGAAGAGAAGTTACCAGAGAAGTAACATATACATATCCATACATATATACACACGCACATATATATATATATATATATATAATATTTATTTATTGCTTCATGTTACATCTCCATCCCACTGCCCTCTTTCCACCCCTCCCAGTCCAGTGCTCCAACCCTCTACCCCCATCCCTTCCATCCCACTTCTCTGGAGTGGAGTGTCCCTATATAAAAGTTTCTCGCCCCAGTTCAGCAGTCATATGAGGACCAAGAGCCTCCTCATACACTGGTGGCCAACAAGGCAGCACCACTAGGGCAAAGTGTCTCATTGACAGGAAACAAAGTCTATATTCCTGTTCCCTTTGGTGCATTGGTTGTAATATAGTTATCCAGTACTATATGGCTAAAACCTCATTATAAGTGAATAGATGCCATGTGCATCCTTCTGAGTCTGGATTAGCTCACTCAGGATGAGCTTCTGTAGTTCTATCCATTTGGCTGCAAATTGCATGATTTCATTGTTTCTGATGGCTGAGTAGTATTCCAATGTGTAGATGTAACACAGTTTTTTTTTTTTCATCCATTCCTTGGTTGAGGGACATCTGGGTTGTTTCCAGTTTCTAGCTATTACAAATAAGGCTGCTATGAACATAGATGAGGAAATTTCCTTATTATTTCCTGAGGAATCATTTGGATGTATACCCACAAGTGGTATGGCTGGGTCCTGAGGCAGAGCTATTCCAAGCTCTCTAGGATATCGCCAGACTGACCTCCATAGTGGTTACACAAGCCTGCACTTCCACCAGCAATGGAGGAAGGTTCCCCTTTCTCCAAACCCTTGCCAGCATTTGCTGTCATTTGAGCTTTTGATCTTAGCCATTCTGACAGTTGTGAGATAGAATCTCAGAGTCATCTTGAGTTATATTTCTCTAATGATTAAGGATGCTGAGCATTTCTTCAAGTGTCTCTCACCCATTAGGGATTACCCCTTTGTGAATTCTCTGTTTAGCTTTGTTCCCATTTTTTGATTGGATTATTTGGTTTCTTAACATTTAATTTCTTGAGCTCTTTGTAAATTTGGATATTAGCCCTCTGTCAGATGTGGGGTTGGTGATGATTTTTTCCCAATCTGTAGGCTGCTGTTTTGTTCGAATGACAGTGACTTTTTTTCTCACAGAAGTTTTTCAGTTTCAAGAGGTCCCATTATTGATTGTTGGTCTTAAAGCCTGAGGTGTTGGTGTTCTGTTTAGGAAGTCTTCTTCTGTGCTGATGGGTTTGAGGGTTTCCCCCACTTTATCTTCTAATCAATTTAGTGTGTCAGGCCTTATGTTAAAGTCTTTGATGCACTTAGACTTAAAAAGCAAACAAACTGAGAGATCCAAGATGGCAGCTGTTGGCAAGGACACATTTTGAACTGTGGGCGGAACCCAATCTGCGAGGTGCAGACCCAGTGGAGAGCAGAATGGCGTAGAACCCAGACCACTGCAAACCCAGGCCATGTGTGGCACAGAACCCATGCTGAGGAACGCGCTGTGGAAGTGGGCAAGAGCCACTCAAAAACCCAGCAAGTGGACAGGCTCGGGCCCAAAGCAGAGGTCAACAGCTTGGAGCCCAGTTTGGGGCCCAAAACAGAGGTCAGTGGCATGGGACACAGACTCGGGGACCAAACCAGAGGCCAGCAGGGTAGAACAGAGAACCAGGTTTTAGAGCAGAGGCCAGTGGCCTGGGGCACAGGCTTGAGACCCAGAGCAGATGTCAGCACGGACCCTGCCGTAGAAGCAGGCAAAAGTCATGCAAGTACTCAAGGAATAGCTCCAAACCTCAGACAGGGGTACTCACCAGCCTCCTAAGCATCCAGCTTCCATGCTGGCATTCCATACAGGAGAACTCCAGGTTCACCAAGCTTTATCTCTAGCGGAGAAGCTGGCTGGGGGACATAAGCATATCTGGGCTTACCCAGTGAGGTGTTGGACATGAAGGTCCTTCTACTGGATATACAATTATTTGGTAGAACATTGTGCTCAAGCAGGGCAGAGAGCTGCTCTTCCTGCACCGGTACAGTCTCCTGCAGATCTGATCACTGCAGGGTCTTGGGAGGTAGTCCCAAATGCCAGATAGAGGTACCTCCCAGATACCTGAGCACCCAGTATCCACATAGACCTAAGTTTTGTGCAAGGTGATAAGTATGAGTCTAATTTTATTCTTTTAAATGTTGACATCCAGTTAGACCAGCACCATTTGTTGAAGATGCTGTCCTTTTCCCATTGTACCACTTTGGCTTCTCTGTCAAAAATTAAGTGAATATAGGTGTGTGGGCTCATTTCTGTGTCTTCAATTCGATTCTATTGATCCATTGGTCTGTTTCTATACCAGTATCATGCTGTTTTTATTACTATTGCTCTGTAGTACAGCTTGAAATCTGGGATGGTGATACCTCCAGATTTTTTTTTATTGTACAGGATTTATTTAGCTATTCTGGATTTTTTTGTTATTCTATAGGAAGTTGAGAATTATTTTTTCCAGGTCTATAAAGAATTGTGTTGGTATTTTGATAGGAATTGCATTAAATCTGTTTATTTCTTTTGTTAGGATGGCCATTTTATTATGTTGGTCCTACCTATCCATGAGCATGTGAGATCTTTCCATCTTCTGATGTCCTCTTCAATTTCTTTCTTCAAAGACTTGAAGTTCTTGTCATACAGGTCTTTCACTTGCTTGGTTAGAGTTACCCCCAGGTATTTTATATTGTTTGGGGCTATTGTGAAGGGGGTTGTTTCCCTAATTTCTTTCTCAGCCCATTTATTTGTTTTATAAAGAAGGGCTTCTGATTTCTTTGAATTAATTTTGTATCCAGCCACCTTGCTGAAGGTGTTTATCAGCTGTTAGAGTCCTCTGGTGGAATTTTTGGAGTCGCTTGTGGATACTAGCATATTGTCTGCAAATAGGGATAATTTGACTTTTTCACTTCCAATTTGTATCCCCTTGGTTTCTTTTAGTTGTCTTATTGCCCTAGCAAGAACTTCGAGTTTAATGTTGAAGAGATATGGCAAAAGTGGGCATCCTTGCCTTGTCGCTGAGTTTAGAGGAAATGCTTTAAGTTTCTCTCCATTTAATTTGATGCTGGTTACTTGTTTGCTATATATCACCTTTATTATTTCTAGGTATGATCCTTGTATGCCCATTCTCTCCAGGACTTTTAGCATGAAGAGGTGTTGGATTTTGTCAAATGCATTTTCAGCATCTAGCGAGATGATCATGTGGTTTTTTTTTTCCTTTTAGCTTGTTTATATGGTGAATTACATTGATGTATTTTCATATGCTGAACTATCCCTGCGTTCCTGGGATGAAGCCTAATTGATCATGGTGTGTGATAGTTTTGATGTGTTCTTGGATTCAGTTTGCCAGGATTTTATTAAGTATTTTTGCTACTATGTTCATGAAGGAAATTGTTCTGGAGTTCTCTTTGTTTGTTGGGTCTTTATGTGGTTTAAGAATCAGTGTGACTGTGGTGTCATAGAATGTGCTTGGCAGTTTTCCTTCAGATTCTATTTTGTTGAAGAGTTTGAAGAGTATTGGCATTATTCTTCTTTGAAGGTCTGGTAGAATTCTGTGCTGAAGCCATCTGGCCCTGGGCTTTTTTTGGTTAGGAGATTTTTTAATGACTGTTTCTATTTCCTTGGGGATTATAGGGCTGTTTAATCTGTTAACCTGATCTTGATTTACGTTAGGTGGGTGGAATCTATCAAGAAAATTGTCCATTTCACTTAGGTTTCCAAATTTGGTGGAGTACAGATTTTTAAAGTAGGACCTAATGATTCTCTGGATTTCCCCAATGTCTTTTATTGCTCCCTTTTCATTTCTGATTTTGTTGATTTTCATTTTTTCTTCTGCCTTTTAATTAATTTGGCTAAGGGTTTTCTATTTTTTTAATTTTCTCAAAGAACCAACTCTTGGTTTCATTGATTCCTTGTATTGTTTTTTGTTTCTAAGTTGATAATTTCAGCCCTAAATTTGACCATTTCCTACCTCCTGCTCCTCTTGGGAGTTTTTGCTTCTTTTGTTCCATTTCTTCCAGTTCTGCTGTTAATTCCCTAATATGAGCTGTCACAATTTTCTTTTTGAAGGCACTTAGTGCTATGAACTTTCCTCGTAGCACAGCTTTCATTGTGTCCCATAGGTTTGGTTATGTTGTGCCTTCATTGTCGTTGGATTTTAAGAAGTCTTTGATTTCCTTCTTTATTTATTCCCTGACCCAGTGGTCATTCAGTAGAGAGTTGTTCAGTTTCCATGAATGTGTAGGCTTTCTATTATTTCTGTTGTTGTTGAAGTCCAGCTTTATTCCATGGAGGTCTGATAAGATACAATGGGTCATTTCAAATTTGTTGTATCTTTTTAGGCTTTCTTTCTGTCCAACTATACGTCAATTTTGGAGGAGGTTCCATGCAGTGCTGAAAAGAAGGTATTCTTTTGTGTTTGGGTAAATCATTCTGTAGATATCTGTTAGGTCCATTTGGTTCATGACTTCTGTTAGGCTCATTATTTCTCTATTTGGTTTCTGTCTCAATGACCTGTCCATTATTGTAGTGTGGTGTTGAAATCTCCCACTACTAGTATCTGGGGATCAATGTGAGTTTTAATCTTTAGAAGAGTTTCTTTTACAAATGTGGGTGCACTTGTATTTGGGGCATAGATATTCAGTATTGAGACATTGTCTTGATGCACTTTTCCTTTAACAGATATGTAGTGCTCTTCCCTATCTTTTTTGATTAACTGCACTTGAAAGACTATTTTATTTGATATTAGGATGGCTATTCCAGCTTTTTTCCTGGGCCCATTTTCTTGGAAAACCTTTTCCCTGCCTTTTACTCTGAGGTAGAGTCTATCTCTGTTTGTGAGATACATTTCTTGTATGCAGCAAAATGTTGGATCTTATTTATGGGTCCATTTTGTAAGCCTGTGTCTTTTTACTGGGGAGTTGAATCCATTGATGTTGATGGATTTTTAGTGACCAAACATTGTTATTTCCTGTTATTTTGATGTAGGTAGTGGTTTTGTGTGTGCGTGTGCGTGTGTGTGTGTGTGTGTGTGGTTTTTCTCTTTTTGGTTTAGCTCAGTGGAGTTTTTTGCTTCCTCTGTTTTCTTGCGTGTACTTATCTTCACTGGGTTGGAATTTTCCTTCTAGGATCTTCTGTAGGACTGGATTTTTTGGCTAGATACTGTTTAAATTTGATTTTGTCATGGAATATCTTGTTTTCTCCATCTATGTTTACAGAGAGTTTTGTTGGATATAGTCAACTATGTTCCCTTAGGGCTTTTAGGATGTCTTCCCAGGACCTTTTGGCTTTTAAAGTTTCTGAGGATAAGTCAGGTGTAATTCTCATGGGTCTGCCATTATACATTACTCCAACTTTTTCTCTTACCTTTTTAAATATTCTTTCTTTGTTCTGTAAATTTGGAGTTTCAATTATTATTTGGTGAGAGGAATTTCTTTTCTGGTCTATTCTGTTTGGTGTTCTGTATGCCTCTTGGAATTTTATTGGCATGACTTTCTTCAGGTTTGGGAAGTTTTCTTCTACGATTTTTTGAGGATGTTTCATGGACCTTCAAGTCAGGAGTCTTCTCTTTCTTCTATGTCAATAATTGTTAGGTTTGGTCTTTTCATTGAGTCCTTGATTTCTTGTATGTTGTGGGTGAGAACTTTTTTAGCTTTCTCATTTTCTTTGGTTGTTGCACTGATTTCTTCAATTGAGTCTTCCACTCTTCCATGCCTGAGATTCTGTCTTCCATCTCTTGTATCCTATTTTTGATACTCATGTCTGTAGTTCCCATTCTCTTCCCTTGATTTTCCATCTCCAGGATTACCTCTGTTTGTGTTTTCTTTATTGCTTCCACTTCCAATTTCAAGTCTTGAACAATATTATTTGTTTCAATGTTTCCAGCTCCAATTTGCTTGTCTTTGTCTGCACATCTTTCAAATCTTTTAAATTTTTCATTGTCTTGTCTCTTTCCCATTAATTTTGAGCCACTTTGGCTTGGAGATCTCTAATAGTATTCTCCATTGCTTTCTTCTCTAATATTGTGGAATCTTTGAATTCTTTCAGAGATTTAATTTCTTCTTCTAAGGATTATATCACTAACTAAAGTATAGATTTGTCATCATTTTCATGAGTTTCATTTGTGGTGGAATGGTCATTGCTTGCTGTACTAGCATATCTGCATTTCCTTGGAGTCATATTTCCTTGACTTTTGTCAGATCTGTCCTTTCACAGGCATTTAGCCATCTGGTAGTTCTTAGCTGTTTGTTCCTGGTGCTTTCTGAGGTTGGTGCCCAGAAGGGTGCTTTGGTGTAGAGGCTGTATAGCTTGGTGATCTGTAACTCTCCACAGGCTGGATGGGGCCTTGTGTAGAGGTTGGTTCTCAGTGTGTCTCCCAGAGCCTACCCCTTCCTGTTGTGTCCCAATTGGGAACTAAGGTCAGAGCTTTTGGTGGGATGTATTATTACTACCTGTGGGTTCCTGAGATCCAACTGGTCTTTGAAGCTATGATGGTGCAGGTTGGCAGGCCACAGACTGTTGGCTGGAGCTGTAGCTCCCCTAGAGCTTACATATTGGAACCGTGATTGTGGTCCTCCCATGCTGCTCTCAGGTTCAATGTGCATCTTATAGCCATAAGCGCTGTGATCTGGTACAGCCCACGTCACCCAGCAATGAGCAATTGTCTGAGATTGTTTCACTGCTCCCGAGTCAGAGCTCTCTGTGTTGTAGCTTGGGTATTCAGCTGAAGGGCAAGGCAGGTGCAGTCAGGGAGATCTGATATGGAATTCACACCCTGTCCACAGTGTTTGGATTCAGGGATGATCAGCTGCCTTTTCCCAGACAGAATCACTGTGCTCCAGTGTAGCTAGCCTGCACCAACTTGGCTTCTGGCAGTTTCCCTGTAGCAAGGATATTGAGACTGGTTGTGGTCCTTCCATGCTCTTCTCCAGGGGGGTTACAGGATCACCCTGTGCCTCTCAGTCATAAGTTCTTTGAGTTGGAGCAATCCACCTGCTCTGGCTGCTTGCAATAGTTCAGAACTGCTTTACTGCTCTAGACCTAGATCTAGATGCTCTAAATTGAGGCAGTAGACTGAGAGCTCTCCCAAAAGTGGGTGTGGGCTGTGAGTTCACAATGTGTATCCAGTACTTGGACTGTAGAGGGTGGAGGTTGCCTCTCTGTCAGAAGTTCTGTGGTTGGGTGCCACCTGCCCCTTTGGGTAGCACACCCCAGTCCAGGACCATTTCACTGCTCTTGGCAGAGATGTAAATGTACTAGACTGACGCTGTAATCTGAGTGCCCTGCTGAAGTGAGAGCAGGCAGAGAGTTCCAGTATGGAATTCACTCATCCAATCTCAGAGCCTTCTCCCTGCCTGAATTGCAATGCTACAGAGCAGCCAGCCTGTATATGTAGGTGTTTCCACCAGACCCCCTGTAGCTACAGTTTTAGGACTGTGGCTATGGTCATCCCAATCAACTCTCAGAGTTGTCTGAGAGTCAGTCTGTACATACCACTTTGAAACTTTGTGAACCATTGCTGTTGGTGCTTCTGTACCCTGTTGCACAGTGGGGACCCTAGTTTAGCGGCCAGGCAGAGGGGGTGGAGCTGGGAGATCCAATATGAAGATCATTCACTGAGTCCCTGCCTGTATCTGCCATGCTCCAAAGCAGCCTGCCTGGAAGGGACTTCCACCAGACCCCTACAGTCGGGGGGGATGCAGGGAGTTCCAATTTGTGTTCTGTATCCTGCCCAGTGTGTTTTGGCCCAGTGAAGCTTGGTGCCTGCCAGCTAGATTCTGCTGTTATGGTCAGCCAGATGCTGCCTTACTGAATATCCTAAGAACAGACCCTCAGTCTTACCATGTAGCAGCTCTGCTAATATGCTCCTGAGTGTCCAAGCCTAGCTCCTGTACAGAAGCTGAGGACCCAGGAGGTCTTATGTTTGGAGGTTGAAGATGCCAACTGGAGTCCTGAAAGGAGCCAATACAGAGGGAGTGCAGTCTCCCGGTTGAAAGTGCTCCATGTCGGTGTCTGATGACTCCAATCCTGCAGTGTCTATATTTCCAGCCCTGAATTCTTTGTTGTCCCTGGGTTTGCTGGGCAATCCCAGATAGACTTGTACCTTTCAGCAAGAGTGTGTCTCTGCTGTTGTCCAGTCTGTCTTCCTAAGGATCAAAATGAGTCCGACTTGATCACCGCCATCTTGCTCTTCTAGCAGTTACAATCCCACAGCAGCTACTACTTCCTGGAATTCCTTGTACAGAACTGGGGCTGTCAAAATCAGTTATGGCTAGAGGAGGGGTTCAGAGGCTCTTACACATCCCTGAACTATTGATCATTGCTCAATTACGGGGGAGACACACTCATATTCTTCACTTGTGTACCCACTGTGAGTTCACCAGGCACCATGGATAGTTCCAAACCAAAGGACACATAAATAGTCCTGGTTAAACTCAATGAGTCCCCAAAGTCATGAATATGACAAACGGACTTATAGGGGCAGAAGATGGAAGGTAGATGAGTTAGTATTGAGTGATAGTAATAAGAATGTGTAATATACCAGAATGAGTTTGTCAAAGAACAAATTTTATAAATTAGAAAGAAAAAAAATCTCATGATTCCTAACTAATTTACATAATTTCATTTGTCAGTAAAAAACTTTACTGTTTTAAAATGTAACCACACTTTTGGTCCCTGTAACAGGTTAATTGACTCATCCCCAGGAAAACTGGATGAAGACTCCTCAAGTATTTTCATGGAGGAAATCTCTAGGGCTTGCCCAGTCTATATAATTCTATAAATATCCCCTTGCGTAATTCTCTAAAACCCAATATGACTCCAATTATAGTATTTGAAAGAACATCCTTCAGGTCATGACTCAGTGGACATAATTAACCATTTGAGTAATAATCATTGTCAATACAAAAATACCTTCTACTAACCTTAAGATTTACTGTGAAATTTTAGTGAGCACCAAAGATATTACCAAATATAAAGCTTACATTTTTGGGCTTTTCTACTATCCATTGTATATATTAATTGTCCAAAATAATGAGTTTAATTAAGACATTTTCTATTGTTATATAATAGTGTTATATATAGTTATATAACAGTGGCCATGGTTACTGGAAATTGATTGACTTGAATTGTAGCTTCTTTATAAGGTAACTATCTGCCCTTTGTTATTTACAGAAATGTTGTGAGAGTTGTATAAAAGAAGGAATTGCATCATATTTATTTTACCAATGGAACCTCACACCAGAGAGATGGGATGGGTGGGAGAGGGGGTAGAGGGTGGGAAAGGGGGTAGAGGGTGGGAAAGGGGGTAGAGGGTGGGAGGGTGGGACCAGGACAGGATGGAGGAAGGGGATGGTAATGGAGTCGTGATGAAGTAATAAATAAATGTTAAAAAGGAGATAAATGATTCTTCCCAAGGAAAAGAATTCCAAAGTCTTCATGTTTCTTTTCTGGCAGTTTATGTAATTATTAATTTTTATTAGAATAGTTGGAGCTCTTATAATAGAATTTTGACAATATTTGTAATGGATTTTATGACTTCAATATTATTCTATATTGAATTTTCTTTGGATTACCTCAAAATGTTTTGCTTATATGCTTATATGCACTTAAATGAAAAAATAAATTCATACAACAATCATGGGCTGCCTATATTTGATATGTTATATGAAAACAAATGAGATGTTCAAAAAGATTTCTTATGTTTATTTATTACTTCAAGTTACATCTCCATCACAGCCCCCTCCCTACACCCTTCTCGGTCCCACTCTCTCACCCTCTACCCCCTCTCCCATCTATCCTATTCCTCAGTTGTGGTGTGCCCCCACATCTCAGCCCACCTCATTTTATCAGTCATATGAGGCCTAAGAGCTTCCTCTTCCAGTGGGAGCCTACATGATAGCTCCACTAAGGCAAAGTGTCCCATTAACAGGTTGCAATGTCCAAGATCCTGTTCCTTTCAGTCTATTGGTTGTAGGATAGTCATCCTGTACAAATGGCTAAATTCCATTTGTAAGTGAATACATGCCATGTGCATCTTTCTTGGTCTGTGTTAGCTCACTCAGAATGAGCTTTTCCAGTTCCATTCATTTGGTTGCATTGCATGATTTTCATTTTTCTCATAGCTGAATGGTATTCCATTGTGTAAATGTACTACAGTTTTTTAATCCATTCTTTGATTGAAGGATATCTTGGTTGTTTCCAGTTTCTAGCTATTACAAATATAGCTGCTCTGAACATTGTTGAGTCAATGTCCTTGTGGTTTGGTGAGGAATATTTTGGATATATGCCCAGGAGTGGTATGGCTGGGTCTTGACATAGAGCTATTCCAAGTTTTCTAAGATATCACCAGACTGATTTCCATAGTGGTTGTATAAGTTTGCACTCCCACCAGCAATGAAGGAGTGTTCCCCTTTCTCCACAACCTTGCCAGAATGTGCTGTCATTTGAGTTTTTGATCTTAGCCATTCTGACACTTGTGAGATGGAATCTTAGAGTCATCTGGAGTTGCATTTCCCTTATGATTAAGGATATTGAACAGTTCTTCAAGTATCTCTCAGCCATTTGAATTTCCTCTTTTGTGAATTCTCAGTTTAGCTATGTACCCCATTTTTTGATTGGATTTTTTGGATTCTTGGTGTTTAATTTCTTGAGTTCTTCATAAATATTGGATATTAGCCTTCTGTAAGATGTTGGGTTTGTAAAGATCTTTTCCCAATGAAGTAAACAAGATATCCACAACAAAACCAAATTTAAACAATATCTATCCACAAATTCTACTATATGAAAGATCCTAGAAGTAAAAACTGAGTCCAGAGAAGATAACTACACCCATGAAAACACAGGAAATAAAACACTCCACTGAAACTAAACCAAAAGAAACACATAAACATACATCAATCACCCACATAAAAATAACAGGAAATAACAATCTATGGTCATTAATAGCTCTTAGCATCAATGGACTCAACTCCCTAATAAAAGACACAGGCTTATAGAATGGATCCATAAGCAAGACCCATCCTTTTGCTGCAAAGAAGATATGCACCTCACTAACCAAGATAGGCTGTACCTCAGAGTAAAGGGCTGAGAAAAGGTTTTCCAAGAAAACAGTCCCAGGAAGCAAGCAGGAGTAGCAATCCTGATATCAAATAAAATAGACTTTCAACTGAAATTAATAAAAAAAATAAGGAGGACACTACATACTTACCAAATGAAAAATTCATCAAGATGACATCTCAATACTGAATATCTATGCCCCAAATACAATGGCACCCTCATTTGTAAAATAAACTCTTCAAAAACTTAAACAACACATTGATTCTCACACATTAGTGGTGGGATACTTCAACACCTAACTCACATCAATGGACATGTCATTGAGACAGAAACCAAATAGAGAAATAATGAGACTAAGAGAGATCTTGAACCAAATAGACCCAACAGATATCTACTGAATATTTCACTCAAACAAAAAATATATACCTTCTTTTCAGCACCTCATGGAACCTTCTCCAAAATTTACCATACAGTTGGACATTAAGCAAATCTCAAGAGATATAAGAAAATTGAAATAACCTCCTGTGTTTTATCAGACCACCATAGATTAAAGCTGGAACTCAATAACAACAAAAATTGCAAAAAGCCTACACATTCATGAAATTTGGAAAACTCTCTACACAATGACCAATGGGTCCGTAAACAAATGAAGAAGGAAATCAAAGACTTCCTACAATTCAACAAAAATGAAGGCACAACATACCCAAAAATGAAGGCACAACAAATCTATGGTACACAATGAAAGTAGTGCTATGAGGAAAGTTCATAGCACTAAGTGCCCTCAGAAAGAAAATGGTGACAGCTCATATTAGTAACTTAACAGTAGAGCTAGAAGTGCTAGAAAAAAAGAAGCAAACATTCCCTTTAGTAGCAGATGGCAGGACATCATCAAACTGAGGGCTGAAATCAACAACTTAGAAACAAAAAGAACAATACAAAGAATTGATGAAACCAATAGTTTGTTCTTTGAGAAAATCAATAAAATAAACAAACCCTTAGCCAAACTAATGAAAAGACAGAGGGGAAAATATCCAAATCAACAAAATCGGATATTAAAAGGGAGAAATAACAACCGAAATTGAGGCAATCCAAAGAATATTTGGGGGCTTACGTCAAAAACCTGTAGTCCACATAATTTGAAAACCTAAGCAAAATGGACAACTTTCTTGATAGATTCTACCTACCAAAGTTAAATCAAGATCAGGTTAACAAAATAAGCAGTTCTACAATCCCTCAGGAAATAGAAACAGTCATTAAAAGTCTAACAACAACAACAACAACAAAGCCCAGGGCCAAGATGGTTTTAGCACAGAATTTTACCAGACCTTCAAAGAAGAGCTAATACAAATACTCTTCAAACTCTTCCACAAAATAGAAACAGAAGGAACACTGCCAAATGCATTCTATGAGGCCATAGTCACCCTGATACATAAACTACACAAAGACACAACATAAGAAGAAAATTTCAGACCAATTTCCATCATGAATGTGGATGCTAAGATACTATCAAACAAAATCCAAGGGTACATCAAAAGTATTGTACACCATGATCGAGTACACCTCATCCTAGGAATGCAGAGGTGATTCAACATAAGAAAATCCATCCATGTAACCCAACATATAATCAAGTTGAAAGAAAAAAACCACATGTCATCTCTCTAGATGCTGAAAAAGTATTTCACAAACTCCAACTTCCTTTCATGTTAAAAGTCCTGTAGAGATATGGCATACAAGGACCATACCTAGAAATAATAAAGGCAATATAGAACAAGCCAGTAGCCAACATCAAACTAAATGGAAAGAAATTTAAAGCATTTCCTCTAAAATCAGGAATAAGACAAGGATGTCCACTATCCCCATATCTCTTGAACATAGTGCTTAAAGTTCCAGCTAGAGCCATAAGACAACTAAAGGAGACCAAGGGGATAGAAATTCGAAAAGAAGAAGTCAAAGTATCCCTATTCACAGATGATATGGTACTATACCTAAGTGACACCAAAAATTCCACCAGAGAACTCCTACAACAGATAAACACCTTCAGCAAGGTAACTATTACAAAATAAATTAAAAAAAAACAATAGCCGTTCTTTATACAAAAGATAAATGGGCAGTGAAAGAAGATAGGGAAGCAACACCCTTTATAATATTTCCATACGTATATAATACCTGGTGGTAACTCTAACCAAGCAAGTGACAACAAGAAGAAATTCAAGAGGACATTAGAATGTGGGAAGATCTACCATGCTTATGGATAGGTAGGATCAACATAATAAAAATGGCCATCCTACCAAAAGCAATATACAGCAGATTCAATGCAATATCTATCAAAATACCAACACTGTTCTTCAAAGATCTTGAATGAACAATTCTCAACTTCATATTAAATAACAAAAAACTAAGAATAGCTAAATCAATCCTGTACAATAAAAAAAATCTGGAGGTATCACTATCCCAGATTTCAAGCTAAATACAGAGCAACAGTGATGAAAACCGAAGGGAACTGGGATAGTAACAGACCACTTGATCAATCGAATCAAATCTCAGACCCAGAAATGAGCCTACACACCTATGGTCACTAAATTTTTGACAAAGAAGCCAAAATAGTACAATGGAAAAAGAAATTGAGCTGGTCTAACTGGATGTCAAGATGTAAAAGAATGCAAATAGATCCATATTTATCACCTTGCACAAAACTGTAGTCCAAGTGGATCAAAGACCCTAACATAAAAATGGACACACTAAATCTACTAGAAAAGAAAGTGGGGAAAAGCATCAGACTCATTGGCACAGGTGACAACTTCCTGAACTGAGCACCAATAGTTCAGGTTCTAAGACCAACAATCAATAAATGGGATCTTATGAAGCTCAGAAAGTTCTATAAGGCAAAGAACACCGTCATTAGATAAAAAAGATTTCTACAGGAACATTGAAGTGAAAGTGGTCCATGAATGCAATAATGTACATCATGGATCTTTATTATTTTATTTTATAAATCATGCTTCTTTCTCTCACTAAACAGAGATAAACACAGACAGACTGTTCTGTGATTTTATGTTAGATATATCTTTTCTTCTCAGGGAGGTTAAAACAAGTACGATAACATGAGAAAATTAGAATTTGCCAAGTTGAAAAAGATCATAATGTGCTATGAATGACTAAACTTCAAACTTCATTTTAAACTTTTTTAAGTCTCATGCTTAGTCCTAGGGAGTGCCTTAATTATTTAAATCTGGATCCTTTCCCATAGTTCCTGTGTTACTTCAAAAATCCTGTTTCCTTGCCAGTAAAGAGTACTGTTATTCAAAAATAGACACAGACTCACACACACACACACAAACACACACACACCACACATGTATGCATGCACACACACAAGCAGACACAAACTTATACACAACTCCATTATTTTTTGTAGCAAATCTTTGGAGGCATGGTTGTGTTGAATGATTGTGTTTTTTATTTTGGTTTCAAATATGGGATATGGTGTTCTTTGTACACCACTGAAAAATAGACTTTGAAAGAGGTATACAAAACATCCTGATAAAAGAGCATGTGATGTTTTGCCACCCAGAAAACTGACTTGTGTGGGTAACATATTTACATCATTTGATAGACAGACTCCTTGGAAAGCTCATGATTTTGGTCATCAGGAAGTATCTTGTAAGAAGGGTCTGAAGTTGGCCAATTGGAAGGCATCCCTGTGCAGGTACAAAGGGGAGACTTGGGAAACACAGAGGGACTTTTGAAGCCTCTCTTTGCTTCTCATTGATTCTGTGCATTGAAAGATTCCTGACAATATTTTGTTTAAATTTGGTGCTGCTGTACTTACTGAAGAATGAAGCCTGGATTGGGATGAGCCATGGTTTGCTCCACTATGGGTGCTACCTGAATAAGCACCTTCCCACCCACCCACCTGACGCAAGAAAGAAAGGATATAGATCTCCTAAGTCACATGTCCTTGGGGTAACTCATCAGCAGTCCAGCCAAATCAACATATATAGGAACAGATGCAATCAGCATCAGGAACACAGAAAACAGCAGAAAAGGGAGCACAGCTAACAAGGAACACCAACAATGATAGCTGAGAAGCCTTGGTTTTCACAGATGCAAAGAGTTGGAATTGAGAGGAAAGGCAAAATGGAGAGGAAAGTTTCAAGACTTCAAGACTGCCATGCAAGTGAAGCTCTGATTTCAGTATTCACTTTGTTTTAACCAATGTGAAATGACTTGACCCAACCTAATACCAGCATGATGACAGTTGTCAGGCTTGTTCCACATCTAGCATACTCCTGTCATATGTGTTTATTCTCTGAATTCCCACACTAATACTTCAATCTGTGTTTTGTGACTTTAGTCTGTGGGTGAAAAATGACCTTCAGGGAAATCAAGCTACAGTAACTCCTACCTGCTAAGCCATTGCTCCAATATGGGTTTCTTATAATAATATAAATCTTATTTTTTAAACTTTGCATTGATTCTTTGTGAGTTTCACATCATACAGGCCATTCCCACTCATTTTTCCATCCTTTTATGTCCATCCTCTGCCATTGCCTTCTCACCATGGAAAAATAAAACTGAAACAAACAAAACAAAGCATAGAAAAATCTTGTCATGGGAATTTTAGTATGTTACAGTGTGTCCGACAGTATACACTTTTTTACACAATCTTCACTTGCCATTGTTCATTGTAGTAAGCCACTGTCTGGTTCTAGGTCTCTGGCTTTTGCTACACCATCAATACCTGATCCTCACCTAGGAGACTGGTCTCTCACACCCCCCAGAAGTTCATAAATTAGGTAGATTTGGTGGGTGGGTCAACTCAAAGCCCTGGATCTGGGCCTGGGTAGTAGCTGAGATGATCAGCCTGCCAGCTTTCCTGTACTCTTACCACCAGAGTGAGCATTTCAGCACTGCCCTGGCTAGGCCACCCAGTGCTTCAACCTTCAAGGGACAGGGGCAGATCTCTGGCTCTCACACCCTCAGAGCCTTCTCTCCTATACCTATGCCACCAGAGCCTGCACTATTGTATTTCCAAGGTGAGGTGCAGGGCTTGCTCTCCAGAGTGCTGCAGCAAGTGATAGGTGAGGTCAGCTCTCCAGAGTGTTACATCTTGTCAGGGTTGGGGGGCCACTCTGGACAACCCTTGGACATGTATGTGAACCCAGGTGGCAGCCCAGATTCAGGGACATCTGTGTAGGGAGTTAGAATAATTAAATTAGATTTAGAAAATATATAGGGGTATCTGATACAGTCTCCTAATTCTGGGCATGAAGATCAACTTGGCTGTGAGTGATTTAGCTTATCAGCTTGTAGAAAAACAAGGTTGAAGTCAGTTGAAAACAGGAAACAAATAGGAGACTTAATAGACTTAAAAAACAAGGTTGAAGTCAGGAAAAACAGGAAAGACTTAATGAACTGAAAAACAAGGTTGAAGTCAGGAAAACAGGAAAGACTTAATGGACTTAAAGAAACAAAGTATCTGTCCTGATATTGTTTTCAGCTGCTAAGTGGGATGAGCCCAAATTAAGCTGAAACAGAGTTCCTCCTATTTAAGGACAGTGCATGGAGCCCCATAAAGAAGAAGAGGCCCCTGATGCTAGAGAGCTCCCAGAGTCCTGCTGAAAAAAGTGCTGGCCATTATTTGATGGCCAGATCTCCCTGAGGCAGAAAGAAGCTGGTTAGCAAAGAAAGCCTGAGCAAGACAGCAAAAGGCCAAGGACTAAACCCTGTGGCTCAGCTTTTGCCTAGAGGGGTTTGATCTGTCTGAACAGTGGCCTAAAGGAAACTGTGCCTGGCTTTAAGGACTCTGAGGTAGAGTGGCAGAATTGCTGATGCAAAGGGGCTGGGGTCTCCCAAAAAGAAGAAAGCATCAAGCCTTATTTAAGGTGAGACTGCAATAACCAACTTACCCTGATGAATCTACATCTGAGAGATCCAGAAAAAGGACTGCTAAGTGTGTTAAAGAATCTACAACAAAGACTGTATTCCTGATGACTGAGGACCTGCCCCAGTGACTGTATCCTTCTAAAAGGTTAGGAAAATAATTGTCAATAGGCTTAGTGGTTAGGTTAAAGGGATTGTAGGAATTTGTAGGATTAATAGTTAAGAAATTGTTGGTATTTGTTATAAGTGAATATAGTAATAAATAAATAAGTGTTAAACAATAATTAAAAACTTCAGTTACACATATGCATAATCTTTAGTGGTATTATGAGCTGTGATACATTAGATACATAGACCCCTGAGGCTGCATATCTAGGGACCCAGACATAGCTCTCAGTACCGATATAGACTGGGACTAAACCATGGCCTAAAGTGGCATTGCAGACTATCAAAAAATCATGCCCTAAGGTGGTGGGGAAGGCTACTCACAACAACTATTCCTCTCCACCCTCACATCTCCAGTTCCACCTTTCTCTTCACCCTCAAGCTGTTCAGCTACACTATCTCTCTCATCTATCCACCACTACCTTACACATTGCAGTGACTCCTGTTGAGGGGAGGTAACATGGCTGGCAGGCCTCTGGGTGTTCTCTGTACATGCAAAATGTTCTCCACCAGTGCTGTGTGTCATGGCAGCAGATGGGGCTTTCAGTGCCCTATACTTTCTTGTATCCTGTGGTTTGGATGTAGGTGGCATGGTAATGCAAATCTTGTCTTTGCCAGTTCACTTGATTCAGTCAATCAGGAAGTTGTATTTTCAGATTGAATTCATTCCCATAATTCCAAGTATCTCAAGAGAACACCATGGGCCAAGGAGCTGTCTTCAATAAATTATATCAAGAGACTATGATATTCACATGAAAAAGAAAATTATGTACCCTACAACTTGCCAGCTATAAAATATCATCTAAATAAATACAAGACTTAAAGGAAAGACACAAATTATGGAAATACTAGAGGAAAATTTAGGAGAGAAACTTAAAGACATTGCATTGCAATGAGCAGTGTTTTTTGTTTGTTTCTTTGTTTGTTTTGTTTTGAAAAAGACCACACAGTTCATCGAATAATGATCAATAATCATTAGATACTATAGTAAGTTACAGTTACCTAGGAATGCATTCAGGCAGAAGGTTTACTACAGATATAAATAATGCAGTATTTTTTTCAGTAGGTTGAAAGAAATAAAAAGAAAAGAGTAGAAAGAAGTATTTTGAAAACTTCTATCACAAATAAATAGTACTTGAGAACAAAGGCATGCATAACTGAATTTTAACATGTTACAATATATATTATGTATAGAAAAATTGCATGATACCTCATTAGTATGTATGATTTTGTGTTTTAATTTATCCATTAGAAAGGAAATTTAACTAAGATATAGAAACAAGTTTGGTCCCCAAGGCCAGTTAATTACTTTTTCCCCCAAGAAGACAGTATGAATATCTTCAGATATACTCTGGGGGACTCTCCAGAACTTACTGAGTATCTATAATTCTTTCCATAACTCTATGCACTAGCCTCTGAAATCCCAATGTGACACACAAAGGACTCATTGTATGCCATTCTCCATTAGATGCTATTTATTTCATGAATGGAAATCATTGTTAACACATTGCAGGTCTTTGGACTAATCTAAGATTAGCTTTGAGCCTTCAAGAAAGGTGAGAAAAACACTCAAAATGAAAATCACATTGACTCACTTTAGTTTGGAAAGCACTTCATGGGATTTTTTATTGACTTCTGCTTCTTATATACAGATACAACCTGTGAACTATGAGAGATAGGCAATCTTGTCTTGGTTTCCTGTAGTAGGTATTTCTAATAAGGGGGAAAGTGACTCTTCCAAGGGAAGAGGAGGAATGCATGGTGAATGCAGAACTTGGTCTGTGTGGAAGTTCTGTCCTCCTCTCTTTTTTTAGACAAGCTGGAAATATTCACCACCTCTTAAGAACAAGCTGCTGAAAGAGGATTTGGGAAAGATTACATAGTAGAATTTTAAGAGTTTAGAGTGACCATTATGGGTAAAATATTTTTCTACTAAAAACTGGCTCCTTACATTTTATAAGCATCTTACGGAGAAGTATAATTTATGAAACACAAATGGGCTGTGTATACCTACTATGAGTTACTTGAAAACAGTTGTATAAAAATAGTTTTGAGGCCTAAAATAGTTTAAAGGCTAAGGGTTAATCTTTTAAAACTGGTTTTGTAATGCTGAAATGAGGTATAGATATCACAATACTGCAGTAGATTTTATGAATCATATAACAAATTATTCTTCTCGAAAGAATATAAAACACAATTTTATTGGTGTAACTTTATTTTGTTCACTTAATGTTTGATTTAAGTGGAGATAAAACCAATCATAAAAGACTCAAACCCTGAAGATACCATAATCTTTGTGCACACTGATGAAGCATTAGAAGTAAATGAATAGTCTGCCAACCACATTGTAACTCTAATCCCATGAGCTCATTGTTGAATTGGATATAATTTATGAAACATAAATGAGCTGTGTATACCTACTATGAGTTACTTGAAAAGAGTTGTATAAAAATAGTTTTGAGGCCTAAAACAGTTTAAAGTATAAGGGTTGGTCTTCTAAAACTGGTTTTGTAATGTTGAAATGAGGTATAGTGGAAATATAAAATATCCTATAATAAGGAATATCACAGTGACTCTTTTTTTATAATTTATTTTTTATTTCTTCAAGTTACATCTCAATCACAGTCCCCTCCCTACTCCCCCCTCCTGTCCCACCTTTCCACCCTTTTCCCCCTCAACCCCCCCATCCTCTACCCCCCTTTTTTAGTTTAAGGTGTATCTCCCCCTCAACAGCTCCCCCTTTCAGTCCAACAAATGGTTCTTTCTCTCATAACAATAAATACAATACAAAACAACAGAAATAAATAGGTCACAATTATGATGGTTATACAGCTTGGCTTAGCATACATTTCCAATGTCCATTCCATTCGCATTTGGCACCTGACAGTGACTCTTTCAACTTTAGTGTTTCTCATACTGTTTACAAAAATTGAGATTATCTTGTAACTTCTTAGATACTAAGTTTTCCTAAAAGCGAAGTAAGAAATAATTCTGATTCTTTTGCATACTCTCTCTCTCTCTCTCTCTCTCTCTCTCTCTCTCTTGTAAATAATGTAGCAAATGCTAAAAGTTATCATATGAGGTAAGACCGGTCACTTAAATGTTTTCATGGTATAGATATGTAACTAAAGTCTACAAAAGCTCAAGACAAAGGTGATAGGAAATATTAGTTATTTAGAGTGTATGTCCTTGGTGCTATGCCATGCCAAACAATAAAGCGTAAGTATCATTATAAGATAAAAACAATGTGTGTCTGAGATAATCAAAGCTTTTGCCTGGGAACTTGGGCTCCTTTGTCTTTGTTCTCATTGTGGCATGATATCTTGAAGAAAATAAAGCTAAAAGTTTTAAAAAGAGGAATGTTTTATCTAAAATTATGATTTACAATAATAAAACTTTTGAAAAGATTGATCACGTTCGATTGAAAGGCCAGAACTGATAGTCTTAGAGTAAAATAAACTGAGGATCATAAGAAAGCACAGGCAATACTAGGCACCCAAATGTAAAAAAAAAAAAAAGTAAAAAAAATGTAAAAATGTAAAAAATGCGAATCGACTGGACATTGGGAATGTATGCTAAGCCAAGCCGTATAACCATCATAATTGTGACCTATTTATTTCTGTTGTTTTGTATTGTATTTATTGTTATGAGAGAAAGAACCATTTGTTGGACTGAAAGGGGGAGCTGTTGGGGGGGGAGGATATACCTTTGGAGAGAGAATTTTCAAGACTGCCTCAAAATTACCCAGAACTCAACCCCTCTGTGATATTATCACAACGTAAAAACAACATAATGTATGTAGGTATCTTATCTTGAAAGCTTGAGAATTGTGTGTGGAAAAAACAATTATAATGCAATTCAGAGTTTCATTCAGAACCTTGTAGTATTTAGAAGAAATATTTCATCAATAGAGTTTACTTGCTTGTTTGATCTCTAATTAGAACAACTATATAGTGATCAAGATGAAATTACCACATAGTAGTGTGCCATTCAGCTCACTGTAGTTGAACAAAAGAAAATAATTATTCATTATAATTATGTAAAATTATTTTAGATTATTAACTTGCAATTGGTTAAATGCTTACCAGGATCCAAAACACAAATTGGTAATTATGTTATTTAAATATGGAGACAATTTATATTTCCAGTGCTTCACAATTTATATGGATGTAGCAATGTGTAAAAGTCATTATGTTTTTTACAGAACTGGCTGTTTTGTGGCAACTCCTGGCTGATAATCAGAGTAGTGTTTTAATGAGCCAAGAAAAAGTGATATGGCACATAGATAAAATAAATCATCTTCACACAGTTACTAAAATGTCTACATGTAGCTGAGAAACATATGTCATTTTCTTTTTGGTAGAAAGTCAATAAAATTACACTTGTTTTTTTATTAATGTATTCTTAAAGAATGACTAGCATAGTTTATCACAAAGGTTTTCTAATTTAGCTGGAAATCAAGTTGCTAAGATACAAGCAACATTTGCTTACCCAAATATATGTAGATAGATAGGTGATCTTCAAAAACTTCAAGAGATCTGTAGAATTTGGCATTCAAAGTTTTCTTAACTTAAGATTTTCTTGAAATGGAGACATACAAACTCCTGACAGCACCCCCTATTCTACTTCAAGTAGAGGATGAGCATCGAAGAATCTCCATTAGTGGCGAGCTTGTCACTGGACAAGAAAAATCCCTTGCTTCAACTGTAGACAGAATGCTCTCCAAAAAGGACAAAACTTAGAAGCAGATAAGATAACAGCCTAGCTATACCAAGACAGGGTAGGCAAATCCTTCATAATTCCTGCTTTACAATTAATGTCTGCCAGATATCTGGAGTCAAGAGGCTGAAGATAGATGTTCAATGTTTGGAGAGAAATTGGGGACTTTCCAGGTAGCCAGTTGCCTGTGATTTCTTACTTTTGGAAGCTTCTGGCTCTGCACTTCCTGTTTATTCAGATATATTTATCTTTCTCAGGTCTCTGATGTGACTGAAGAATAGATAGTTATAGTCTCACAGCTAAATTTTAAGTTGTTTAGGAATTAAAAGGATGCTCTAGGTCTATGAAGATATTTTTAAGTTGGTAATGCAAGTTAGCATGGAAACTGAGTTAGGTATAGAACTCAAAACTCATTGAGAGAGATAGATAATATAATATTAGTATCAGTGTAGACTGGACACTGGGAATATATACTATAAGTTATAATTTTCATAATTGTAAGTCTAATTATTAAAAAAATATGAGTTCTGGGAGGGTGGGGTGGAAGGAGGAGACTGTGATGGAGATGTAACTTGAAGTAATAAATAAACATTAAATGAATTCTTTTTTTTTTTTCTTGGTTTTTTTTTTTTTGAGACAGGGTTTCTCTGTTTAACAGCTCTGGCTGTCCTGGACTCGCTTTGTAGACCAGGCTGGCCTCGAACTTGCAAACATCCGCCTACCTCTGCCTCCCAAGTGCTGGGATTAAAGGCGTGCGCCACCACCGCCCTAAATGAATTCTTAAAGAGTAAAAAAAGTTCTATGTGTATAGTTTCTTTGCTACATGTATGTTTGTATAAAGGAGGTCTGAGGAGGCCACTAGAGGGTGATCAAAACCCTGGTACTGGGGTTACAGAAAGTTTTGAACTGCCATGTAGGTACTGGTTTATTGGAAAGGAAACCCATTGTTTGTATCATCTCAACAACCTGTCCAGTTACCTATTGTACTATATTTTTTAAATTAAGGATTCTGTTGAATAACTGATATTATTGATGAGGAACAGGTCAGAAGGGGAATGGTTCATCCTGCTTGGACTCACCAATGACCCACAACTGCAGCTTCCCCTCCTCCTCACCTTCCTCATCATCTACACTATCACCCTGATTGGGAATCTGGGGATGTTCTTGTTGATTCTCTTGGACTCTCAGCTTCACACACCCATGTACATTTTTCTCAGTAACCTGTCCTTAGTGGACTTTTGTTACTCTTCAACAGTCACTCCAATGGTCATAGCTGGATTCCTTACAGGAGACAAGATCATGTCCTACAATGCTTGTGCCACTCAGATGTTCTTTTTTGCAAACTTTGCCAATGTGGAAAACTACCTTTTAATCTCAATGGCTTATGATCGCTATGCAGCAGTGTGTAAGCCCCTACAGTACACTACCACCATGACAACACGTGTGTGTGCATTTCTAGTCATTGGATGTTATATTTGTGGTTTCTTGAATGCTTCCATCTATACTGGGAATGCATTAAGTCTCTCCTTCAGTGAATTCAATGTGGTCCATCATTTTTTCTGTGACATCCCAGCAGTCATGATTGTATCTTGCTCTGATAGACATGTCAATGAACTGGTTCTGATTTCTGTAGCCACTTTCAATATCTTTTTTGCTCTTATACTCATCTTAATATCCTACACATTCATTACTACCAACATACTAAAGATGCACTCAGCTACAGGATATCGAAGAGCCCTCTCCACTTGTGCTTCGCACTTCACAGCTGTCTTCATCTTCTATGGGACTGTCATCTTCATGTACTTGAAGCCCAGCTCCAGTCACTCCATGGACACTGACAAAATCTCTTCTGTGTTCTACACCATGGTTATCCCCATGTTGAACCCTCTGGTCTACAGTCTAAGGAATAAGGATGTGAAGAGTGCATTCACAAAGATTGTTTTCAGGTCAAGATAATGTTTACAGCTTTGATTTTAACTTTCTGGAATGCAACACATATGATTCATTCCTCTCATCTTAACAATACTGAGTCACATTTTCCCTTCCTATACTGAATTCAAGAACTTGAAGTGACATCTTCACCTCTGCAATAGTGTGTTGGCTGTCAAAAAGTAACATTTTATTTAGGAGAGTATGCATGAATGAACTGTCTATGATAACTTTAGGTTAGTTTGTGAAAACCATAATTGACTATAATATCATATTCATTTTTTCCATACAACATTTTTTCCTGTCACATCAATGCAAATCTATGTAACCAGTTTCATTAAAAAAGCCCATTAAAGACAAGACACTCTCATAGGTTTCTTGTGAAGACTTATACAAATAGACATCATAAAATTTCCAAAATAAAATGTAGCATGGATTTATTATGTGCCTAGTTTTGTGTTCAGTTAACTGTGCTCATTTCATAATGATATCCAGATGAACATAGGGAACATTTAATACTTTTTTTTGATGGCTAGAATGTGAGGTTGTATTTAAAGGTGATAACTTGAAACAAGTAGACTTAGTTAAAACATGTCATACTTTATCATCCTCCAACCCATTGAGGACTCACTGGATAGAGCCAAAAGTCATAGAAAAAATGAGTAACCTTCTTCTTTAAATGAGTTATTGGGTGAGATTTATCTCCTGCTTCTTTCTCCCTTACCCTCTCATTTTCTCAGTCTCCAAGACATATACTATTTATACTTGCTCTTCTTCATTATCAGGTATTTGAGCTCAAGTTAAATAATTCAGTTACCTTTACTTGCTCTATCTTAGAGATGATTCCATACACATGTTACAAGCTTCTCTAATTTCATGAGCTTATAACAAAAGGCAAATCTGGAAGTTTAGGAGATGACTCAGTGTGTAAACTACTTTCCATGTAATTATAAGGTCATGGGTTATATCCCCAGAATCTATGTGAATTTTGGGCAAGGTTTCTTGTGTCCATAATCCTGGTACTGGGATAGTCTGCCCCACAAGTAGCTGTCACCTTAACACAGAAACTACTATAACAAAGACGTAGAGAATGATTCCTGCTGCACACTTCTGCCAGGAATATAGATTAATATTACCACTACAAATAATTATAAGGAACAGCTTATATCCTGCAACTGAGTAAATATTCAAAAGAAATTAAATCACTGAAGGAGAACAACACAGAAATCATGGTATTACACAATCCTTGCAGTTGTATTCACAATACACAAAGAATGGAAAGAAAATTTAAATAATCACTGCTGATTGCAGAATAAAGAAAATATAGTACTCAAATAAATTGTATATGACATATAATAATGATTCTTACAAATATATCTTATTTATAATAAGGTGTATGTATAGAAGATCATTAAGTAAAATCAAGGTCAAGGAATGGTGGAGCAGAGAGGGAGTGTTAGTTTATTGAAGAGTGTGTAAAAAAGTCAACTGAAAACCTACCTCTTTTTTTAAAAATTCTGTTTTATGAGATTCTACATAATTATTCCTCACCTTTCCTCCTTTAAAACTCTCTGAAATATTGCTCTATAGTACTTCAAATTTATAATCCCTTCTTTCACTAATTTTTATTGCATGCATACATGTACACATAGATGCATATATATTCCTAAATATAACCTACTAATTCCATATACTATTACTTGTATGTATGTTTTCATCTCATTTTTACTGGACATGTAATTGATATCTTTTCCCCTGGGAAAAACTTTTACCATTCCCAGCTTTTCTCAGTTGCTATAGAACTTTGTGCAGGGTTGAGGCAGTTTGGGCTTTTCCCTCTCCATTTTATCTTGTACATTGTTGTCATTGCTCATGTTTGGCCAGTCATAATAGTGAGAATTTATGGGGATAGCTTTTGATATTACTAGGAGACAGAATCCATAGTAAATTCCCTGTTCCTCCTGCTCCTACAATGATTCCACATGTTCGTCAGAAATGTTACCTGAGACTTAGGTCCATGGGCGTTTTGTAAATGTATTTATTGTATTTATTGGGACTGAGCTTCACAGCTCTGATTTGTATTGTTTATGAATTTTGGTCTCAGTGGGAAGCTATTGAAGAGGATTAACAGAATACAAGTGGTTTCAAATGAAAAATGATGAAAGGTTGACTTTTTAAGGAAGAGACATACACACACAGAGAGAGGGAGAGAGAGTAGAAAGAGAGAGAAGGAGAGAGAGAGAGAGAGAGAGAGAGAGAGAGAGAGAGAGATCCAGGAGTAAGAAGATGGGTAAATAAAAAAAATTTAGGAAGTCTGAGAAAGTCACAAAGATTCATTCTATTAACTATTTACCAAACAGACTCTATAATACTCATAATTCGTTGTATAAATATGCATATGTAGTTTTAAAAATAGCTTTTCTCATATGGGATGACAGTAGTTCCTCCAAGAGTAAAAGATCACATAACAAAAACACAGACACAGAAAGTCCCCCTTTGAGTTGTTAAACAGGGATGTTCAAGAGACTTCCAGAACATACAGCTTTTTGCTATTGCCCATCATTGCTAGTCAAAGCTGGAAGGTGAGTTATTGCTACAGATACCATGCACTTCAGGAGCAGAGCCCATGAACATCTGCTGAAACTGACCTAAAAGACCCTGCTCCCCAGAAGGGAATTTCAGAGTACCAGAAGACACTGTGCAAGTTTTCAAAGGAAGGAGACATCCAAAAGTCCTACACTAGTATGCCTATAACCATATCAACAAACAACATTGCATAATAACACTAAGGATGCAACAGTGGCAAGAACACTTGGCAGTTACCAAAAGCTCTCTAATTTGACTTAAAACTCACTGAAAAAGAAGGATACCATGCCTGATAATGGAAACTAGGTAACCACTTTGTGCTAGTTAAGTTATGGCTTTTGGAAAAAAAAATCTACAACTTCCAAGTTATGAAATCAGGAGAAAACATAACATTACATGAACATTTTTCTTATGACCACAGGCAAAGATAGAACCCTACTTGTTTTTACCCCAATGAAAACATAAAAGCTAAAAGTAAGATGCTTAAGAGGGTAGATATCCTGTGTTGCTAAATGGTGTGGCTCCTAAAAGCTGTTGAGTTACAAAACTCCCAGTATTGCTTGTGGGATATCGCCTTATGAACTCTTGGTCAAGGAGTCTGTGGAGGCCTTTAAGACACTCTTGGTTATCCAGGGTAAATAAGTGATAAGATTTTATAACTGAAGCCATCATTCAAATTTTTGTAAGATATAAAGAAATTAGGCTGGAACTGAGCTTTTACAATTTGAGAAGGTACTGAAGGTGCTACAAAGGTGAGAGAGAAAAGTGTTCAATGATATTCCCTATCTGTGAACCCTATGGACTAGGATATAAAACTCCCAGGCAATATGGATTCATTAGTGTAATAGTAGATTGGTTGTTATGGGGCAACTAATGGTCCTTCTGGGTTTGATGCTTGATCTACAACAGAAAAGGTACTACCAAGAAAAAAGAAAAAAGAACATTATTGAGGAGGTCTTATTCCCTGAGACTGGGTGGGCTGGGGAGTGGGGCTACTTTGTCTAGCTAAGTTGACATGGTGCAAAATTGCTTTCTAAATCTTTATTTTTATATCAGTAGAAACACATTACACATCAGCCTTAATTTTAGAGAAGTGCTACTGTAAATCTTAAAAACCTTCTTTTTTGTTATGAATGGTTTTAAGTGCAGATACTCATAACTGTTCACGATGGTGAGGTTTAGTGACATTTAATTTTCAGTTCCAAAATGGGTATTTATTCCACTCACTCAAAGGCTGAGCAAACATCACAGAGGAGGACGCATAAAGTATGTGTGTGGCAGAAAATATGGAGAAAGGCTGCAAACTGCTGTCTACAGAGTATGGCACAATCATTGCAGTTACAATCTTATAGCAGCTTCTGTTTCCTGGACTTCTTGTACCAAACATGGCCTGTCAAAGTCACTTATGGCTATGGAAGGGGCTCACAGGGCCTTATACATCCCTGAACTATTGTCTATTGCTCAATTATGGGGGACAAAATCATGTTCCTCAGTTGTGTACACTGGGCACCAATGGATAGTTCCAAACCTAAGATCACATACATATAGGCGTGGTTAAACTCAGTGAGTCTTCAAAGTCATGAGTGTGAGAAAAGGTATTGTTCCAGGGCAGAATATGAGAGGGAGATGTGCTCGGATGGAGTGATAGTAATAAGAATATGTAATATACAAGAATGAAATTGTCAAAGAACAAATATAATAAAAGTTATGGAGAAAAATTCACAATTCCTCACTAATGTACATAATTTCATTTATCAGTAAAAAACTTCAATGTTTTAAAATGTAACAACACTTTTGGTCTATACAAGCTAATTGCCTTTTTCCTAGGAAAATTGGATTAGAACTCTTGAAGTATTCTTACAGGGAAAACCTCTAGAGATCCCCCAGTCTGTATAATTCTCTCAAGATCCCTTTGCACAATCCTCTAAATCCCAATATGACTCTGAATGCAGGTTTTTTTTTCAAAGAACATACTGCATGTCATGACTCAGGAGACATCATTAACCACTTGAATGATATAAGTACAAAAATGCCTTCTACTTACCTTAAGATTTACTGTGAAATTTTAGTCACATTCAAAGAGATTTCCAAATATAAAGTTTATATTTTTGGAATTTTCTACTATCCAGAGTGTATTAATTGTGTAAAATAATGAGTTTCATTAAGAGTTTTTCTATATTTATGCAATAAATGTTGCTCATAGTCACTGCTAATTGATTGACATTTGAATTGTAGCTTCTTTATAACTATGTGCACTTCATTATTTACAGAAATGATATATGAGTTGTATAAGAGAAGTAAGTACATCACACTTGTTTTACTAGTTAGGAGAGGTAAGTAATTCTTCCTGGGGCAAAGAATTTCAAAGTCTTGTTGATTTGAAAGTTGATCCATTTTTGTTTTGTTTTTTTTTTCTGTCAGTTTTGTTTTTCATTAGAGAAGTTGGAGCACCTATAATAGAATTGCCAATATTCTATAGTGGATTGTATGACTTCAGTATTCTTCTATATTGGGTGTTCTTAGGATTCCCTCCAAATGTTTTATTTCTGCATTATGTATGCACTTAAGTGAGAAGAGAAATTCATACAACATCCATAAGCTGCCTGTATTTGATATGAGACATATGAAAATAAACTGAGATATTAAAATATCTCTGTACAAACACTGGGGTGAGAGTTGTCCTTGAATGCCATAATGTGTAACATGTATCTTTGTTACTTTACTTTATAAATAAATCATGTTTCTTTCTTCCACTAAACAGAGACAAACACAGGCAGACTGTATTGTGGTTTTATGTTAGATATATCTTTTGTTCTCAGTGGGAGTTAAAACAGGTAAAAATGAGAAAGGTAGAAGAAGGCTTTGTCAAACTTTTAAGATAATAATTTATTGTCAGTGAATAAATTTCAAACTTCATTTTAAAACTATTTTAGTTTCATGCTTACTTTTAGGAATTGGCTTAAGTTTTTGGATCTGGATTGAAGTTGCTTATGTTTTTTTTTTCCAAGTCTTTCTTTTCTTTTTAATAATTTATTTTTTTATTTCTTCAAGTTACATCTCAATCACAATCCCCTCCCTACTCCCCCCTGCAGTCCCACCCTTCCACCCTCCTCCCCCTCAACCCCCCCATCCTCTTCCCTTCTTTTTTTTTTTTTTTTTTTAGTTTAAGGTATTTATTTTTCCCCCCAACAGCTCTCCCTTTCAGTCCAAATAATGGTTCTTTTTCTTATAACTATAAATACAATACAAAACAACAGAAATAAATAGGCCACGATTATAAGAGTTATATGGCTTAGCATACATTCCCAATGTCCAGTCCATATGTATTTGGCACCTGACTTTAACATTCTACTATCTAACCATCTCCATGAGTTTAAAGTTCTATATCTAACTCAGCTTTCATACTAACTTGCCTCATAATTTTAAAAATATCTTCTTAGATCCAGAACACCCTCTTGATTCCTAAACAACTCAAAATTTAACTATGAGACTCTAGCTATCTATTTTTCAACCACCTCAGAGACCTGAGAGGGATAAACATATCTGATTATATAGGAAGTGCAGGGCCTGCAGCTTCCAAAACTAAAAAATGACATACCAGTGGCTGCCTGGACAGTTCCCATTTTCTCTCCATACATTACAGCATCAATCTTGAGCCATTTGGCCCCATTTCTCTGACAGACATTGGTTGTAGAGCAGGAATTATGAAGGACTTACCTATCCTGTCTTGGCAGAGCTAGGCTGTCGACTTATCTGCTTCCAAGTTTTGTCCTTTTTGGACAGAAGTCTGTCTACAGTTGAAGCAAGTGGTTTTTCTTGCCAAGAGAATGGCTTACCACCAATTCAATCATCTCCCACTGGAGATTCTTCGATGCTCATCTTCTACTTGGAGTAATGTAGGGGGTGCTATCAGGAGCTGACATGTCTCGATATCAAGAAATGTTAAGTTAAGAAAACATCTTTGAATGCCATATTCTGCAGATCTCTTGAGGTTTTTCAAGATGCCCTATCTATCTCTTATATTTAGATAAGCAAATATTGCTTGTCTCTTAGCAACTTGATTTCTGAGTAGCTTAGAAAATAACTGTGATAGACTGTCATAG
Organism: Lophiomys imhausi; assembly: GCA_907164525.1. Taxonomy (NCBI): domain Eukaryota; kingdom Metazoa; phylum Chordata; class Mammalia; order Rodentia; family Muridae; genus Lophiomys; species Lophiomys imhausi. Next base: position 1,670,743 of record CAJQZJ010033704.1, read on the forward strand.
TAACTAACAAAATGACACGTTTTCATGACTATTAGATTCCGTTTAATTATCCTAAACAGTTTATGTCGGTTGGTAGCAAGAGGTCAAAACTTGACATTTCATTTTTAAGTATTACTACGAACAATACCTTTAAGAAGCATTACCCTTAATTTTGTATCAACATACAAAGCTCAATACCGATGTAGCCCAATACAATCTTAATTTTACATTAATATACAAGGGTCAATACCATTGTGGCCAAATATAATCTTAATTTTGTATCAATATACAAAGATCAATATCGATGTAGCCCTATACAATCTTAATTTTGCATTAATATACAATGATCAATACCAATTTAGCCAAATATAATATTAATTTTGTATCAGTATACAAAGGTATAAGGCTATATTCAATAATCTGTCCTTTTTTCTTGTTCTTTCCTATACTATGTCTATGTCCCATTTTTTCTCAAGTCTGTTCACTCCTATATAGGAGAGAAAGGAGGATACAGAAAAGCAAAAGAGAGAAGTCCCTGGGTCTAACCTCCAAAACCCATTTAACAAGACCATTTAACAGCTTGTAGTCTTTTCCCCTAAATAACAAAATTTTCTATTATCTATCAAATAACCAAAGGGGGAGAACACCCTCCCCACCTTCTGGGGATGGGACGTTGTTCTCTTAAAATGACTTCCTGATGATTTGGGACGTAGTAAACCTGTTTGGGGCCCAGATAAGAATGGAAAAATGGTTAAAAATGTTAATAGAATCATTTGATGTTCAGTCCCTTTGTGCTCAGCTATTTAGATGTCCTACGAAGTTCATAGACAGAAGCGGATCTTCAGAACTTTACTGAAGATCTGGCTGGAGTAGTCTGTGGAGCTGAACGATCTTCGCGATTTTGAGTTGTTGTGGTTATAGACTTTTGAGGAAACTGCTATTGAAGAAGTCTGCAAGGCTGGATCATCTGGGCCACTCGTCTTCTTTGGTGTCTGATCTGTTTTCTGCTGAGGTTTCCGTTGTCCAGTTGTCCCTGGATTCCTTGAATGGATGCTTTAAATCTCTTGGAAAGATAAGAACAGAGCCCTGCCCTAATCCTAACTCTGGGACAATTACCTTTTTTTTTGGGGGGGGTCAGGTAATATTTTTCCTGGAGCAAATTTGTTTTTTTTGATAATATATAAAGTATTACCTTTCAATCCAGATTAAAGAAGAAATTATTTTGATATTTTGGAGCTAAACAAACCTTTAGTGTATATATTTTGAGATCTCAAAGGACAATTTGTTTGAATTGCAGCCTGCCTTTTGTAAGTAGCTTTTAAACCTAAATCTTTCCAAATCCTATGTGCCTGTCTCTGCATTCTAAGTTTTGGGATCAAAGACATGTGGTTTCCAACTGATGGGATTAAAGATGTGCTCCTCCACTCCTGGATCAAAGTTTTTCTCTGTTTAGAGCTTATTTTGTATCAGGTGGCCTTGAGCTCTGAGATCTGCCTGTTTCTGTCTCTAGTGTGTTGGGATTAAGGGTGTGTTCTTCCCCAATGATGTGACTAAGGGTGTGCACCATCACCACCCTGTTTCTTGTAACTCTAGAATTTATAAGACAACTAACTCTATAGTGATCGTCCTGTCTCTGCTGGAGGTAAAGGCATGGACTAACACCATGCATTATTTTATCTTAGCTCTAAGTTTTTTCAACTCTTGGAGGTTTGTAAAACCAGGTTGAACAGCTGTCACCTTTAATTTATTTACAGTGTTTTAAACCTGTTACCTGCTTTTTAATGCCAAACCATTGAAATAGCCTATACCTCCACAAAAAACAAAAACAAAAACAAAAACAAAAAAACAAAAAAACAAAAAAAAACTTTTAAGCTGCTATCAAGTTTGTGTAATCTTGATCTTTTCCTGTAGTTCTGTGCAACTTCTGAAATCCTATGTTTCCTCGCTAATGAAGAGTAGTACTATGCAACAGAAAGTCATAGACTCACACTAAGAAACACACATACAAACACACACACGTGTGTGCACATCCACACACACACACACAAACACACACACACACACACACACACACACACACACCTTTATACTACTCCATTATTGTTTGTAGCAAATACTGAACTTGATCAGGCATGTTAAAATTGGGACCACACTTCCCTCAAGGGCAGGCTGTAGTTGAACTTGTTAAAGATTGATGAGAATGATGATAGGCAGTAGTATTTAATTTGGGATGGATGTCCTACCAAGGTCTTTAGAGCGGTAAGAAAATTTGAAATATATACTGTATAAGTACAGATTTAAATAAAATTTCAAAAATATCAAACAGGAATAAACAAATCTGTGCTAAAGACTGTTTGCCACTGATATGTGATCAGCTTAATCACAAATATTAATAAGTCTAAGGATGGATTTTAAGAAGGCATGGCTTTTTATCAAACTATCAAGGAAAATTAATAATTGTATGAACATGTAGAGAGATAACATTACTCTTTGGGTAAATACAACGAAACCCTAGAGAGCATAGAAGTGATTACTGCTTGGAATGTGGGAGAAAAGGCAACATTGAGAGGAAAGTTTCAAGACTACTTCAAGACTTCCATGCAAGTGAACCCTAATTTCATCTTTCTCCTTCATCTGACCTATAAGAAATGACTTGACCTAGCCTAACAATAGCATGATGACAGTAGTCACGCTGCACTCCACATCCAGCATACTCCTGTCATATTTGCTTTATTCACTGATTCCCTCAGTAGTACTTCAAGGTGGGTTTCATGATTGTGACTGGCTTTTGTCTGAAGGCTAGAAAAATGACATTCATGGAAATGAGGCTACAGTGAGTCCTACCTGGTAAGCAATTGCTTCAAAAGGGGTTTTCCAGTAATGTAAATATTTTTTAACATTTTTATAGCTTCTCTGTGAGTTTCACATCAGACACCCTAAACCCACTCATTTCCCCATCAGTTTGAATCCATACTCTGCCCTTGGAACCTCCCCACTCCCCAAAAAATGAAGCAAAAGAAAACAAAAAAAAATCTTATCATGGAAGATGTAGCATGTCAATGTGTCTCAGGTTATACCCTTTTGTACACACATCTTCATTTGCAAATGTTTATTGTGGTAATCCCTTGTTTGGTTTGAGGCCTCTGACTTCTACTACTCCATCACTGGACAGAGAATTTTTAAGACTGACTCAAACTTAACTAGTTTGAACACAAGAACACATAGAACACAAGTCCTCTATGTTATTATCACATAGCAATAACAACATGATCAGTAGTGTTAACTTAGCTGTGCTTGAAAGCTAGCATTATATTGCCTTTGATATACTATTTTATCTTTGCAATAATAGCACAAAATAGGTCTCATTACTATCTTCATTTTTCAGATGGCAGTATGATTTTTAGAGGAGGTAGGTGCTTTCAAGGTAGACAGTGTATGATCTGGTATACATTTCTTCCAAGAATTTGAACTCTCTTCTCTGGGTTTTAGTTTATGATATATCTTCATTCCAAAATGATTCTGAGGTTGAACATTTTCCTAATATAACTGTAAGCTCAGTAAAACTAGTAATTACAGAATCAAGCGTTGATTAAAATTAAAACTTTTTTTTTTTTACCTAGTCATATGTTCATGCTTTGGATATATCCTTATTAATATATCTAGATATACTATCTTAAAAGTATGAGAATGTGTGTGGAAAGAAAAATTAAAATGCAATTAAGAGTTCATTACTTCATTCATAACCTTCTAGCATTTAGAAGAGACATTTAATCATTAGTGATTACTCAATTGCTTGTTCTTTAATGATAACTATATAGTGATCAAAACGAAATTACCATAGAGTGTGCCACCCAGTTCACTGTGGTTGAACAAAAGAAAATAATTATTCATTATAATTATGTGAAACTTTTTTACTCTTATTTTCTTTCTTTCTTTTAATATTTATTTATTATTTCAGGTTACATCTCCATCGCAATGTCCTCTTTCCGCCTCTTCCAGTCTTGCCCTGTCACCCTCTACTCCCTATCCCTTCCATCACACTCCTCTGTAGTGGTATGTCCCTACATAACAGTCCCCAGCCCAATTTCAGCAGTCATATGAGGGCCAAGAGCCTCCTCATACACTGGGGGCCTACAAGGCAGCACCACTAGGGCAAAGAGTCTCATTGACAGGAAAAAAAGTCTATGTTCCTGTTCTCTTTGTTGCATTGGTTGTAGTATAGTTATCCTGTACTATATGGCTAAAATCCACCTATAAGTGAATAGATGCCATGTGCATATGTGAAACTTTTTAAGATCATTAGCTTAAAATGGGTAAAGCCTTAGGAGGACCCAGAAAAGATATTGGTAATTATGTTACTTAAAGATGAAGGAAATTTATATTCCTAGTGATTCGCAATTTACATGGATGTAGTAATGTATAAAAGTCATTATGTTTTTGACAGAAGAGGCAGTTGCTATGGTGACTCTTGGCTGATAATCAGAGTAGTGTTTTACCGAGCCCAGAAAAAGTGAAATGGAACATAGATAAATAAAAATAAAGGATTTTCTTGGTTGAGGGACATCTGGGTTGTTTCCAGTTTCTAGTTATTACAAATAAGGCTGCTATGAACATAAATGAGGAAATGTCCTTTTGGTTTGGTGAGGAATCATTTGTATGGATATCCAGAAGTGGTCTTCAGGTAGAGCTATTCCAAATTTTCTAAGATATCACCAGACTGATTTCCATAGTGGTTTTATAAGCTTGCACTCCCATCAGCAATGGAAGAGTGTTCCCCTTCCTCCACAACCTTGCCAGCATGTGCTGTCATTTGAGCTTTTGATCTTAGTCATTCTGACAGGTGTGAGATGGAATGGTACATCTACACAATGAAATACTACTCAGCCATTAGAACCAACAAAATCATGCAATTTGCAGTCAAATGGATAGAATTAGAGAAGCTCATCCTGAGTGAGCTAACCCAGATCTCAAGGATGTACATGGCACCTATTAACTTATAATGGGATTTTAGCCATATAGTACAGGATAACTATACTACAACCAATGCACCAAAGGAACATAGGCTTTGTTACCTGTCAATGAGACACTTTGCCCTAGTGGTGCTGCCTTATAGGCCCCTATTGTATGAGGAGGCTCTTGGCCCTCATATGACTGATGACCTGGGGCAGGGGACTGATATGTAGCGACATTCAACTCCAGAGGAGTGGGATGGGAGGGATAGGGGGTAGAGGGTGGGAGGATGGGACTGGGGGGGGGTAGAAAGAAGGTACTGTGATGGAGATGTAACCTAAAGTAATAAATAAACATAAAAAATAAAAATAAAGAATTTTCACCCAACTACTAATCTGTCTACATGTAGGTAACAAATATATGTCATTTTGATTTTTAGTAGAAAGTCAATTAAAATTCCACAGATTTCAATTCCTTTATTACTGCATTCTTAAAGATTAAAAATGTAATTCTATGTGTATGAGTGTTTTGTCTACATGTGTTTCTTTGTAAAAACAAAAATTGTGTGGGGAGGGTGACTCATGTTTGAAGAGGCCAGTAGAGGATATCAGAATTCCTGGTATTGGTGTTACCGAAATTTCTGATCTGCCATGTAGGTGCTGGGTCATTGGAATAGAAAGCCTGTGATTGTACCTACTGAACAAACTCTCCAGTTACCTATTCTACTCTTAAAAAAACTTTTAAGTAATTCTGTTGATGAACTTATATTATTGATGCAGAATAGGACAGAAAGGGAATGGTTCATTCTTCTTGGACTCACCAATGATCCACAACTACAGCTTCCCCTCCTTCTCACCTTCCTCATCATCTACACCATCACCCTGGTGGGGAACCTGGGCTTGTTCCTGTTGATTCTCTTGGACTCTCGGCTTCACACACCCATGTACATTTTTCTCAGTAACCTGTCCTTAGTGGACTTTTGTTACTTTTCAACAGTCACTCCAATGGTCATAGCTGGATTCTTCAGTGAAGTCAAGATCATGTCCTACTATGCTTGTGCCACTCAGATGTTCTTTTTTGCAAACTTTGCCAATGTGGAAAACTACCTTTTAATCTCAATGGCTTATGGTCGCTATGCAGCAGTGTGTAAGCCCCTACAGTACACTACCACCATGACAACATGTGTGTGTGCATTTCTAGTCATTGGATGTTATATTTGTGGTTTCTTGAATGCTTCCATCTATACTGGGAATGCATTAAGTCTCTCCTTCAGTGAATTCAATGTGGTCCATCATTTTTTCTGTGACATCCCAGCAGTCATGATTGTATCTTGCTCTGATAGAAATGTCAATGAACTGGTTCTGATTTCTGTAGCCACTTTCAATATCTTTTTTGCTCTTATACTCATCTTAATATCCTACTCATTCATTTTTATGAATGTACTAAAGTTCCATTCAGCTGCAGGATATCACAAAACTCTCTCCACTTGTGCTTCGCACTTTACAGCTGTCTCCATTTTCTATGGGACACTCATCTTCATGTACTTGCAGCCCAGCTCCAGTCACTCCATGGACACTGACAAAATCGCTTCTGTATTCTACACCATCGTCATCCCCATGTTGAACCCTCTAGTCTACAGCCTAAGGAATAAGGATGTGAAGAGTGCATTCACAAAGATTGTTTTGAGATCAAGGTAATATATACAAATTTTATTTTAACTTTTTGGAATGCAGCATGTTTGATTCATTCCACTCATGTTAACTCCTTACTGAGTCATGTTTTCCCATCCTACATTGAATTTAAGAACTTGAATGACATCTTCACCTGTCAATAGTGTGTTGGCTGTCAAAAAGTAACATTTTGTTTTGAAGAAAGAGTAAAGCATGAATGATATGGCTATGATGACTTTAGGTCAGCCCATGAAAACACAATTGATTATATTATATTATCATATTCAGTCTTTTCCATACACTTTTCCTGTCACATCAATGCACATCTATGTAATGAGTTGTATAAAAAGCCCATTAATGACAAGACATTCTCATAGGTTTCTTGTGAAGAGTTATACCAATAGACATCATAACATTTCCAGAATAAAATGTAACATGGATTTATTATGTGTCTAGTTTTGTGTTCAGTTAACTGTGCTCATTTCATTGATATATTCTGATGAACATAGGAAACATTTAATGTTTATGTAATGACTAGAATGTAGGGTTGTATTTAACAGTGATAACTTGAAAGAAATAGGCTTAGTTAAATATTGTCAAACTTTATTATACTCCAACACATTGAAGGCTCACTGGATAGAGCCAAAAGTCATGGAAAAGGGAGGTACCTATTTCTTTAAATGAGGTATTGTGTGAAATTTATCTCCCACCTCTTTTTCTCTTACCCTCTCATTTTCTTGGTCTCTAAGACATACACTAATTACACTTGCCCTTCCTCATCATTAGG
>CAJQZJ010033704.1:1683128-1699872 GCA_907164525.1 Lophiomys imhausi
ATAATTCAGTAGGTAAAGTGCTTTCTGTTCAAATATAAGTTCATGACTTAAATCCCCAGAACCTATGTGACCTTTGTAGGGTGCCTTGTGCCTATAATCCTGGCACAGGGATAGTCTGCTCCAGAGGTGACTGTCATGTTAACACAGAAACTACTATAGAAATGACATAGAGAAAAGTAACTAATGCACACTTTTGGCAGATATATAGATTAATATTACCACTATAGATAATGATAGGGAGAATCCAATATCCTGCTACTGAGTAAAAATTCAAAAGAAATGAAATCAATTAGAAAGAACAACAACACCAACAAAAAAAAAAAAAACATGACACTGCACAATCCTTGCAGTTATATTCCCAATACACAATGAATGGAAAATAAATCTAAATGATCACAGATGATTGCAGAATAAAGAAAATATATTTAATATATAATAATGACCCATACAAATATATATTATTTATAACAACTTGCATGTACAAAAGATCATTATGATTTAATCAGATATAGGGAATGATGGAGCAGAGAGGGAGTGTTAGTTAAATGAAGCATGCATAAAAATGTCACCAGAAAACCTACTTCTTTTATTGGAATTCTCTTTTATTTCGTTTTTTGAAATTATAATTACTTCATATATCTCTCACCTTTCCTCCCTTGAAACTCTTCATTATACCCCTCTCCATACTACTATAAATCCAAAGCCATTTTTCACTAATTGTTGCTACATGCATACATGCACACATATATACTCGTGAACAACACCTGTTCATTACATATAATGTTATTTGTATGTGTGTTTTCATCTGATTTGTCACTGGACATCCCATTGATAAACTTTTCCCTGGGAAAAACTACTTATGTTTCCAGTTTTTCTCTGTTGCCTATATAGCACTTTGTGCATGTTTGAGGACTTATGAGCTTTTCCCTCTCCATTTTGTCATGTCTATTGATGTCATTGCTCATGTTTGGCAAGCCATTTTGGTGTGATTTTATGGTTGTACATTTTTATGTTACTAGGTGACAGAATCTCATATTAAATTCTCTGATCTTCTGGCTCTTATAATGATTCCACATGTTATTCAGCAATGTTTCCTGAGACTTAGATGCATGGATGTTTTATAGATGTATTTACTGGGACTGGGCTTCATGACTCTAAACTTTGATTGGATATGGGTTTTGGTCTCTATGGAAAGAAACTGAAGAGTGTTAGCAGAATATAAGTGATCTCATATGAAAAAGGATAAAAGGGCAGCTCTATAAGGGAAAGAGAGAGAGAGAGAGAGAGAGAGAGAGAGAGACAGAGAGACAGAGACAGAGAAGCAGAGACAGAGACAGAGAGAGATCCAGAAAAAAGAAGATGGTTAAAGGAAAAAAAAAACAGTTAAGAAGTCTGAGAAAGTTGTCACCTGTGCCAATGAGTTTGAGGCTTTTCCTACTTTCTGTTCTATTAGTTTAGCATATCTGGTTTTATGTTTAGGTCTTTGACCCACTTGGAGTTAAGTTCTGTGCAAGGTGATAAATATTGGTCTATTTGCATTCTTCTACATGTTGACATCCAGTTAGACTAGCACCACTGGTTGAAGATACTTTCCTTTTTCCATAGTATGGTTTTGGCTTCTTTGTAAAAAAATTAAGTGACCGTAGGTATGTGGTTTATTTCTGGATCTTTGATTCAAATCCATTAATCAACTGGCCTTTTTCTACACCAGTGCCATGCTGTTTTTATTACTATTGCTCTGCACTATAGCTTGAAATCAGGGATGATGATACCTCCATAGCTCAGGCTCTAAGACCAACAATCAATAAATGGGACCTTATGAAACTGAAAAGCTTCTGTAAGGTAAAGGACACTGTCATTAGAACAAAGCAGAAGCCTACAGATTGGGAAAAGATCTTCATTATCCCCACAGCCAATATAGAGTTAATACCAAAAATGTACAAAGAACTCACATTACTGCACACCAAGAAACTAAATAATCCAGTCAAAAAATGGAGTACAAAACTAAACCGAGAATTCACAAAAGAGGAATCTCTAGTGGCCAAGAGACACATGAAGAAATGCTTAATATCCTTAGTCATCAGAGAAATGCAACTCAAGCTGACTCTGAGATTCCATCTCACACTTGTCAGAATGGCTAGTATTAAAAACTTAATTGACAGTACATTTGTAGAATGGAATACTATTCAACTATCAGAAACAAGGAAATTATGCAATTTGCAACCAAATGGGTAGAACTAGAAAAGCTCATCCAGAGGGAGCATACCCAGTCCCAGAAAGATACACATTGTATGTATTCATTTATAACTGGTATTGCCATATAGTACAGAATAACTATCCTCCAACCCACAGACCCAAAGAAACAGGAATGTAAAATAAATATCCTATGAGAAATTCCACCCAATAGTAGATCAAAACAGATACTGAGACATAAAATCAAATATTATGTGGAGCTCTGACAGCCCTATATTAGAGAGGGAAGAAGAAGAGAGAGACCTGGAGGGGTCAAGATCAACCCATGAAGATCAACAGAACCAACTAGCCTAGGCCCCTAGAGGCTTACATCGACTGAAACACTAACAAAGAAGAAAAAAAGCTTACACTTTACCTAGACCCTCCTATATAAATATAGAGGATAGGACACTTAGTCCTCATAGATATCCCTTAACAAATAGGGATGGGTGGTCTCAGTAATGGATTTTGTTACCTGTTAGTGGGACACTTTACCCTAGTGGAGCTGCCAAGTCAGGCCCCAGAGCAAGAGGAAGGTCTCAGACCTTATGTGACTGATGAACTGAGGGGGGGGCTGATATGTGGGGGTCCCCACACTGGAGGAGCATGATAAGTGGGAGAAGGGTTAGAGGCTGGTAGGGCGGGACCAGGTGGGGAGGAGAGAGGAGGCTGTGATTGAGATGTAACTTGCACTAATAAACATGCAAAAAATAAAAGTCTGAGAAAGTCACAAGAAATCATCCTATTAACTATTTACTGAAACAAACTCTATAATACACATAATTCAGTATGTAAATATACTTACACAGTTTTAAAAAACTTTTCTCATATGGGATGACAATAGTTCCTCAAGGATTAAAAGACCACATAACAAAAAACATTAATATCAGACACAAAGAGCCCTCTTTTGAGTTCTTGAACAGGGATGTTCAAGAGATTTCCAAAACATACAGCCTATTGCTATTGTCCATAATTGCTTTTCAGAGATGGAAGGTAAGTTATTATTATTCCAGATACCATACACTTCAGAAACAGAGCCCATATACCTCTGCTGAAACTGACCTAAAAGCCCCTGCTCTCCAGAACTAGTTTTCCTGGTACCAGAAGACACTGTGCAAGTTTTTAAAGAATGGAGATATCCAAAAGTCTTACCCCAGTATGCCTATAAACCATATGAACAACCAACATTGCTTAATAATACTAAGGATAGTACAGTGGCAAAAAGATCATGGTTGAAACCAACAGCCAAGTCTCTAACTTGATTTAAAACCCATTCAACAAAAGGGATCCCATACCTGTTACTGGAAAACTTAATAATCACTTAATATTAGTTAAATTATGGCTCGAGAACCATGTTGGAACAGAACCTACAACCTCTAATTAATTATATCAGCAAATTCTTAATAATCCAAAAACATTTGTTCTTATGTTCACAGGTAAATGTAGAAACCACTTGTTTATAACCCGATGAAAACATTCAAGCTAAAAGTAAGATATTTAAAAGGGTTGTTATCCTGTGTTGCTAAATAGTATGGTTCCTAACAATTGTTGAATTACAATATCCTAGTACTGATTGTAGGATATCGCCTAATGAACATTTGGTCAGGGAGTCTATAGAGGTCCTTAAAACAATACAGGCTTGCCATTCCTCTTTTAAACCCAGTATAAATCGTTGATGAGATTTTATAGCTGAAGGCATCATTTAAACTTGTTGAAAGGTATGAAAAAATCAGGCAGGAACTGAGCTTTTACAGTTTCAGAAGTTGCTTGAAGGTGCTAAAAAGGCTGTTGAGCAAAGAAAGTTTTCAATGGTCTTCTCCACCTTTTTTTCAGTTTTGTACTCAATGATGAGTACACCAGGAACTAGTGGACTAAAATTCCATCTTCCCAGGCAAGATCAATTTATTATTGCAACAGTAGATTAGCTGTTATGGGCAAACTAATAATCTTTTGTATTTGAGGCCTAGTCTATAAGAGAAAAGGTACTACTAATAAAAAAGAAAAAAAAAAGAAGTGTGACTGAAGAGGTGTCATAGCTAAGACAGTGTGGAGTAGGGGGTAGGGCTACTATGTTATTTAGCTAAATTGATATGGTGCCAAAATCTTTTAAAATATTTATTTATTTATTATTTATTTATTGTTTATTTATTGCTTCAAGACACTTCCATCACAGTGTCTTCATCACACCCCTCCCAGTTCCACCCCCTCCCACCCTCTCCTCCCTTCCCCACCCTTCCCACTCCTTCGATGTGGAGTGTCCCTACATATCAGTCCCTCTCAGCTCAACAGTCATATGAGGGCTAAGAGCTTCCTCTTGCACTGGGGGCCAACATGGTAGTACTCCTAGGGCAAATTGTCCCCTTAATAGGTAACAAAATCTATGTTCCTGATCATTTTGGTGTATTGGTTATAGGATAGTTATCCTGTACTATATGGCTAAAATCCAATTATAATTGAGTAGATTCCATGTGCATCATTCTGAGTCTAGGTTAGCTCCCTCAGGATGAGCTTTTCTAGTTCCATCCATTTGACTGCAAATTGCATGATTTCCTTGTTTCTGACAGCTAAGTAGTATTCCATTGTGTAAATGTACCACAATTTTTTTTTTTATCCATTTGACAGTTGACAGACATCTGATTTGTTTCCAGTTTGTTTCCTTGTGGTTTGGTGAGGAGTCGGTTGGATGGACACCGAGAAGTGGTATGGCTGGGTCTGGAGGTAGTGCTATTCCATAAGATATCACCACATTGATTTCCATAGTGGTTGTACAAGCTTGCACACCCACCAGCAATGAAGGAGTGTTCCCCTTTCTCCTCAGCTTCACCAGCATGTGTTGTCATTTGAGTTGTTGATCTTAGCCATGCTGACAGGTGTGAGATGGAATCTCAGACTTGTCTTGAGTTGAATTTCTCTGATGCACATGGAATCTACTCAGCATTTCTTTAAATGTCTCACTGCCATTAGAGATTCCTCCTTTGTGAATTCTCGGTATAGCTCTATTTCTCATTTTTTCCATTGGAGTATTGGATTTCTTGGTGTTTAATTTCTTGAGTTCTTTATAAATTATGGATATTAGGCCTCTGTTGGAAGTGGGGTTGGTAAAGATCTTTTCCCAATCTGTAGGTTGTTGTTTTGTTCAAATGATGGTGTCCTTTCCCTTACAGAAATTTGTGAGTTTCATAAAGTCCATTTACTGATTGTTGGTCTTAGAGCCTGAGCTATTGGTGTTCTGTTCAGGAAGTTGGCTCCTGTGCCAATGAGTTTGAGGCTTTTCCCCACTTTTTCTTCTATTAGATTTAGTTTGTCAGGCCTTATGATAAGGTCATTGATCCACTTGGACGTAAGTTTTGTGCAAGGTGATAAGTATGGGTGTAATTTCATTCTTTTACATGTTGACATCCAGTTGGACCAGCACCATTTGTTGAAGATGCTGTCCCTTTTCCATTGTATGGTTTTGGCTTCTTTGTCAAAAATTAAGTGACCATAGATGTGTGGGCCCATTTTTGTGTCTTCAATTCGATATCATTGATCCACTGGTCTCTTTCTATACCAGTACCATGCTGTTTTTATTACTATTGTTCTGTAGTATACCTTGAATTCAGGGATGATGATACCTCCAGATTTTTTTTATTGTACAGGATTGATTTAATTATTTTTTTGTTATTCCATATGAAGTTGAGAATTATTTTTTTCCAGGTCTATAAAGAATTTTGTTGGTTTTTTCATAGGAATTGCATTGAATCTGTATATTGCTTTTGGCAAGATGGCAATATACAAAATTTTTATTATGTTGATCCTACCTATCCATGAGCATGGGAGATCTTTCCATCTTCTGATGTCCTCTTCAATTTCTTTCTTCAAGTACTTGAAGTTCTTGTCAAACAGATCCTTTACTTGCTTGTTTTGAATTACCCAGGTACTTTATATTGTTTGTGGCTATTGTGAAGGGTGTTGTTTACCTAATTTCTTTCTCAGCCCATGTATTTTTTTTTTGAATAAAGAAGGGCTTCTGATTTTTTTGATTTCATTTTGTATCCAACAACCTTGCTGAAGGTGTTTATCAGCTGTAAGAGTTTTCTGTTGGAATTTTTGGGGTCACTTATATATAATATCACATCATTTGTAAACAGGTATAATTTGACTTCTTTGTTTCCAATTTGTATCCCCTTGATCTCCTTTAGTTTTCTTATTGCTCTATCAAGAACTTCAAGTACTATGTTGAAGAGATATGGTGAAAGTGGACATCCTTGCCTTGTCCCTGAGTTTAGGGGAAATCCTTTATGTTTCTCTCCATTTAATTTTATGCTGGTTACTGGCTTGCTCTATATCACCTTTACTATTTCTAGGTATGGTCCTTGTATGCACATTCTCTCCAGGACTTTTAGCATGAAGGGGTGTTGGATTTTGTCAAATGCTTTTTCAGAATCTCGCAAGATGATCATGTGGTTTTTTTTCTTTCAGCTTGTTTATATGGTGAATTACGTTGATGGATTTTTGAATGTTGAACCATCCCTGCATTCCTTGGATGAAGCCTAGTTGTTCACGTTGAATGATACTTTTGATGTGTTCTTGGAGTTAGTTTGCCAGTGTTTTATTAAGCATTTTTGCATCTATGTTCATGAGGGAAATTGGTCTGAAGTTCTCTTTCTTTGTTGTGTCTTTGTGTGGTTTAGGAATCAGGATGACTGTGGCCTCATAGAATGAGTTTGGTAGTGTTCTTTCTGATTCTATTTTGTGGAAGAGTTTGAAGAGTGTTGGTATTAGGTCTTCTTTGAAGGTCTGGTAGAATTCTGTGCTGAAACCATCTGGCCCTGGGCTTTTTTTGTTTGGGAGATTTTTAATGACTGTTTCTATTTCCTTAGGGGTTATAGATCTGTTTAATCTGTTAACCTGATCTTGATTTAACTTTGGTAGGTGGAATCTATCAAGAAAATTGTCCATTTTGCTTAGGTTCTCAAATTTGGTTGAGTATAGATTTTTAAAGTCAAAAATTAATTACAAATTCTGGATTTGATTTAAATTCATTACAACCTGAGAATTAACAGATACTTGAAATCATTTAAACATTGGCATGAGTACACAGCAGATTATACAGAATTGACCAGAAAAGAAATTCTTCTTGCCACGTAATAATTGAAACTCCAAATGTACAGAACAAAGAAAGAATATTAAAAACTGTAAGAGAAAAAGGTCAAGTAATGTATAATGGCAGACCCATCAGAATTACACCTGACTTCTCCTTAGAAACTTGAAAAGGTCAGTGGGCCTGGGAAGATGCCCTACAAGCCCTAAGAGAACATAGGTGCCTGGTCAGACTACTATATCTAGCAAAACTCCCTATCAACATAGATGGAGAAAACAAGATATTTCATGACAAAATCAAATTTAAACAGTATCTACCCACAAAACCTTCCCTACAGAAGAACCAAGAAGGAAAATCCCAACCCAAAAAAGATAAGTACACCTAAAAATCAAAGGAAGCAAAAAAATCCACTGCATCTAAATATTTATTTTTATATCAGTAGAAGAACATTACATCTCTGCCTTAACCATAGAAAAGTACTACTCTCAGCCTTAATCAGAGAAGCTTCTTCTTCTTTTTTTTTTTTTTTTTTTTTGCTTTGAATGATGGCGAGTGTGAACACTTATGGCTGCTCTGTGTGCTTTGTGTGAGATTAAGTGACATTGAATTTTCAGCTCCAAAGTGGACACTTATGCTACTCACTCAAAGGCTGAATGCCTATTACAGTGGAGGAGGCATAAAGTATATGTGTGCAGAAAATATGGTGAAGCGTTGCCAAATACTGTCTTCAGACTATGACACAGCCACTGCAGTTGCACTCTTACTGTAGCTTCTGCTTCCTGTAATTGACTGTATTGAACTTGGCCTGTCAAATGCAGTTATTGCTAGGGGAGGGGCTCACAGGGCTCTACACACTCATGAACTATTGTCCATTGCCGGATTACAGAGGAGACATAATCAATCAGGTTCTTCAGATGTGTACTCACCAGTGAATCCACCAGGCACCAATGGATCATTCAAACCTAAGGCCACATGAATAGTCTGGTTGAACTCAATGAGTGTGAGAAAGGGACTTATTATGGGGCAGAGTATGGAAGGAATACAAGTTAGGATTGGGTGAGAATAATAATGCATATTATGCAAAAGCAAATTTAATAAAAGTTATAAAAAAGAGAAAAATATCTCATGATGCATCACTAATGTACATATTTTCATCTATCAGTAAAAACATTAATTTTTAAAGTGTAACAAAACTTTTGGTCCCTGTAGGCAGGTTAATTGACTCCTCTCTAGGAAAACTAGATGAAGATTCTTCAAGTATTGTCAGCGGGGAAATCTCTAGAGGTCACCAACCCAGTCTGTATAATTCTCTCAAGCTCCCCTTGCACAAAACTCTAAATCCCAATATGACCCTAAGTTACAGTTTTTGAAAAGATATCCTGTAGATTATGACTCAGTGGACATTGTTAACCATCTGAGTGATAAATGGTATGAGTACAAAAATGGCTTCTACTTACTTGAAGTTTGGCTGAGAAATGTTAGCTAGCATCAAAGAGATTTTCAAATATAAAACTTACTTTGTTGGAATTTTCTACTATCCAGAGGGTATATTAATTGTGCAAAATAATGAGTGATGTTAAGACATTTTCTATATTTATATAATGTATGTTGCTGATGTTCACCTCTAATTGATTGACTTTTGAATTCTAGCTTCCTCATAAGAAGGAGCTGTTGGCTCCTTTGTTATTTACAGAAATGCTATGTGAGTTGTATAAGAGAAGGAACTGCATTGCACTTATTTTTCCAAGTAGGAAAAGGTAAGTGATTTCTTCCAGGGCAAATAATTCTGAAGACCATATATTTATTTGGAACTTGATCTATGCTTCTGTTTTTGCTTCTGTCAGATTTCTTGGCATTAGAGAAGTTGGAGCTCCTATAATAGAATTTCAGTAAAATTCTGTAATGATTTTATGACTTCAATATTATTCTGTGTTGCATGTTCTTTGGATTACCTCAAAATGTTTTACTTCTACATTACATGTGCACTTAATTAAGAAGAGAAAATCATTCATATGCTGCCTGTATCTGATATGAGTTATATGAAAACAAAATGAGATGTTCAAAAATATTTCTTTAAGAACACTGAGGTGAGAGTGATCCATGAATATCATAATGTATATCATGAATCTTTATTACTTTATTTTATAAATCATGTTTCTTTCTCTCACTAATTTTTTTTAGTCCCAGTCTTGTCCAGTTAAGAGCTTTTAAATTCATTAAGGACACTTTTGCCTTTAAGATAATGATCATCTTATTTTTGTTTGTTTTGTCTGCAATAAGAGGCGAAAAAACATGAAATCATTACTTGATTACTCATTCTATTAGTTTACTGTGAAAATGCAAATACCGAGTTTTATGAAAGATGTCAAAATTAATTACAAGTTGAGGGGACTGGATTTGATTTAAATTCACTACAACCTGAGAATTAACAGATACTTGGAATCATTTAAACATTGTCATGTGTCATCTACCAAAGTAGGTGATGCAAATTAATAGTTTAAAACAAGAATAGATTACTCAAATTTTGTACATTATAATTTACATAAATGTACCAACCAGCCAATTTTATATATTCATAAGAAGAGGCAGAAACCACACCTCAAACATGTCCACAATGGTGCTTAGGCAGGTGAGCAACATGGAAGTGTCAATTGTTCTGATTTCGGGAGAGATTACTCAGCAACAGATTAAACTAAATAAGCAATTTCTATTAGATTATTAAATGTCACCATCACTGTTTACAAAGAAAGTTTCAAAATTCTGTACATTAACTACTAGTATTCCTCACTTCATAAAACTAAATAATTCTGAAGCCAGAGCTTTCTTAGAAATAGCTCAAGGCACATATCATATCTCAATGGTTTCTACACGTGGTTTACACTTTTAAAAGGTTTTTTATTCTTTTCTTTCTCTTATTTTCATAGCCTCGGTCATTAGTGAGTCCTAAGAAAAGGAAGTGTGTCACTTCTGTCCTGTTCTCCATCCAATTTATTAGAGATCACTGATGCCCTGTGGGGAACTTGGGGATGATCCTGCTGATTGTTCTGGATTCCCGGCTTCACACCCCCATGTACTTTTTCTTAGGTAACCTCTCTCTGGTGGACTTTTGTTATTCTTCAGCTGTTACTCCAGTAGTAATGAGTGGACTTCTTATAGGAAACAAGGTCATGTCCTATAATGACTGTGCTACACAGATTTTCTGTTTCACTGCCTTTGCCACTGTGGAAAATTACCTACTGGCATCCATGGCCTATGATCGTTATGTAGCAGTGTGTAAGCCCCTGCACTATGCCACCATCATGACTACAAGTGTGTGTACACGGCTAGTCATAGGCTGCTATGTCCTTGGTTTCCTAAGTGCTTCCATTTACACAGGAGATACATTCAGTCTCTCCTTCTGTGAGTCCAATGTGATCCATCATTTCTTTTGTGATATTCCAGCAGTCATGGTTCTCTCTTGCTCTGATACGCATATTAACGAGCTCCTTCTTGTTTATGTAGTGAGCTTCAATATCTTTTTCGCTATCATAATCATCTTTATATCTTACGTATTCATTTTTATTTCTATCCTAAGAATGCACACAGCTGCAGGATATCGCAAAGCTGTTTCTACCTGTGCCTCTCACTTCACTGCAGTTTCCATTTTCTATGGGACTGTTATCTTCATGTACTTACAGCCCATCTCCAGTCATTCCATGGACACAGACAAGATTGCATCTGTGTTTTACACCATGGTCATCCCCATGCTGAACTCTGTGGTCTACAGTTTGAGAAACAAGGAGGTCAAGGGCGCATTATTACATTTAAAGAATGGACTCACTTTTTGGAGAGAAAATAATCTGTAGGAATATTTCATTTCTATATTATTTGGGGTGCCCAATCATAAATTCATTCTTCTCAGCTCTCCTCTATGTATTGAGTTACATTTGAGGTCCACTCTGAAGTTTTCAAGGTGGTTTGTTTGTGTATGCAATGGCTGATATCTTCTCGAACAGGAAATGATACACTCAGAAAGACATAGATGAACTAAAATACCTAACATTTCTGGAAGTCAAGATCCCAAATCCCATATTTAGGACAATGATATATTCATGCCAATGAAAATATAAGTAAAACAAGTACTTGAAGAAGTCTATGAAATGAACAAATTTACACAGGTTTCCTAGGATGACAGCATCACAGGGATATGCTAAATTTATTGGGGTTAAATATATGGCTAATGTAGAGGTTATTTTATGTGTTGATTTGACTGTATTCCTAGATGTCCAGATAGACAGTAAATCTTAGAAATCTACCCTCATTTAGATAAGTGTCATGAATCATGAATCTAATCCACTAAGGTCTCAACAGAATAGAAATCAATTGTAGAAAAGACAAAAAAAAAAATCTCCTTTCATCTCCCCTTCCTTTGATTCCTTCTTTCCTTTTATCCTTTCATCCTTTCTTTCATCCTTCCTTAGTTCCTTCTTTCCTTCATTCGTTCATTCATTCCTTCCTTCTACTCTCCTTTCTCCTGTGCTTCACATTTCTGTCATCTAACTGGGACACCATCTATTTCTATTCTTGACTTTCAGACATATTTATCCAGGCTTGCATCTTGGGCCTGAAGTGTTCAAAACTCACAGTATTTCCTTTCTCAGGCATTTTACTCACACTTATCCAATCACCTTAATTTGTTTCTCTCCAGCTTTCAGATGATATATCAAAGGACCTTCCTCCTCCAAAATTACCCAAGACAAAACCCATCACAAAACTCCTCTTATATATCCATATATAGGAAATCCTGTCAATTCTTGTTTCATTAGAAGACCTCAATTAATAAAATAACTAGGTAATCATAAGAATACTTGAATTAGGGGTTTGAACAAAAAATCTCTACTTAAAATGTATTGTTATTTGAATATTCTTATTTAAGAAAGTATGATATGTTATTAAATTAAAGTGCTTTTTGAGGTTATTTTTGTGAGATATGCAAGTCTAGTATATCGTATGATTTACATAAATAGAAAAATGTATCCATATTTTATTTCTGGAAGGATTATTTATAATAACATACTGAATATTAAAATATATCTTAATTTAATCAGAATACTACTATAAAATTCTAGCTTAGATCAACCATGATCATACAAAATGCTTGATACTGTCAACCTTATGTGTTTCAAAATAGTTTCTCATTAAATACATGCTAAATGGAAGAATAAAACAAGTAAGCTTTAGGATAAATTCTACCAATATACTGAATCTTTGAATCCCAGCTATGAGAGTTAGTGGTGCATAACATGACTTTCTAGATCAATATGTTCTGTCTGTGTGTGTGTGTGTTTTCTACTTCTTTGAACATTTTATTCAATATTACTACTTAGTTACTTTTCTTTACTTTTAGATAAAGTGATTCCTGGAATTCTTCTAATATCATTTCAAACCCTATATTTTTTTCTAGTAATATATCATTATGTGACAAGACCTACCTTGATCAAGAACTACTTTACAATGCTCAAAGACATACTAGACATGAACTTTAAAGAATTTATATTTCCTTATATCTTAGTAAGTATTTTGTATATAAACCACAGAATTAACTAGGTTTATTCTAAGTTTCCACACTGGATACATATACCTCCATATTTGTCAAAAGAAACAGAGTAGAATCAATAAGTTAGTATTAAAATAATGGCCAGGGATGTAAAGATAGTTCATCAATTAAGGAGTATGAGGTCTTGACTTTGGCTCCTGGCACCAATATTGGGTAGTTCAAACTCTCCTTAAACTTCACCTCCAGAGGAAATATTACTCGTTTTTGCCTTCACAAGAGCATGATTCACACACAAATATACATTTATACATGTAATTAAAACTGAAAAAAAAAATCTTTAAGTATGTAATGTTCAAATGAGATATGTTATGTTCAGAGTGGTAAGATCCAGATGTAAATCTACACATGTGTGGAAACCTGCTTTTTGATAAAGAAGACAGAAATATACAATGGAAAAAAAGAAAGCATCTTCAACAAATGGTGCAGGTCTAACTGGATGTTGACATGTAGAAGAATGCAAACAGATCAATATCTACCAGCTTATGCAAAACTCAACTCCAAATGGATCAAAGACCTCAATATACAACTGAATACACAAAACCTGAGAGAGGAGAAAGTGGAGTATAGCATAGAATGCATTTACACAGAAGACAACTTCCTGAACAGAACACTAAGTAGTGCAGGAACTAAGATGAACATTTAATAAATGAGACCTCATGAAACTAAAACTTTTTGTAAGGCCTAGGACACAATAGGACAAAACAGCAGCCCATAGCATGGGAAAAGATTTTCACCAACTTCATATCTGGCAGATGGTTAATATCTAAAATATATAAAGAACCCAAAAAACTAGACATCAAAAAGCCAAATGATCCAATTAAAAATGGGGTACAGAGCTAAACAGAGACTTCTCAACAGAGAAATCTCAAATGGACAAGAAACACTTAAAGAACCATTCAACATCCTTAGCCATCAGGGAAAGATAAATCCAAACAATTTTGTGATTCTATTTTACACCTCTCAGACTGATGAAAATAAAAAATCCAAGTGACATGTCATGCTGACAAGGATATTGAGGAATGGGAAACAGTCCTACACTACTGATGGGAGTGCAAACTTGTACAAGCACTTTGGAAATAAACATGGCAGCTTCTCAGAAAATTGGGAATTGCCCCACCTCAAGATTCAGCTATACCATTCCTAACTATTTACCCAAAGGACACTCCATCTCACCTAAAGGACATTTGTTCAACTATATTCATAGAAGCTTTATTCATAATATTCAAAAACTGGAAACAACCTAGATGTTTCTCAACTAAAGAATGGATGAAGAGAATTTGGTACATTTACACAATGGAATATTACTCAGAAGTTAAAAACAATGATATCTCCGTGTCCCATGTCTGGCGACTCTGGTCCTCCAGTGTCTATATTTCCAGTAACGAGTTCTTTATTGTCCCTGGTTTTGCTGTACAAGTCCAGATAGGCTTACCCCTCACAAACTGCCGTTCAGGAGGAGTATATCTCTGTAGTTGTCTAATCGGTCTTCCTGATGATCAGAATGTGTCTGAGCTGATCACCACCATCTTGCCCCGTTGGAGTCGCCTGACAGGGAACACAGAGCACTTCCCCCTTGGGAAACTGCATTCCCAGCCACAGTGGAAGAGAGGGCAGATCAGATCACTTCAGGATGACAGATGGCAGTTTCAACCTCCAAACAGAGGACCTTTCCTGAGTCGGCAGCATCTTTGAAGGCATTCTGATGCATCCAGGAGAAGACCAGCAGAGGCACTATGGTAAGACTGAGGATGAATCTCCCTGGGATATGCTTCATGGTGGTGTCTGGCTGACCTGTAACTGGGAGATCGAGCTGACAGGGGCTGAGCTTCCCTGAACCCAAGCATGCTGAGGGCAGGTTATAGACTATATATTGGAACTCTCAGGCCCCTTTGTCCCTGGCCTACCCTCTGGGCTGGGTACTCTGCAGTGCATCTGGATACAGCATTTATGTCTCAGTCCAGTGCAGTCAGAGAAACCAGACTGCACCCATTCACAGAGTTTCAAACTGAGAGGTACAGACTTGCTCTAAGACTCGTCTGAGAGTTGATTGGAAGGACCTTAGCCAGAGTCCTGACACCCTAGCTACAGAAGGTCTGGTGAAAGGGCCAGCCAACCCAGGTAGGCTGCTTTTGAACACTGCAATTCAAGCAGGAAAATTATGGTTGAGATTCGCTTAGTGAGCTCCATATTGGAACTCTGTCTGTGCTCACTTCAGCAGGACACCCAGTCTACAGCCCCAGTCCAGGACATTCAGATCTCCACCTAGAGCATTGAAGAGCTGTTGAACTCTGGCCTGGTGCCTGAGTAGGCAGGTGGCACCATACCACAACATTTCTGACAGAGAGACACAGGCTGGCCCATTGCTAGTGAGAGTGCAGGCTTGTACAACCACTATGGAAATCAATCTGACAATATCTTAGATAACTTGGAGTAGCTCTACCTCAAGACCCAGCCATACCACTTCTGGGTATACATCCAAATGATTCCTCACCAATCCACAAGGAAGTTTCCTCATCTATGTTCATAGCATCCTTATTTGTAATAGCTAGAAAATGGGAACAAACCAGATGTCCCTCAACCGAAGAGTGGATCACAAAGCTGTGGTATATTTACACAGTGGAATACTACTCAGCCATCAGTAAAGACAAAATCATGTGATTTGCAGCCAAATGGATGGAACTAGAAAAGCTCATCCTGAGTGAGCTAACCCAGACTCACAGAGATGAACATGACATCTATTCAATTATAGTTTGATTTTAGACATGTAGTACAGTGTAACTATCTTACAACCAACACAGCAAAAGGAACAGGAACATAGACCTCGTTACTTGTTATTGGGATACTTTGCCCTAATGAGTTGCCATAAAGGCCCCCAGGACAAGAGGAATATCTTCACTCTTATATGACTGTTAAACTGAGGGTAGCTGATATGTAGGGGCAACCCATTCCAGAGGTGTAGGAGAGGTGGAAGAATGGGGAGAGTTTGGTAGGGTGGGACCAGGAGGGGTGGATAGAGGGGACTGTGATGGAGATGTAACTTGAAGTAATAAATAAACAACAACAAAAAAATCAATGACATCATGAAATTTGTAAAGAAATGGATGGTCCTAGAAAAAAAAATTCTTCCTGAATGAGGTAACTCAGACCCAGAACACAAACATGGTATGTACTCACTTATAAGTGGGTATTAACTTTAAAATAAAGGATAGTCATTCTACAATCCCTAGACTGAGAGAGGCTAAGTAACAATCAGGACTCAAGGGAGGGATGTGAGGTTATTTCTGGCAAGGGGAAATAAAATATATTTCATTGGTGGACTGAGTGTGGGTGGGGATGAGAAGAACAGGGACCAGGTGGGAGGGGAATGGATGAAGAGCAATCCTTGGAGAAACAACTAGAATTATGGGGCACTTTGGAGGAAAGGTAGAAACCTAGTGCAGTGGAAATCCCTTGTAATCTATGAGGGTGACCCTAGTGAAGACTGTTAATAATGGGAGATATGGAGCATTAACAGGCCATCTTCTGTAATAAGGAAGGCTTCCAAAGGAGGAATTTGCATACCAACTCAGACACAGAACATTGTAACTATATTTGTCCTGCCTACAAGATGTGTTGTGGTAAAGGTGGAACAGAACTTGTGGAAGTGGCCAACAATGACATTTCCAACTTGAGACCCATGTTAAGAGAGGAAGTCTATGCCTGATACTGCTAGGAGGGCCAGAAACCAGAGGTTGAAATTCTTGAAAAATAGGATAAAACAAACAATGACTGACAAAAACCAAAACTAACTAACTAACTAACTAACTAACTAACTAACTAACTAACTAACTAAC
>CAJQZJ010033704.1:1699882-1712904 GCA_907164525.1 Lophiomys imhausi
AACTAACTAACTAACTAACTAACTAACTAACTAACTAACTAACTAACAAAGAAACAAAAGTCAATGAAGGGATTCCTAATAATATTCTGCTGGACTTATAAAATCTGCCCACAGGATTTTGTCTCCTCATGTAGTTTGTCATTTTATCCTTTAAGTAATAGGTGTCAATATTCTAAGATGTTATAGTTGTACCAATTAGGGCTGGGTACCATATGTTAAAATAGAGTTCATTTAAACTAGGTTGTAAATTGTGAATCTCTGTAGTAAGCTCTATCTGATTCAAAATGAAGCTTTTTGATGTGGGGTGAGAGATACAGTTATCTTTTGGTACAAGGATAAGTATTTATAATAGAGTTGGAAGCCAGAATGATTTAGAAAAGTAGGGGCAGTAAATTCTCCTAAGGATCTACGATCTCTTAATCCCATTTTTTGACTGAAATTACAGTATCAGTCATAAGTTCCCTTATATTGATCATGCCTTAAATCTACTTAAACATTTTTGGTTGCTTCCAAGATATTAGTGCCAATATTACAACATTGTGGACATCTTCCAGTTGGTCTCACTTGTCACCTTACCTAGTATCTTCCCATAGTGTGAAAGCTTGTCCATTCAGGAGAGGCTTCCAGGTCACTATAACCTTCATTTCTCTAAGTCCTATGTCTGAAATATTTGGTGTCTTCCACAATAAGATATTACTTTCATGTTCTAGGATCAACAGTAGCCATTATTTCTTGAGGGATCTCTTGGAATCCATAGCTCATAACTGAAACAGAGTTTTCCCATGCCTGGCACTGGGGATTTTATTTAATAGTCCATCCTGGATAGAACATTATTACCCAATATGTGGTAACTTCTTTGAAACTGCACACACGTGCAAGCGTGCACGCGTGCACACACACACACACACACACACACACACACACACACACACACTTGCATGCATGCATACACATATGAATTCTTATGTTAGCTTACAAAGCAACACCATTCTCTATGCTTTTGCAATTATCCTCAGTGCTATTTACCTTTATCTTCTTCTTTACTATCATCCTTTCCCACTCCAGTTAGGTCCCCCATTTATCCAGTGATTTCCCTATTTATCCCTTCATACCACATGTATTCTATACTCCCCATCTTTAGAACTCCTCCAAAGATGCCTCTTTCTATTTTCTGAAATTACTGTAGATCATATGGTAAAATATAAAGATTCAGACCTAGTATCAACAAATAAGAAAAAAAATATATTTCTATCTGGGCTTAAGTTATTTTAGTATAATATTTTCCAGTTCAATCCAATTAACTTCAAATTTCCTGATATCATTTTTATTTATCTTAGAGTAAAATTTCATTGTGTATGTATACCACATTTTCATTTCCCACTTTTCTGTTGATGAACAGCTAGGCTTCTTATATTTACTAGTTTATTGGGGATAGAGCAGCAATGAAAATAGCCAAAGCAAGTTTCTCTGTAGTAGGATGGCAAAAGCCTTGGTCTCTTACAGGCACTTGGAGGTTAAATGATTATTGAAATAGCATGCAACATCACTTTTTTGGCAATTGCCATTTATTTAATTTCTTTAATCTTCTGTACATTTCTTTCTTATATACTACATATACATCACTTAGTTATATAGGTAGTAAGTTGGTTAAAATATTTTCTCTGTCTTGTCACAGTAAGATACCAGCTGTGTAGGCGTCAACATCATTTGCTGCATTTTTTCTAGGACATTACATTTGGTTTTTTTGAGGCAGGAGAGAAAACAACTGAATCATGGAGTGTATGTTCTAGCAAATAGAAAAATATCAACAGCAATAACAACAGCAACAATAACAACAACAACTGAGATTGTTCTAGTGGTTCATTACAAATCAGTTATACATTATTCCTGGGTAAATGTGAACTAGAATATGTTGGGAAGCAGATATGTAAGAATCAGTAGTTTTATGGTCCCTGTTGTATCAAAGTGTGCAAATAAAGTCATTATTGTACCCATTAAAGCTGATGTATGGTAATATAATGCTATGTTTTATACCAATATCATTTTATATACTTCTGCAAACACTGAGAGAATGGCACCACATTATCTTATCCTTCACTACTGGTTAGGTCTTTGAGAAGAACAAGTTCATTGCTTAAAAATTAGGAGAAGGAGGCTTGAATTCAGAACAATGCCTAATCATGAAACATTGCTATTATGACAAACTGTAAGTATTATCAATGGAAACACATATTGAGATTTCAGTGTGATAGTTTATGCATGAATACCTCTTTTGCCAGAAAAAAAAATAATTAACAAGGCTGGGTAGCATTGGTAGCATAAGTGTGTTTTGAGGAAAAAAACAGCTTGATAAGGATACTTTTAGACATATGAAAGAATGACTAAAAAAAAAGAAAATAACTAAAGGAAAAAAAGAAGCTAAAATAAAAATAACAAAAATGACATGTTAAATACCAATAAGGATGGAATATGAAATACTTTAATTGATTACTGGTACTATCTTTCCAGGAGTTTAAAAACTTCCATCTAAGAGTCCATGATAACCAGACAACTGAAACTTCTGGAGAAAAGGGACCAGACACCAAAGAAGACAAGTAGCTCAGATGATCCAGCCTCGCAGACTTTCTCAATAGCCGCTTCTTCAAAAATCCACATCCAGAACAACTTCAAAATGGCTGACTAAGATGGTTCAGCCTCACAGACTCTTCCAGCCAGGATTTCAGTAAAGCCCTGAACTTTCCCACCCAAAGTTGAGCTTCTGACTACAAACTTCTTAGGGTATTTAAATAGCTGAGCACAAAAAGATTGGACATCAAATGTTGCTATTAACTTGCTTAACCATTTTTCCATTCTTATTTGGGCCCCCAAACATGTTTCCTACAACCTAAATCAGCAGGAAGCACTTTTAAGAGAGTTATATCCCATTTCCCGAAGGTGGGGTGGATGATTTTTGTTTGGTTATTTGATGGTTTATAAATGTTTGTTGTTATTTAGGGGAATTGGTTACAAGTTGTCAAATGGTCTTGTTAAACAAGTTTTTAGGAGGTTAGACCTAGGGATTTCTCTCTTTTTCTTTCATTTATCCTTCTTTCTCTCTTATGTGGGTGGAAAAGACTTGAAAAGAAAAAAGGGGGGATATAGACATGATATAGTGGTGATAAAAAGTATAGATTATTGAATATGCCCTTATATCTTTGTATATTGATACAAAATTAAGATAATATTTGGCTACACTGGTATTGATCTTTGTATATTTTAATAAAATTAAGTTTAACCCTTTCTAAAGTATTTTACCTATGTAGCACTTAAAAATGCATTGTGAAGTTTTGGCTTTTTGATAGCAACTGTCATAATTTGTTTAGGATAATTAAGAAATCCAAACTAATAGTCATACAAACTTGTCATTTTGTTAGGTGTTAGCATAGTGAATCACAGATGTTTTCTCAGTTAATCAAAAATCAAGTTGCTAAGAGACAAGCAACATTTGCTTATCCAAGTATAAGGAGATAGATAAGTGGTTTTCAAATCCTCAATAGATATGTAGAGTATGACATTCAAAGATGTTTCTAACTCAAGATTTTTAAAATATTGAGACATGTCAGCTCCTAACAGCACCCCCTATTCTATTCCAAGTAGATGATGAGCATGGAAGAATCTCCATTTGGAGATGGCTGCATTCGTGGCAAGCTTGTCACTGGGCAAGAGAAATCCCTTGCTTCAACTGTAGACAGAATTCTGTCCAAAATGGACGAATCTTGGAAACAGGTAAGCTGAGGGACATCTGGGTTGTTTCCATTTTCTAGTTATTACAAATAAGCTACTATGAATATAGATTAGGAGATACCCCTGTAGATTGGTGAGGAGTCATTTGGATGTATACCCAGAAATGGTATGGTTCGTTCTTGAGGTAGAGATATTCCAAGTTTTCTATTATATTGCCAGACTGATTTCCATCGTGGTTGTACAAGTTTGCACTCCTGCCAGCAATGGAGAAGTGTTCTTCTTTCTCCACAATCTTGCTAGCATGTGCTGTCATTGGAGTTTTTGATATTAGCCATTCTGACAGGTGTAATGTTGGGGTAGTGTTAAGCATTCTAAATATTAATTAATTGGTCCTGTTTGCTGTCTGTTACTTACATTGACTCTGATTGGTTTAATAAAATACTGAGGCCTGAGATTGGGCAAAGACAGAGAAAGGTGGGATTTCCTAGGATTAGAACAGGAAGCCTGTGCTTTAGACAGAGAATGAAGGCATTCCAGCCAGCAGCAGGAAGAAGAAGCATTTATGTTTTTTAAGCATTTGTCAGTGAAAACAAATAAATTTATGATTTACAAATTATAAATTTATTAAAGTTGAATCCAGCTTTATCCCTATAGACTAATAATTGCTTATTCTCTGGAAAGGCAGGATGAAGAACTTCAGGTATTCTCAGAAGGAATCTCTCCAGAGATTACTAAGTCTACAAAATTTCATTCAAATATCTGCCCTAGAATTAACTCCACAGCATCTCACCATAAAAAGGACATGATATATACTATGCTCATTGAATGTAATTTGTTTCTTTTAATGGTATTCACTCATGTCTGAAGATTTGCTATAACCCTTCAAATATAATTAGGTTATGTAGTTAACAAACAAAATCATATTTAATGGCTTTCAAATGATAACATCTCCATGAGATATGCTATAGGCCACTGTAGTTTGTCATTTATAGACACAATGTAGGAATTGAAATAGAGATGTGATTTTATTATGTTTACTTCATAAAGATATAAGGCACTCTTACAAGGTCACAGAAAATTGAATGTTAGATTTGGAGCTTTGTTCATGTAAGAGATTTTACTCATTTTCTCTCTGTCTTACTAGAGTTGGATGGAGCCTTTGATGACTACCTGAGAGAGCTCCCCAAAAGGTATTTACTAACATTCCATGGAATGCTTTTGTAATTTTGGACTGACTGTTTTATGGTGAATGTTTTTTCCTTTTATAGAAATTTGATAAATGTCTATATTTCATAAACACTAAAGTGAGAATTTTCACACATATAGAAGGAGACAATTGTTTGTACCTGCTATGAGTTCCTTGAAAATACAAAGGTGTTTTCAAAACTGATCCAACAAATGTGAAGTATTTGTAAATGTCAATATGTTCATTACAGAGACTCAGTGACTTATTCACCATGGTGATTCTATCTCCAAAATTATAAACAAAGAATACAATAGATGACACTATCTTTTTTTTTAAATTAGGAAGTGGTGAGTTTATCATGCTCTATATGCATTTTCATTTCAGTGGAAGTTACAAAATACAAACAAATGCACAAAATAGCGAAATGATCCATCTTGAAATATGAAAATGTTCCTAAAAATTATCTATGCTTTAATTTGCAATTCAATCCTTTTTGCTGCTATCTCATACTGATTCTTAAGAAACGTATTCAACTCCTGAATCTAGAGCCTTTTTTCCCTGAAGAAGTTTGTGTAACTTAAGAACATCATATTTTTCAAATACTCAGCTTTGTTATTGATAAAGTATAACACTTATCTTACATACTCCAACATTCACAGAAGTTTCATTCATATATAAAACCCTTATAATATATGCTAAACCTTATCACCTTACACCGCTAAAGTGATAATTTGTTTTAAGGTTTGGTTGCCTCGTCCAGCCTTGGTATGTAGGAATAGGTATATCCCTGGTCCTTTTGTAACTTGTTGTGCCATGTTCAGTTTTATCAATATGATGCCTGCTATTTTCTGAAGGGAAACAGAGGAGTAGCAGATCTGAGGGAAAGGAGAGGAGTTGTGGGTGTGGGAACTGCAATGAGTAGAGGGAGAGAAGGCTGTGGTCAAAATGTATTATATGAGAGAAGAATAAGTAAAAAGAAAAAAAAAAAGAAAGTACTGTTATTTCACACACACACAAACACACACACACACACACACACACAAACACACACAAATTCAAATAAACATTTTCCAACATGGGAATTGCCACCAAAAGAAATGTGTGAAGTTACAAGTGGCCCATAAACTTGGAACAGTCAAAGCTTAGTCTCCATCATTTGGTTTTGCCAGTAAGGGAATGTGAGAAAAGATGAAATTTAATTGAAATGGGCTCTTTTATGCCAACTAAATTATTGTTTCTAAGAAGTATTTTATTTTTAAAATGACCTGACTCTTAAGTACCTTTTGTATCAAGAAACACCAGGCCTGGGAATAAACAGACTTTTGGGAAATGCTGGGCCCTAACATTAAAACCCAGAACATGATCAGCATCCTAAATTAAAACACATTTAAAGCCAGGCTTACTTCTGGGTATCTAACTGATACTAATTAACCTTCAAAAAACAGTCTCATTTCAATAAAGGATTTATTGAAAGTAAATGTCAATATATAACTTAAAGTTATATATTGACATTTGTATTATGTAAAAAATCCATAAGGAAAATAACAACCCAAGTCAGGCTACTTTTCCTTTTTATTGTTTATTTTATTTTTTGAGAATATAATATAATTACATAGTTTTCTACTTCTTTCCCCCCTCTAAATTCTCACATATACCCTCCTTGCTATGTTTCAAAACTTTTGTCTCTTTTTTTTTCAAGGAGAAGCATGTTGTCAAGAAGATTTAATAGTAATTCTTGTACTTTGTAAAGTAAAAGAAATATCACTTCAACTGTGAAGCAATATTTATTGGTATATAATTATGCCAATCTTTGTTTTTAATTTGAAAAATATTTTACTTTGACCTCCTATTGTAGAAAAAGCTAAAATAAATGCAATAGTTTAAATAATTTTAAAATAGAAAATAAAAATGTTCTGAAATTGCAGAGTATAGGGACAACAGTTAGAAACAGATGAGACCCAAGACAATCTCAGTGACTCAGTATAGAATGGAGGAAAATTAAGGGAGTGAGGCTTCTAGAATTCTTAAGACTAAAATAATCTTGAATGTGGCATATACCTTCATTAATCAAACTTAAAGACCATCATCTCATACTGACAACCACAGGATACATATCATTCAATAGACTGTAGTTAACAGCTATATTTTATTGTCTTTGATCTATGTTTATTTCTCCCAGTAGTACCTGAAAGTGGCTATCATTGGTATCTTCAGTGGAATGAAATACAATCTTCGTGGCAGTTAGGCTAAGACTAGTGACTCTTAGTAGATAAATGGTAGATTTGATAGTCCTCTATCTCTCCGAAAACCTCAAAACTTAAAAAAATATTTACTTATTACTTCAGGTTACATCTCTATCACAGTGCCTTCTTTCCAATCCCCCCAGTCCCGCCCTCCCACCCTCTATCCCCATAACTTCCATCTCCCCCCTCTCTACCTATCCTACTCCTCCGGAGTTGGTTGCCCCTACATATCAGCCCCCCTTAGTTCAAGAGTCATATGAGGGTTAAGAGCTTCCTCTTGCACTGGGGCCCTATATGGGAACTCCACTGGGTAAAGTGTTACCACTAACAGATAACAACGGTGTTTGTTTAACTGGATGTTGACATGTAAAAGAATGCAAATTGACCCGTACTTATCACCTTGCACAAAACTTAAGTGCAACTGGATCAAAGACTTTAACATAAAGGCAGACATATTAAATATAATAGAAGAGAAAGTGAGGAAAGACCTCAAATTCATTGGCACATGTGGCAACTTTCTGAAAAGAACACCAATAGCTCAGGCTCTAAGAATAACAACCAATAAATGGAATATCATGAAACTGAAAAGCTTCTGTAAGCAAAAGAAACTGTAATTTGAACAAAATGGCAACCTACAGACTGGAAAAAGATCTTTACCAACCCCACATCTGACAGAGGGCTAATATCCATAATTTATAAAATTAAATTCAATTTTACCAAAGAAAATTCAGATCCTAAACCTCTAAAGCATAGAGTCAAAACATAGTATGCTCTATAACATATCATTGAGAGAAAATAGAGAAATGGCATATCCTAAGAGTCAAGAGTAGTTTTTGACAGATGCATGTCAAGGAAGTGATTGGTTTTGCTAAAATAAGGAGAGTAGTATAATGGACAACTATACAAGTAATATTAGTCAATTATTCAATTGTTTACATCACAATTAGAAAATACATAAAATTTTGACATTTTAAATTCCATTAAGATTATTCAATATGACTTGTGTGTAATTGACTCACCCAAGTTAATCCTAAAGCCCATGGTAGTTTTTCTTCAATGTTGAAGCAAAATTTGGGATAGGTAAACATATAAGAAGGATCTGGGATAAAATGGGAGAAGAGGAAAGGATGTGATAAAAATTTATTATATGAAAAACTGTGATCTTTTAAAAAGAATATAATTTATCCTTTCAAATTCAATGGGATTTTCAAATTATCATATTCCTCTTTTTCCATTGCAATGTAGAATATAGTGATTGTAAGATGACAATGATGGAGAACAGGACAGAAGTGACACACTTTCGCCTCTTAGGACTCACTGATGACCCAAGACTGCAGCTTCCCCTCTTCATCACCTTCCTCCTCATCTACACCATCACCCTGGTGGGGAACCTGGGGATGATCCTGCTGATTGTCCTGGACTCTCGACTCCACACCCCCATGTACTTTTTCCTGGGTAATCTTTCCCTTGTTGATCTTGGTTACTCTTCAGCTGTCACTCCCAAAGTCATGAGTGGACTCCTAATAGGAGACAAGGTCATCTCTTACAATTACTGTGCTGCTCAGATGTTCTTTTTTGGAGCCTTTGCTACTGTGGAAAGTTACCTGTTGGCCTCTATGGCCTATGATCGCTATGCAGCAGTGTGTAAGCCCCTGCACTATGCCACCACCATGACTACGAGTGTGTGCTCATGGCTGATCATTGGCTCTTATGTCATCAGTTTCGTGAATGCCTCCATCCATATTGCAGACATATTTACTCTCTCCTTCTGCAAGTCCAATGTGATCCATCATTTTTTTTTTGTGATGTTCCAGCAATCATGTCTCTCACTTGTTTTGATAATCAAATTAGGCAACTGGTTCTTATTTACACTGAGAGTTTAAACATATTTTTTGCTATCATAGTTATCTGGACATCTTACATGTTAATTTTTGTGACCATCTTAAAGATGCATTCAGCTGCAGGATATCACAAGGCTATATCCACCTGTGCCTCCCGCTTCACCGTAGTGTTCATTTTCTATGGGACAGCCATATTCATGTATTTACAGCCCAGCTCCAGTCATGCCATGGACACAGATAAAGTGACATCTGTGTTCTACACTATGGTCATTCCTATGTTGAATCCTCTGGTCTACAGCCTGAGGAACAAGAAGGTCAAGATTGCATTTTTAATGTCAATATTACATTCTCAAAGGTGAAGAATGAAATAATTTTCTAAAGGCAAAAATGGGATTTTAACTTAACTTTGTAATATGCACAGTTTGTAGCTTCATTCTTTCCAGATCTCCTCCTAGTACTGAGTTAGAGTTGATGTCCACACCAAATCCAAGTAGATGAAATGATACCCTTAATTCTTCTTCAAAACTCTTGGACAGATATTTTATACAGAACTGTATACTTGCATGATATAAGATAGCATAGGGTTTTCATAATTTCATTACAAATACTGATCTATAACTTAATTACATGTGTTATTCCTACCACATCTCAATGCAAGTACATATAAGTCAATTTAAGAATAAATAGCATGAACAGAGGAGTGCATGAAAGTGTTCCATAATGTACACATGAATATGGTAAATTTTGTAGAAATGTGTATGTAGTGTGGCTATTTGTGGGTCTTAATTTTGTGTGTACATCTGATTGTATTAATGGTGTGTCTGTGACCATATTTATAAGAGGTCAAGATTCTAGCATCAGAATCAGTTAGATTAGAAACTAAGACAGTCTCTCATCTGTGTGAGAGAGCATGATCCCACCACTTAGACCTCAAAAAGTACAACCCCCCTATCTCTGTCTCTGTCTCCCTCCATACCTCCTTCCCTGCCTCACTTATTTCATCTTCTGTCCCTCTCTCCCTCTTCTCCTCTAACCTCTTCCCTCTCCCCCTTTGTCATGAACATTCACCTCCTCTTACTCTTAAACATCAGAACTGATGATCAAGTTCTATGATACTGGTATAGAAACAGACCAGTGAATCAATGGAATTGAATTGAATACCCAGAAATGAACCCAGACTCCTATGGTCACTTAAGTTTTGACAAAGAAGCCAAAAACCTTGCAATAGAAGAAGGACAGGATCTTCAACAAATGGTGCTGGTCTAACTGCATGTCAGCATTCAAACAAATGAAATTAGACCCATACTTATCACCTTGCACAAAACGTAAGTCCAAGTGGATCAAAGACCTTAACTTAAGGCTGGACACACTAAATCTACTAGAAGAGAAAGTGGGAAAAACCCTTGAACTCATTGGCACAGGTGACAAATTCCTGAACAGATCACCAACAGCTCAGGCTGTAAGACCTACAATCAATAAATGGGTCCTCATGAAACTGAAAATCTTCTGTAAGGCAAAGGACACTGTCATTAGAACAAAACAGTCACCTACAGATTGGCGAAAGATCTTCACCAACCCCACATCTGGCAGAGGGTTAATATCAATAATTTACAAAGAACTCAAGAAATTAAATGAAAAGAACCAAACTTAATTTTGTAAAAATATACAAAGATCAATACCAATGTAGCCAAATATAATCTTAATTTTGTATCAATATAGAAAGATATAAAAAACCATATTCAATAATCTATCCCTTTATCTTTTCACTCATATATCATGTCTATCTCCCCTTTTTTTATTTTTAAGTCTCCCCCCCCCCCCGCATAAGAGAGTAAGAAGGATAAAGAAAAGAAAAAGAGAGAAATTCTTAGGTCTAACCTCGTAAACCTTGTTTAACAAGACCATTTGACAACTTGTAATCAATTCCCCTAAGTAAAAACAAACATTTATAAACCATCAAATGACCAAACAAAAATCACCCACCCCAACTTCTTGGAATGAGACATCACTCTTAAAATTGCTTCCTGTTGATTCTGGTTGTAGGAAAATTGTTTAGGGGCTCAAATAAGAATGGAAAAATGGTTTAAGCAAATTATTAGTAACATTTGATGTCCAATCTTTTGTCCGCAGCTATGTACATGCCCTAAGAAGTTTTTAGTCAGAAACTCAACTTTGGGTGGGAAAGTTCAGGGCTTTACTGAAGTCCTGGCTGAAAGAGTCTGTGGGGCTGAACCATCTTAGTCAGCCATTTTGAAGTTGTTCTGGATGTGGATTTTTGAGGAAACAGCTATTGAGAAAGTCTGCAATGCTGGATCATCTGAGCTACTTGTCTTCTTTCTATTCTGGTCCCTTTTCTTTAGAAGTTCGGTTGTCTGGTTATCATGGACTCTTAGATGGAAGCTTTTAATCTCCTGGAAAGATAGTACCAGTAATCAATTAAAGTATTTCATATTCCAGACTTATTGGTATTTAACATGTCATGTTTGTTATTTTTATTTTAGTTTCTTTTTTTAATCATTCTTTCATATGTCTAAAATATCCTTATCAAGCTGGGTTTTTTCCCCTCAAAACACACTTATGCTCCCAATGCTACCCAGCCTTGTTAATTTTTTTTCCTGGCAAAAGAGGTATGCATGCATGAACTATCACACTGAAATCTTAATGTGTGTTTTCATTGAGAATACTCACAGTTTTGTCAGAATAGCAATGTTTCATGGTTAAGCATTGTTCTGAACATCAAGCCTCTTTCTCCTAACATTTAAGTAATGAACTTTTTCTTCTCTAATACCTAACCAGTAGTGAAGGATAAGATAATGTGGTGCCATTCTCTGAGTGTTTGCAGAAGTATATAAAATGATATTGGTATAAAATATAACATATTATCATACATCAGCTTTAATGGGTACAATAATGCCTTTATTTGTAGAATTTGATACAACATGGACCATTAACCTACTGATACTTACATATCTGCTTCCCAACATGATTTAGCTCACATTTACCAAGGATAATGTATAATTGATTTATGTAATGGACCACTGGATCAATCTCTGTTGTTATTGTCATTGTTGCTATTGATGATATTGTTTTATTTGCTAGAGCATATACTCCATGATTCAGTTGTTTTCTTTCCTGCCTCAGAAATAACCAAATGTAATGTCCTAGAAAAATGCAGCAAATGAGGTTGATGCCTACATAGCTGGTGTCTTACTGTGACAAGACAGAGAAAAAAATTTAACCAACTTATTACTTATATAACTAAGTGATGTATATGTAGTATACAAGAAAGAAATGTACAGAAGATTAAAGAAATTAAATAAATGGCAAATTGCCAAAAAAGTGATGTTGCATGCTATTTCAATAATCATTTAACCTCCAAGTGCCTGTAAGAGACCAAGGCTTTTGCCATCCTACTACAGAGAAACTTGCTTTGGCTATTTTCATTGCTGCTCTATCCCCAATAAACTAGTAAATATAAGAAGCCTAGCTGTTCATCAACAGAAAAGTGGGAAATGAAAATGTGGTATACATACAAAATGAAATTCTACTCTAAGATAAATAAAAATGATATCATGAAATTTGAAGTTAATTGGATTGAACTGGAAAATATTATACTAAAATAACTTAAGCCCAGATAGAAATACATTGTTTTTTTCTTATTTGTTGATACTAGGTCTGAATCTTTATATTTTACCATATGATCTACAGTAATTTCAGAAAATAGAAAGAGGCATCTTTGGAGGAGTTCTAAAGATGGGGATGTGGTATGAAGGGATAAATAGGGAAATCACAGGATAAATGGGGGACCTAACTGGAGTTGGAAAGGATGATAATAAAGAGGAAAATAAAGGGAGGAGAGATAAATAGCACTGAGGATAACTGCAAAAGCATAGAGAATAGTGTTGTTTTGTAAGCTAACATAAGAATTCATGTGTGTATGCATGCATGCAATTGTGTGTGTGTGTGTGTGTGTGTGTGTGTTTGTGTGTGTGTGTGTGTGTGTGTGTGTGTGTGTGTGTGTGTGTGTGT
>CAJQZJ010033704.1:1712914-1758416 GCA_907164525.1 Lophiomys imhausi
GTGTGTGTGTGTGTGTGTGTGTGTGTGTGTGTGTGTGTGTGTGTGTGGGTGTGGGTGCAGTTTCAATAGAGTTATCACACAATGAGTAATAATGTTCTACACAGGATGGACTATTAAATAAAAACCCAGTTTCAGGCAGGGGGAATCCCCTTTCAGTTATGGGCTAGGGATTCCAAGAGATTCCCCAGGCAATAATGTCTACTGTTGTCTCCTAGAACATGAAAGTGATATCTTATTGTGGAAGACACCAAATATTTCAGACTTAGGACTTAAAAAAATGAAGTTTGTAGTGACTTGGAGGCTTCTCCCCTGTGGAAAAGCTTTCACACTCTGGGAAGGTATTATGGCAACAGACAAGGGAGACCAACTGGAAGATGTCTGCAATTTAGTAATAGTGGCACTAATATCTTGGAAACAACAAAAGTATTTAAGTAGATATAAAGCCTGCTCAATAGTAGGGAACTTAAGACTGATACTGTAAATTCAATCAAGAAAATGTGGTTAATGTGATTATAGATACATGGGAGAACTTAGTACCCCTACTTTTCTAAGTCATCGTGACTTCCATCTCTATTCAAAATAGTTATCCTTGTACCAAAAGATAACTGTATCTCTCACCCCTCATCAAAAAGCTTCATTTTGAATCAGATAGAGGTTACTACAGAGATTCACAATTTACAACTAGCTTAAATGAACTCTATGTTAACATGGGGTACCCAGCCCTAATTGGTACAACTATAATATCTTGGGATGTTGATACCTAATACTTAAAGGATAAAATGACAAATTACATGAGGAGACATAATCTTGTGAGTAGATTTTATATACTTTTGATCTCCTTGAACACTAAAATTGTGAACATTTTATACCTTTTTATTGATTATTATCTCATATGTTATAACCAGAAAGTAGTTTCCTTTCTTCTGTATTCCCAGTCCTTTGCTCTATCTCCTCTATTCCCCAGATTCATTCCTTTTCAATTTCCCTCCAGAAACTAGTTGACCTGCAAGGGATATTAACTAAACATGGCATAACAAGTTTCAGTAAAACTAGACACATACCCTCATATTAATGCTGGACAAAGCAATCCAGTAGGAGAAAAGGGGGCCTAAGAGTAGACAAAAGAATCAGAGATATCCCCCTGTACCACTGTTAGGAGTCCCAGAACACCATAATACATACACAGAGGGCCTAGGTCAGACCTATACAGACACCCTAATTTTATGTTCAGTCTCTGTGAGACACTATGAGCACTTGTTAGTTGATACTGTGGACAGTGTTCTTATGGTTCTTGATTCCTCTGGATCCTACAATCCTTCCTCCCCCTCTTGCACACAATTCCCAGGACTCTGTCTGATGTTTGGCTGTGGATCTCTGTATCTACTCAGATCACTTGATGAATGAAGTCTCTCTGATGACTATTATGCTAGGCTGTGGTCTATGAGTCCAGCAGAATATTGTTAGGAATCCTTTCATTGACGTTTGTTTGTTTTGTTTTTTGCCAGTCATTGTTCTCTCCTATGTCTTCAAGATATTCAACAGGTGCTATGAACATAAGTGAGGAGGTGTCCTTTGGATTGGTGAGGAATCCTTTGGATGTGTATCCAGATGTGGTATGGCTGGGCCTTGAGGTAGAGCAATTCCAAGTTTTCTAAGATATTGTAAGATTGATTCCATAGTGGTTGTACAAGCTTGCATTCCCACCAGCAATGGAGGAATGTTCCCCTTTATCCACAGCCTCGCCAGCATGTGCTATCCTTTGAGTTTTTTATCTTAGCCATTCTGATAGGTGTGAAATGGAATCTCAGGGTCATCTTGAGTTGCATTTCTCTGATGATTAGGATGTTGAGCATTTCTTCAAGTGTCTCTTGGACATTAGGGATTCCTCTTGTGTGAACTCTCAGTTCAGCTCTGTTCCCCATTTTTTGATTGGGTCATTTGTTTTCTTGTTGTTTAATTTCTTGAGTTCTTATAAATTATAGATATCATCTCTCTGTCAGATTTGGGATTGGCAAAGATCTTTTTCCAGTCTGTAGGTTTCTGTTTTGTTCAAATGACAGTTTCCTTTGCCTTACAGAATATTTCCAGTTTCATGAGGTCCCGTTTATTGATTGTTGGTCTAGAGGTTGAGCTATTGCTGCTTGTTCAGGAAGGTGTCATCTATGCCAATGAGGTCGAGGCTTTACCCTACTTTCTATTCTATTAGATTTAGTGTGTCAGGCTTTATGTTCAATTCTTTGATCCACTTGAACTTAAGTTTTGTGTATGGTGATAATTATGAGTCAATCTTTTACATCTCAACATACAGTTAGACCAGCACTATTTTTTGAAGGTGCTGTCCTTTTTTTCTACTGTGAAGTTTTGGATTCTTTGTCAAAAATTAAGTGACCACAGGTGTGTAGGTTTATTTCCGTTTCTTCAATTCAAGTCCGTTGATCAACTGGTCAGTTTCCCTGGCTTTCAATGTGCTCTCTCAAAGGTTGCCCAAAACTATGTGCTATCAGGTGTCAGGTTGAACTGAATACAAATTCACCAAAGAAAACCAATTCCCATTACAGTTTAACAAATATTATAATAGTCTCAAATATTTGGGTGGTAGCCAGGTTAAGAGAGAAACTGAGAAATAAACACAATTGTATAAAATTACACTAACACTTCTGACCTGAGTGATTGCTGTGGTCTTCAGCCATAGTGAGGGAAAATACTGAATGATAAATATTCTACTGAGAGATTTTTTATCATTAACATTAAATCATGAGATATGTACAAATGTCTCCATTTATTTACTTTAATGTTTAATTATATGCATGTGTCTTTGTTTATGCATGAGTGAAGGTGCCCACAGGGTCAGAGGAAGTAGATATCTCTGGATCTGGAGTTACATGCTGCTCAGTGTGGATCCTGGGATTAGAACTTAGATTCTCTGCAAGAGCGGTGTGCTCTCTGAACCTCTGAGTCACCCTTCCAGCATCTTATATCCATGTTCTACAGATGGAAATAGTAAAACTTGGGCAGATATGATGTTTCAGTGTTTGCTATGACTATAGAGAGGAGGTGGGCAAGCTTTCTATGGAGAAAAGAGCATGACTAACCAACTTGGAAATTGATTCATGCTAATATTGATTCTTCCAGAAGGACAGAGTCAGAAAGGAGACACTTGTTGTTTGGAATTAATTCCATGCAGTTGTGGAGCTTAAAAAGTCCTCTTGGAATTGATTATACCATTGACATTTAATAGAAAAAAAAGTGCTATGAGTATCAATCAGTTCTCAAAGATCATTCTCTTTATGTCTCTTCATTTTTTCTTCAAAAATTGTTATTACCTATAGACTTGCCATGATGTTTTTTCTACTTTTTCAAAGCTTCAGATTATCTTACTGTTTTTGGCTTCCTTTGTTCCTGATGAGAAATCTTTCATTATCTGGAAGTATCATTGTCACTTACAATAATAGTGATTGAACTTTT
Organism: Lophiomys imhausi; assembly: GCA_907164525.1. Lineage (NCBI taxonomy): Eukaryota > Metazoa > Chordata > Mammalia > Rodentia > Muridae > Lophiomys > Lophiomys imhausi. The sequence goes on from CAJQZJ010033704.1 coordinate 1,716,380, forward strand.
TGAAGCATTGCTGTTGGAGCAGATTAATGATTCAACCACCACCCTCAGAAAGAACTTAGAGATGTAGATTGTGAGCATTGAAAAACTCCCTTAGAAAGAATTTAGGTAGTAGATTATTAGTAAAGTTAGGTTAAGATGTTTTGTTAATGGCTCTGATGTAGAAAATATTAGGGAACAATTTGCAGTTCAGAAAGGCACACTTTTAATATTTGAGCTAGGGATTTTATTTTGGGGTCAGGGAACAAGAACAATGGCAGCCTGACTAGCACTAGCATAACTAGTGATCAGGGCTGAGTGATCAGGGTGATGATTAATTTGTTGTACCCAGTTTGCCCTCAGCTTCCTAATATGATTTAATAAAAATGCTAATGAATAGATATTCCCTCCTGAGGATTTAAAGTAGAAATGACTTATTGTTCTTACATAAAAGTTTAGATTTGTAATCCTTTTAAAAATTTTTATAAGATTACTTTTTAAGATAAATAATAAAATAATTTATACTTTCTTTGTCAGTGCAAATTGCAGTTTTCTAGTAAGAGAAACTGGATGAGAAACTTACCTTGCTTGCTTATACTTTGCTGATCTGTAATAAGTTCCTTAGTTACAAATGTATGTGGGTCCTTGGGAGTAAATTTTTTTCCACGTTTTTCATCCATAAGATGTTACATATTTGAACATGTGAGGGTATTAGAGAACATGTTTTTCTACATATACTCATTATAATTGTTCACTTAAAGAAAAACAAAATGTAACCATATTGTTATTTTTGTACTGCTTGAAAGACTTTGCTGGAATATATAACTGTGAGAGAAAAATTAAACTTGTTGGAGCTTGCTCATTATAGCTTTGCTCCATCCACCCAATGTGTATATGTGTACATATTTATACATGGAAAGTTGATTGAAGCTTTGCTTCATTAATTCATTAATTATATGCATGTATGTATGTATGTGTATGTGTATGTATGTGTGTGTTTATGTATGTATGTATGTATGTGTGAAACTGTTAGAACTTTTTGAAACTACTTCAACAACTCTCTCTCTCTCTGTGTATGTGTGTGTGCGTATGATTTTTCTGACTCCCATTTTTTCTATTTTGACAGCCAAAGAGTTTTTCGCAGGCCTCTAAAGATTTTCTCACTGTCCCCCAAAGAATTTTTGTCAGGCATCAGGAATATTTCATCAGCCCCAGTAAATCAAGCTTTATTCCCTCAGAGAATAATCTAAGTGATCAGTCGCTGACACTATGCCCTGCCTCAGTTTACCTTGTCCTGCTGAAGATAGCTTCTGACTTTACAAATATTCTGTAACTGTAAACAAGAAAAACTAATTTATATTATCCCCATACTGTCATATTCCTTCTCCTTAAAAGTACTTCTATAGGATGGATAGATGGATTAATACTTTACAAGATCTTGCCATGTAAATAGTAGGCTTGAGTGCCAGAGTTTAGATCCCTAGGTCCCACATAAATTACCAGGTGGTCATGGTAGCCTGTATGTGATTCCAGGCCCTGATTAGCTAGAGCAGCATTATTGGTGAACTCTGAGTTCAGCTGAGAGACTCTTCCTCAATTAATATGGTAAAGAAAAATTACAGAATGTCCTGACATCATCCACTAGTTTTCTCTCACACTCATACATATTATAATAAATATTAATATTTATAATTGATATGACTATTAGGACAATGGAGTAATACTTTAGTCCACTTATGAATAATCACACAGAGACACCTGATGGGTTTTAACAAGGCTTAGCCTGGATAGTGCAGTCTTAGCCCAAGTAAACTAGTTTTTAATGCTTTTTCTCAAAAAAAAAAATCATATATTTATTTATTTCATTATTTATTTATTTAAATTTATTTATTAATTCAACTAACATCTCCTTAATCTACTTCAGATTACCAAGTCTATGCTCCTGTTCCTTTTGTTCTGTTGGTTGTAAGATAGTTATCTCTTCATTCTTTCTTCAAAAATTGTTATTACCTATAGACTTACCATGATGTTTTTTCTACTTTTTCAAAGCTTTAGATTATCTTACTGTTTTTGGCTTTCTTTGTTCCTGATGAGAAATATTTCATTATCTTAAGAATCTTTTTTTTTTTTTCTGTAAGAGGTGTGTGTTTCTTGAGGTACTGTGAAATTATATTTGACCTTCTGTGGCTTCGTTGCAATGTGTGTGTTTCTCTCTCTCTCTCTCTCTCTCTCTCTCTCTCTCTCTATATATATATATATATATATATATATATATATATATATATATCCTTCTTGGCTTGTATATGCTTTTGAATGGGAGAAGTTTATTCATTTTAAAAATTTGCATTTTGGGACATATTTAAAAAATTTTCATGATCATGTGTAATTGAAAGCACAGATCTATCTCCTATTGGCAAAATTTATTTCCAGGATTGAAATGTTATGGTAATATATGTTGGTATTAAAGGAGAAAACTATTTACTGAAAAATGAAGAAAACATTTCTGAGGATTGTTAGACAACAAAATGGTGCCAGCATGAATTGTTGTAAGGGGATAAAATAATGGACTGCGGGAGGTGGACTACCAAGAAAAAAAGGTGTGAAAAGGCTACAATGATGCCCATTACTTTGCACATTGATTTAAAACACACACTAAAACTATTCACTAAGGTGATTTCTTAAAATATGTTTTAGAATGGCCCCAAATGAAAGTAAAATATAAAAAATAATTACAAAATTTAGATTGCAAAATTAGTAACTATCATTCAAAAGGATGTGTGGTACTAAAGTAACCAATGTGTTTCCCATGGGTCATTTAATTGCTTCCTTCACACAATGTAGAGACAGAAGCTGCAGGTAAACCCCTGGGGGAAGTCGTCAGAGCTTGCCAGGTCTGTATAATTTGCTACAGATCTGCACCCAGTAGACTCTGAAGCTCAAATACAACTCAATACCACAGCTTTGAAGAAATAAACGTCATGCCATGCTTCATTGATCAATGTTTTTATTTCAGAGGTAATAACTAACAATAAGGCATTCTGAGCAGAGGATTAGCTAGGAACCTGAAGCACGGTGAGAGAAAATATTCAAGGATAAACACTACACTGACATACTTTAAATTGTTAACTTCCTCTTGAGATTTTCAGTAATGTATCTTACTCATTCTTTACAGCTGGAATCTGAAAAATATGTAGCAGATTTCACATACCCTATAAAGCAGAAAGAAATTATTGTCAACTTGGACATTGATCCATGTTAATGTTCATCCTTCAATTTTCTCTGCATGAAGAATTTAGAACCATTTGAATAAAACTTGAGGGAGTGTGTGCCTGTGATCACACTTAGGCCACATTCCACTGCTGACTTTATATCAGAATGACTGACTTGGGTGAATTAATTTTTCTCTTCAAGCCAATATATAGTAAGAAGTGTAATTCTTGTCAATCCAGATGAAGATGTATCCACTGTGACTTATTGGAAAAAGTGAGAATAGTATTTTTTGGTAATTTCTGAAATCTAATTTCTGAATTGAGCATATAGACATTTTATCACAGGCAATTTACTGATCATTCTTCTGTGATATGCAAAGCTAGGAGTAAAAACCAGGCTGACTCACACTGACAGATTAGTTGATGTTATGTATTTAAAATTTGTTCATCTATCATAAGAGCTAAAAAATCAATAGTAAACATGAAACATGCTAATAACTAAGAAAGGGAAATAATTTTTAAGTGATAAAATTGTCCTAAATAAATTAACACACAGAGACTTTCCTTATAATTTTCTTTAAATTCATATCTTTAAGAAGAGACAATAAATACAATTTAAATGTTTAAATTAGTTCTTGGTAAGTGACATATATGAAAATCTTCAACTTTACAGAGTTCAGAAATGAGTTGGAAGATATATTTTTGAGAGATATTATTGTCCAGTTATTAAATTACCCAAGACTTAGTTAACACATGGACAAAACCCGTTTTTCCATTTTTATTTTAAAATTTCATGAAATATATTTTGATTATGCTTCTGCCTTTCCCTAACTCCTCCCAGATCCTTTATTCCCACCTAACTCTATGTATTCTCCCTCTCCCTCGAACACACACACGAATACAAAACCAACCAACTGAACAAACAAACAACAATTAAAAAAAGAAGAAGAAATGCTTCAAATCCCCATACTAAACAGAGAAGCCTACCAAAACCATGTTGATTTTGTGTAGGCCAACTACTCCTGGGCATGTGATGTATTCTGATGTATGTTTGATGAATCCAGTGAGACTGCATTGAAGAAAAGTGATCACTTTTGTCAGAGTATCAGTTGCAGATGGCTTCTTAGTTAGGGGTAGGAGCCTGTGTCCACTTCTCCCTTACAGCATTGGGGACCCATCTGGCTTGACGTTTTGTAGGTCTTATGCATAATGCCATAGTCTCTGTAAGTTCATGTGTATAACAGTCCTGTTTTATCTGAAGGAGACTGTTTCTTTGGAGTCATCTACCCCTCTGACTCTTGTAATCTTTTTACATCCTTTTCCACATAGTGACCTGAACCCCATGTGGAGGTGTTGGATAAATACATTCCATTTAGCACAAGGTGGTCTGAGGTCTCTCACTCTCTGCATACCAATAGATACCACGCTTAAGTTGTAAATATTATTCATCAAAACTTCAGACATAGTAGCATGTGACTCTATATGTAGCTAACATAAGAAATTTGCATTGAAATTCAGGCTTTGGTAGAGATTCTTTCCAAACAAGTTGTTACTACAATGACTTTCTATATCTTGTTTTATACTTCTGAATTTCTAGCTAATTATTATAATCATTCCTTTCTCATTGCTACATAGCATAACGTGGTTGCTAGATGACACTGATGGAGAACTGGACAGAAGTGACAAATTTTATTCTTCTGGGACTCACCGATGACCCAGGTTTGCAGCTTCCCCTCTTCATCACCTTCCTCCTCATCTACACCATCACAGTGGTGGGGAACCTGGGGATGATCCTGCTGATTTTCATAGACTTCCATCTCCACACCCCCATGTACTTTTTTCTTGGTAACTTGTCCTTGGTGGCTTTTTGTTATTCTTCAACTGTCACTCCTAAAGTCATGACTGATCTTCTAATAGGAGACAAGGTCATCTCCTACAATGACTGTGCTGCTCAGATGTTCTTTTTTGCAGCCTTTGCTACTGTGGAAAATTACCTGTTGGCTTCAATGGCCTATGATCACTATGTAGCAGTGTGTAAGCCCCTTCACTATGTCACCTCCATGACTATAAGTGCATGTAAATGCATGATCATGGGCTGCTATATTCTTGGTTTCTTGAATGTCTCAGTTTACCTTGGAGATACATTCAGTCTCTATTTCTGTAAGTCTAATATGGTCCATCATTTTTTCTCTGATATGCCAGCAATCATGGCTCTCTCTTGCTCTGATAGACATGGTAATGAACTGGTACTTATTTATCTAGCCAGCTTCAATATCTCCTTTGCTCTCATAGTAATATTAGTATCCTACATTATAATTTTCATCACAATCTTAAAGATGCACTCAGGAGCAGGGTATCAGAAGGCTATTTCCACCTGTGCCTCCCACTTCACTGCAGTTTTTATTTTCTATGGAACTACAATCTTCATGTATTTGCAGCCAAGATCTAGACATGCAATGGACACTGACAAAATTGTGTCTGTGTTCTACACCATGGTCATTCCCATGCTGAACCCATTAGTTTACAGCCTGAGGAACAAAGAGGTCAGGAGTGCATTCATGAAAGTGGCTCTGAAGGAAAACTGATCATTGTGATAATAGCTTTAAATATTTTGTGATATTCAATATTATAAGTCATTCTTATGAGGGAAGCATGTTGTAAACTATATTTTAAGCTTATACTAGTTCAAGATCTGAATGCCTTTTTTTGCTTCTGTATATCCGTTTTTTATGGAAATGAAGGAATATCATATTTTGAAGCATAATATCTGATTATTAGTTGTCTCTCCATGAATTCCCCCTTTTGTACTATTCTTTACTTCCCATCCTCATTTTATCCTCATATTCCAGTCTGGACCCTCCCATTCATCCACAACTATCCATTTTGTTTCTCCTTTCTAGAGCAATCTATGCTTCCTGCATAGTCAACCCTATTGTACACCTAACCTCTTCAGATTCCTACTCAAATCATCTCTTCCTATAGCTGTGATAATAGGTGTATCTTTTATGCCCTATTGTGCTGGATCCCTAGCTTAGGATAAATAGTCCATCTAATATTCCAACTTCTCAATTGGAATAGTTTTGTGTAAATTAAGCCAAACTGTCAGGTATTCAATCAGACGAGTCTCAGGGCCCCTTAAGGGCCAGGGAAACAAATTACTATTAGAAACATTTCAAATTCCATATGCTGAAATTATATGCAGAATATCTACTTATTGGACCGAGTCAACAATTTTGACCTATTTCTAATATATACTACTTATATTGTTATTTCATACCTGTGCTTGCCATTACTGTTTATACTTCCCAGATTTTTTGACATTAACTTAGAAAAATCATGTATTCCTTTCATACTATCTTATTTTTTCCCTGTGCCATATACTGCATAATCATCACTTGGGATTAGATTCATTTGACTGCATCCCTATATTTACTCCTAATTGATGAGTATATTTAAGGTCATAAAAATATGTTCTTATTATTGTTGAAAATTAGCCTTGTGTATGCTGTTTTTTTCTTATAATTGTTATTTTTTATAACTTTTTTATTATGACTTTTCCCCCCCAACATCTCCCCATTTTAGTGCAATAAAAGGCTCTGTTTCTTATAAAAACATATACAACAAAAACCAGTAAGAACAATAAGGAAACAATCATGATAACTATAATGCATGACATATATTCCCAATGTCCTGTCCATATGTACTTGGAAACTAACAAGAATATTTGAATTATCTGTCTATCTCAATGAGTTTAAAGTTCTATACCTAACTCAATTTCCATCCTAACTTGCATTACTAACTTAAAAACATCTTCTTAGACCTAAAACATCCTTTTGATTTCTAAACAACTTAAAACTTAACTGTGAGACTATAACTATCTAGTCTTTAGTCTTCAACCACACCAGAGACCCGAGAAGGATAAATATATCTGAGTAAACAGCAAGTGCAGAGCAACCTTCTTCCAATACTAAGAAACGACAGACAACTGGCTGCATGGACAGTTCCCAATTTCTCTCTATAATGTTGGAGCATCTATCTTTATCTTTTTGACCCAGTATCTCTGACAGACATAAATTGTAAAGTAGGAATTATAAAAGACTAGCCTACACTGTCTGGGCAGAGCTAGGATGTCGACTTACCTACTTCCTAGTTTTGTCCTTTTCAGACAGCATTCTGCCTACAGTTGAAGCAAGAGATTTCTCTTGTCCAGTGACAAGCTTGCCATTAATGCAGCCATATCCAAATGGAGATTCTTCAATGGTAATCCTCTACTTGGAGAAGAATAGGGGGTACTGTCAGGAGCTGACATGTCTCAATATCAAAAAATCTTAAGTTAAGAAAACATCTTTAAGTGCTATATTCTACAGATCTCTTGAGGTTTTCAAAGACCATATATCTATCTCTGTATATTTGGATAAGCAAATGTTACTTGTCTCTTTGCAACTTAATGTCTGATTAACTTAGAAAACATCTGTGATACACTAAACTAGTACATACAAAATGAAAGTTTGAATGACTATTAGTTTGCATTTCTTATCCTAAACAGTTTGTGGTAGCTGCTATCAAAAGGCCTAGAACTTCATGTTGCATTTTTAAGAATTCCTTAGATATAACACCTTAAAAAGAGTTCATCTTAATTTTGTTTAATATACAAAGATCAAATACCAATTTGCCAAAAACCTCTTTATTTTGTATCAATATACAAAGATATAAGATTAGATTCAATAATCTACTGTTTTTTTCTTTATCATTCATATATTATGTCTATATCCTCCTTTTTATTTTCAAGTCTTCCCCCCCCAATATAAGAAAGAAAAAAGGATAGAGGAAAAAAAGAGAAATCCCTGTGTCTAATTTCCTAAACCTTATTTCACAAAATCATTTAACAACTTGTAACCAATTCCCCTAAATGACAAATATCTATAAACCATCAAATGACCAAAAAAAAAAAAATCACCCATCTTACCTGACCAGGCTAGTTCTGCTGAAGTCTGGTCATACCATCTCAGATAGCAGACTCCCATGACTCTGCAAATTTCCCCAAGCCCAGCTCTTTAAGCTCTCATCATTTCAGAAGCCTCTAAGAGCTATAAAATAAGTTCATCCTTTTGCTTAATTTCACAGAGAGATCATTTTTGTTCCTTTACAATGGAAGCATTCCTAACTGATTTAAAAGATTTGGCTGACAATGAGAAAATGTGCTGATTGGCCAGGAAAATATGTTGTTAGCAACAGTGTAGTTGCTTGGTGTGACCACTAATACTCCTAAAGTATGTATATATTGTCAACCAAAAATATGGACTCAATTGGTGCTCCTGCTAATCCTAGGAAGGCTCAGGATAGCAAATTTTATGTGTTCTCAGCTTCAGGATGGCAAATTTAAGTCTCTAAGACAGCCATTCATTTGATAAGGTTAATCCAATATTGAGTAAGAGGTCAGAGTTCACAGCAAGCACTAATCAACCTCATCCTGATCTTTTTTATTTTTCTTTATGTTTTAACCTTACCACCATCCCTTCTCAAAAATAGTTACTTTAATTATAAAATCCCATCACAGAAGGTCATTTCTTTCAGGCATGGAAGAGGTGGAATGAACACTTCTGAAATTCTCTTGAGTGTTATGTAGGGACACTCCACTCCAGAGGAGTGTGATGGAAGGAATAGGGGGTAGAGGGTGGGAGGGCAAGAATGGGAGAGGTAGAAAGAAGACACTGTGATGGAGATGTAACCTGAGGTAATAAATAAATATTTGAAAAAAAAACTAGCTTCTTGAAAAGGGTCCAGATGCCAAAGAAGACAAGAAAAGTAGTCCTGATGTTTCAGCCTCACAGACTGCCTCAATAGTTGTTTTCCAAAAACCTACATCACCTACATCCAGAACAACTTCAAAACAGCTTGCTAAGATGGTCCAGCCTCACAGATTGTTTCACCCAGGACTTCAGTATAATTATTATTATACTGACTTATAGATATTATATAGAAATCAGTCTGGTGATACTTTAGAAACCTTGGAATAGCTCTACCTGAAGACCTAGCCATACCACTCCTGGGTATACATCCAAATGATTTCTCACCAATCCACAAGGACATCTCAACTATGTTCACAGCAGCTTTATTTGTAATAGTTAGAAACTGGAAACAACCCAGATGTCCCTCAACTATCGAATGGATAAAAAAGCTGTGGTGTATTTACACAACAGAATACTACTCAGCTATCAGAAACAAGGAAATCATGCAATTTGCTGCCAAATGGATGGAGCTAGAAAAGCTCATCCTGAGTGAGCTAACCCAGAACTAGAAAGATGCACATGGCATGTATTTACTTATAACTTGATTTTAGCCAGCCATATAGTGCAGGATAACTATCCTATAACCAACAGACTGAAAGGAACAGGAACATAGACTTTGTTACTTGTTAGTAGGATACTTTGCCCTAGTGGAGCTGCCATGTAGGCCCCCAGTGCAAGAGGAAGCTCTTAGCCCTCACCTTATATTGCTACTGAACTGAAGGAGGCTGATAAGTAGGGACACCCCACTCCGGAGGAATAGGAGAGGTGGGAGATGATGGGAGGGTGAGAGGGTGAGTCTGGGGGAGGTGGAGGGAGGGGACTGTGATGGAGATATAAACTGAAGTAATAAATAAACAGTAAAAAATACATATATTTCAATCATATTCTTTCCTTCCTCGAAGTTCCTCCAGATCCTCTCCCTATCCCTACTTGCCAACTTTAAGTTTTCTCTAGGGAAAAAATACAACTCCAAAAAGGCCTGATGTAACAACTGCTCAAAACCAAAATTAAATAAATAAAACACTCCGGTTTAAAAAAAAAAAAACCAAACTGTAACCAAATAGAAGTACACACACACACACACACACACACATGCATACACACAAGCACAAACACACACTTGTATACACACACACAAGTTGTTTAGTCTAAAATCTGTGCAGTCAACTACTTCTGAATATAAAGAGTAATTGATAACTCAGTGTCACTTCATTTGAGAAAGCTTATTTTCTCCTTCCAAGAAGGTCAGTTGTTAACCTTTACCCTAAAGGCTAGATTTTCATTCATTCATTCATTCATTCACTCATTCATTTACTTTAAAATATAACAAAATAAAATGTAATAAGATAAAGCAAAATTATCACATCAAAGTTGGACAGAACAAACAAAAGAGCCCAAGAGAAGGCATATAAATCAGAGATCCACTCATTTGTATACTTAGTAATCTCATAAAAACACAAAACTGGAAGCCATAATATATGCAAGAGCATCTGGTGAAGACCCACAGTGTCCTTAATATGGTCTCCTGTCTCTATGAGTTCTTTTTTTTTTTTGGTGGAAAGTTTTCTTTTTTAATTTATTTATTTATTACTTCAGGTTACATTTCCATTATCGTGTCCTCTTTCCACCCCTCCCAGTTCTGCCTTCCCATTCTCTACCCACTATCCCTTACATCCCACTCCTCTGGAGTGGAGTGTCCCTACATAACAGTTCCCCACACCAGTTCATCAGTCATATGAGAGCTAAGAGCCTCCTCATACACTTGGGGCCTACAAGGCAGCACCACTAGGGCAAAGTTTCTCATGAACAGGTAAAAGACTCTATGTCCCTGTTCTTTTTGATGCATTGGCTGTAGCATAGTTATATTGTACTATATGGCTAAAATCTGATTACAAGTGAATAGATGCCGTGTGCATCCTTCTGGGTCTGGGTTAACTCTCTCAGGATGAGATTCTCTAGTTCCATCCATTTGGCTGAAAATGGCATGATTTCTTTGTTTCTAATAGCAGAGTAGTATTCCATTGTGTAGATGTACCACAGTTTTTTAATCCATTCTTTGGTTGAAGGACATCTGGGCTGTTTCCAGTTTCTAGCTATTACAAATATGGTTGCTATGGACATAGATGAGGAAACTTCCTTATGATTCGGTAAGGAATCATTTGGATATATACTCAGAAGTGGTATGGCTGGGTCCCGAGGTAGAGCTATTCCAAGTTGTCTAAGTTATCGCCAGACTGACCTCCATAGTTGTTGCACAAGCCTACATTTCCACCAGCAATGGAGTAGGGTACCCCTTTCTCCACACCCTCGCCAGCATGTGCTGTCATTTGAGCTTTTGATCTTAGCCATTATAACAGGTGTGAGATGGAATCCCAGAGTCGTCTTGAGTTGCATTTCTCTGATGATTAAGGATGTTGAGCATTTCTTCAAGTGTCTCTCAGCCACTTGGGATTCCTCCTTTTTGAATTCTCTATTTAGCTCTGTCCCCCATTTTTTGATTGGATTATTTGGTTTCTTGGCATTTAATTTCTTGAGTTCTTTGTAGATTTTGGATATTAGCCCTCTGTCAGATGTGGGTTTGGTGAAGAATTTCTCCCAGTCTGTAGGCTGCAATTTTGTTTGAATGACAGTGTCTTTTGCCTTACAGAAGCTTTTCAGTTTCATGAGGTCCCATTTATTGATTGTTGATCTCAAGTCCTGAGCTGTTGGTGTTCTGTTCAGGAAGTTGTCGCCTGTGCCAATTAGTTCGAGGGTTTCTCCCACTTTTTCTTCTAGTAGATTTAGTGTGACAGGCCTTATGTTAAGGTCTTTGATCCACTTGGACTTAAGTTTTGTACAAGGTGATAAGTATGGGTCTAATTTCATTCTTTTACAAATGGACATCCAGTTGCACCAGCACCATGTGTTGAAGATGCTGTCCTTGTTCAATTGTGCTGTTTTGGCTTCTTTGTCAAAATTAGGTGGCCATAAGTGTGTGGGTCTAATTCTGGATCTTCAATTCGATTCCGTTGATCTACTGGTCTGTTTCTATACCAATACCACACTTTTTTTTATTAATTTATTTTTTATTTCTTCAAGTTACATCTCAATCACAATCCCCTCCCTACTCCCCCCTCCAGTCCCACCCTTCCACCCTCCTCCCCCTCAGCCCCACCATCCTCTTCCCTTTTTTTTTTTTTTTTTTTTAGTTTAAGGTATTTATTTTTTCCCCCAACAGCTCTCCCTTTCAGTCCAAATAATGGTTCTTTTTCTTATAACTATAAATACAATACAAAACAACAGAAATAAATAGGCCACGATTATAAGAGTTATATGGCTTAGCATACATTCCCAATGTCCAGTCCATATGTATTTGGCACCTGACTTTAACATTCTACTATCTAACCATCTCCATGAGTTTAAAGTTCTATATCTAACTCAGCTTTCATACTAACTTGTCTCATAATTTTAAAAATATCTTCTTAGATCCAGAACACCCTCTTGATTCCTAAACAACTCAAAATTTAACTATGAGACTCTAGCTATCTGTTCTTCAACCACCTCAGAGACCTGAGAGGGAAAAATATATCTGATTATATAGGAAGTGCAGGGCCTGCAGCTTCCAAAACTAAAAAATGACATACCAGTGGCTGCCTGGACAGTTCCCATTTTCTCTCCATACATTACAGCATCAATCTTGAGCCATTTGGCCCCATTTCTCTGACAGACATTGGTTGTAGAGCAGGAATTATGAAGGACTTACCTACCCTGTCTTGGCAGAGCTAGGCTGTCGACTTACCTGCTTCCAAGTTTTGTCCTTTTTGGACAGAAGTCTGTCTACAGTTGAAGCAAGTGGTTTTTCTTGCCAAGAGAATGGCTTACCACCAATTTAATCATCTCCCACTGGAGATTCTTTGATGCTCATCTTCTACTTGGAGTAATATAGGGGGTGCTGTCAGGGGCTGACATGTCTCGATATCAAAAAATCTTAAGTTAAGAAAACGTCTTTGAATGCCATATTCTGCAGATCTCTTGAGGTTTTTGAAGATGCCCTATCTATCTCTTATATTTAGATAAGCAAATATTGCTTGTCTCTTAGCAACTTGATTTCTGAGTAGCTTAGAAAATAACTGTGATAGACTGTCATAGTAACTAACAAATGACACGTTTTCATGACTATTAGTTTCCGTTTCTTAATTATCCTAAACAGTTTATGTCGGTTGGTAGTGAGAGGTCAAAACTTGACATTTCATTTTTAAGTATTACTACAAACAATACCTTTAAGAAGCGTTATCCTTAATTTTGTATCAATATACAAAGATCAATACCAATGTGGCCAAATATAATCTTAATTTTGTATCAATATTCAAAGATCAGTACCAATGTAGCCCAATACAATCTTAATTTTACATTAATATACTAGGGTCAATACCATTGTGGCCAAATATAATCTTAATTTTGTATCAATTCTAAATTTGTATCAAATTTAGAATGCAGAGACAGGCACATAGGATTTGGAAAGATTTAAGTTTAAAAGCCACTTACAAAAGGCAGGCTGCAATTCAAACAAATTGTCCTTTGAGATCTCAAAATATATACACTAAAGGTTTGTTTAGCTCCAAAATATCAAAATAATTTCTTCTTTAATCCGGATTGAAAGGTAATACTTTATATATTATCAAAAAAACCAAATTTGCTCCAGGGAAAATATTACCTGACCCCCCCCAAAAAAGGTAATTGTCCCAGAGTTAGGATTAGGGCAGGGCTCTGTTCTTATCTTTCCAGGAGATTTAAAGCATCCATTCAAGGAATCCAGGGACAACTGGACAACGGAAACCTCAGCAGAAAACAGATCAGACACCAAAGAAGATGAGTGGCCCAGATGATCCAGCCTTGCAGACTTCTTCAATAGCAGTTTCCTCAAAAGTCTATAACCACAACAACTCAAAATCGCTAAGATCATTCAGCTCCACAGACTACTCCAGCCAGATCTTCAGTAAAGTTCTGAAGATCAGCTTCTGTCTATGAACTTTGTAGGACATCTAAATAGCTGAGCACAAAGGGACTGAACATCAAATGATTCTATTAACATTTTTAACCATTTTTCCATTCTTATTTGGGCCCCCAACAGGTTTACTACGTCCCAAATCAGCAGGAAGTCATTTTAAGAGAACAACGTCCCATCCCCAGAAGGTGGGGAGCGTGTTCTCCCCCTTTGGTTATTTGATAAATAATAGAAAATTTTGTTATTTAGGGGAAAAGACTACAAGCTGTTAAATGGTCTTGTTAAATGGGTTTTGGAGGTTAGACCCAGGGACTTCTCTCTTTTGCTTTTCTGTATCCTCCTTTCTCTCCTATATAGGAGTGAACAGACTTGAGAAAAATGGGACATAGACATAGTATAGGAAAGAACAAGAAAAAAGGACAGATTATTGAATATAGTTTTATACCTTTGTATACTGATACAAAATTAATATTATATTTGGCTAAATTGGTATTGATCATTGTATATTAATGCAAATTTAAGATTGTATAGGGCTACATCGGTATTGATCTTTGTATATTGACACACTGTTTTTATTACTATTTCTCTGTAGTACAGCTTGAAATCTGGGATGGTAATACTTCCAGATATTTTTTATTGTACAGGATTGATTTAGCTATTCTGGGCTTTTGGTTGTTCCATATGAAATTGAGAATAGCTCTTTCCAAGTCTATAAAAAATTGTGTTGGTATTTTGATAGGAATTGCATTGAATCTACATATTGCTTTTGGTATGATGGCCATTTTTATTATGTTGATCCTACCTATCCATGAGCATGGGAGATCTTTCCATCTTCTAAAGGCCTCTTCCATTTCTTTCTTCAAGGGCTTGAAGTTCTTGTTGTATAGGTCCTTTACTTGCTTGGTTAGAGTTACCCCCAGGTATTTTATGTTGTTTGTGGCTATTGTGAAGGGGGTTGTTTCCCTTATTTCTTCCTCAGCCCATTTTTTGTATAAAGAAAGGCTTCTGATTTTTTGAATTAATTTTGTATCCAGCCACTTTGCTGAAGGTGTTTATCAGCTGTAAGAGTTCTCTGGTGGAAATTTTGGGGTCGCTTATCTATACTATCATATCATCTGCAAACAGGGATAATTTGACTTCTTTGTTTCCAACGTTTATCCCCTTGATCTCCTTTAGTTGTCTTATTGCTCTAGCAAGAACTTCAAGTACTATATTGAAGAGATATGGTGAAAGTGATCATCCTTGTCTTGTCCCTGAGTTTAGAGGAAATGTTTCAAGTTTCTCTCCATTTATTTTGATGTTGGCCACTGGCCTGCTGTATATTGCCTTTATTATTTCTAGGTACAGCCCTTGTATGCCCGTTCTCTGCAGAACGTTTAGCATGAAGGGGTTTTGGATTTTGTCAAATGCTTTTTCTGCATCTAGCGAGATTATCATGTGTTTTTTTTTCTTTCATCTTTTTATATGGTGAATTACATTGATAGACTTTCGTATATTGAACCATCCCTGAATTCCTGGGATGAAGCCTACTTGATCATGGTGTATGATACTTTTGATGTGTTCTTGAATTCGGTTTGCTAGTATTTTATTAAGTGTTTTTGCATCTATGTTCATGAAGGAGATTGGTCTGTAGTTCTCTTTCTTTGTTGGGTCTTTGTGTGGTTTAGGAATCAGGGTAACTGTGGCCTCATAGATTGAGTTTGGCAATGTTCTTTCTCATTCTATTTGGTGAAAGAGTTTGCAGAGTGTTCATGTTAGCTCTTCTTTGAAGGTCCGGTAGAATTACGTGCTAAAGCCATCTGGTCCTGGGCTTTATTTGGTTGGGAGATTTTTAATGACTGTTTCTATTTCCTTAGGGGTTATAGGCATGTTTATTTTGTTAATCTGATCTTGGTTTAGCTTCGGTAGGTGGAATCTATCAAGAAAATTGTCCATTTCTCTTCAGTTTTCAAATTTGGTGGAGTATAGATTTTTAAAGTAGGATCCAAATATTCTCTGGATTTCCTCAATGTCTATTTTATTTCTCCCTTTTCATTTCTGATTTTGTTGATTGTGTTTTCTCCCTCTGTCTTTTAGTTAATTTGGCTAAGGGTCTGTCTATTTTCTTGATTTTCTCGAAGAACCAACTCTTGGTTTCATTGATTCTTTGTATAGTTCTTTTTGGTTCTTAGTTGTTGATTTCAGCCCTAAGTTTGATGATCTCCTGGCTTCTGCTCCTCTTGGGAGTGTTTGCTTCTGTTTTTTTCCAATTCACCCAGTTTAACTGTTAATTCGCTAATATGAGCTGTCACAATTTTCTTTTTGAAGGCACTTAGTGATATGAACTTTCCTCGTAGCACAGCTTTCATTGTGTCCCATAGGTTTGGGTATGTTGTGTCTTCATTTTCGTTGGATTTTAAGAAGTCTTTGATTTCCTTCTTTATTTCTTCCCTGACCCAATGGTCCTCTAATAAAGAGTTGTTCAATTTCCCTGTGAGTGTAGACTTTCTGTTGATTCTTTTGCTATTAAAGTCCAGCTTTATTCCCTGGTGGTCTGATAAGATACAAGGGGTTATTTCAATTTTATTGTATCTGTTGAGGCTATCTTTGTGTCCAACTATATGGTCAATTTTGGAGAAGGTTCCATGAGGTGCTGAGAAGAACGTGTATTCTTTTGTGTTTGGGTGAAACGTTCTGTAGAGATCTGTTAGGTGCATTTGGTTCATGATCTCTGTTAGACTCATTATTTCTCTGTTTGGTTTCTGTCTTGATGATCTGTCCATAGTTGTGAGTGGGGTGTTGAAGTCTCCCACTATTAAAGTGTTTGGATCGATGTGCGATTTAAGTTTTAGAAGTGTTTCTTTTATAAATGTAGGTGCCTTTTTATTTGGGGCATAGATGTTCAATATTGAGATGACCTCTTGGTGGATATTTCCTTTAATGAGTATGTAATGCCCTTCTCTGTCTTTTTTATTAACTTCAATTGGAAGTCTATTTTGTTTGATATTAGGGTGGCTACTACAGCTTGTTTCCTGGGTCCATTTGCTTGGAAAACCTTTTCCCAGCCCTTTACTCTGAGGTAGTGTTTATCTTCAATAGTGAGATGTGTTTCTTGTATACAGCAAAAAGATGGGTCTTGTTTACTGATCCAGTCTGTAAGTGTGTGTCTTTTTATTGGCGAGTTGAGTCCATTGATGTTGATGGATATTAGTGACCAGGGGTTGTTATTTCCCGTTATTTTGGTATAGCTGGCAGTCTTGTGTTTCTCCTTTGTTTAGTTGCTGTGGAGGTTTCTATTTCCTCTGTTTTCTTGGGTATAGTTATCTTCTCTGTGTTGGAATTTTCCTTCTAGGATCTTCTGTAGGGCTGGTTTTGTAAGGAGATATTGTTTGAATTTGATTTTGTCATGGAATATCTTGTTTTCTCCTTCTATGTTGATAGAGAGTTTTCCTGGGTATAGTAGTCTGTCTGGGCACCTATGTTCTCTCAGGGCTTGTAGGACATCCATCCAGGACCTTCTATCTTTTAAAGTTTTTGAGGAGACGTCAGGTGTGATTCTGATGGGTCTGCCATTGTATGTGACTTGGCCTTTTTCTCTTACAGCTTTTAATATCCTTTCTTTGTTCTCTACATTTGGAGTTTCTATTATTATGTGGCAAGAGGAGTTTCTTTTCTGATCTAATATGTTTGGTTTTCTGTAAGCCTCTTGGATTTTTACTGGCCACTCTTTCTTTAGGTTTGGGAAGTTTTCTTCAATGATTTTGTTGAAGATATTTCCTGGACCTTGGAGTCGGGAGTCTTGTCTTTCCTCTATGCCTATAATTCTCAGCTTCCATCTTTTCATTGAGTCCTTGATTTCTTGGATGTTATAGGTGAGGAAGTTTTCAGCTTTGTCATTTTCTTTGGATGTTGTACTGATTTCTTCCATCGAATCTTCCATGCCTGAGATCCTGTCTTCCATCTCTTGCATCCTATTTTTCATACTCATATCCGTAGTTCCTGTTCTCTTCTCTTGATTCTCCATTTCCTCTTTTAACTCTGACTGTGTTTTCTTTATTGTTTCCATTTCTATTTTCATGTCTTGAATGGTATTGTTCGTTTTGTACATTTCCTTCTCCAGTTTGCTTGTTTTTGTCTGGAGATCTTTTATTGCTTTATCCTTTTCTTGTTCAAGCTGGATCACCTTGGCTTGGAGCTCTTTAATGGTGTTATTCATTGTTTTGACTTGTAAAATTGTGGCTTCTTTGAATTCCTTCATAGTTTTAAGTTCTTCTTGAAGGGACTCTATCACTTTCCATAATGTAGAATTGTCATCGTTTTCATGTGTTTCAGTTGTGGTGAGGTGATTCGGGCTGGACTGAGTAGGGTTGCTTTCTTTTGTTGGAGACATTTCGCTCTGTTTTTTTTTTTTTTTTGGTCTGGGGCCTCTGGCCATGTGTAACTTTTTTTGCTCTCTTCTGGACTTGGGTCCAAAGGGGGGTGCTTTAGTGTAGGAGTAGAGTTGCCTTACTCCACCCCTATAAGGTGAGTCATTCAGCCCCGCCTTCCAAGTGGAGACCTAACTAATCCAGATGGTGGAGCTGTGTACAATAAGCTCTGGTTCCCCGCCGGAAGGGCCCGTACTAGTACAAAATCCGATATATGACACTTTCAAATATCTTGCAGTTTGCCTGGGGTTGGTTCCTGTAGCGGGTAAATCTGCAGTTCAGCTCCAGTAGCCTTGCCACTCCCGTGGCTTGGAAACTGGCCAGTGACTTCACAGACTGCGTTCTGTGGTCTGAAGGCACTTTGCAGAAGAGCTCCGCTCACTTCCAAGGGTTGTAACCTTTCGCCAGATAATTGGATCCTCTGTGTGAGACCTGGGAGTGCCCAGCAGGGTGGGGATTATCTCTGCGTGGGTTCTGAATCTGCTGGCTGGGTATTAGGTTGGAACTTACTGGGGGTCTCTTCTGTTGGGGGATGAGTTATCCCGATTCCCGGGTCCAGAGGCTTCCTAGTGTGTCCGAGAGTTTTAAGGGGCATCCTGCCCAGGGATCTTCCATGGTCTCTGTGTAGCTGAGTGCGATTTAGAAGGGGTCGTGCCCTTTGTACAGCATCCTGCAACACTTGCCACCTTGTGACTGTTGACCCCGAAATCAAAATATGTCCATGCTGGCTGCCACCATCTTGGATCTCCCTCTGTGCCGACAGCTCAGCTGCTCCTGCTCCGGATCCCCACGCCCGCTGGTCAGCTCCGCTCCAGTCTAACATTCTAATATAAAATTAAAGCCATTTTCCTTTCATGCCAGTAAGGTAAGTATATCTTTGGTAAATTATAGTTTGAAAATTTTATATTGTATTTTTATTATATTTTTAAGCTTATTAACACTTTTCTTTAAAAAGTATTATTTACTTCTAGAACATATTTTCCTACCTCCTCCCCTCCTGGTCCCTCCCTCTCTCCTTTTCTCCCTCCCTCCCTCGTTCCTCTACTTGGTACTCTCCTTCTCCTCAGATGAGGTGGGCCCTCGCATATCATACTACCTCAGATCTTGCGTCATGTGAGGGCCAAGAGCTTCCACTTGTACTGGAGCTTGATAAGGCACACCATCTAGGGTATGGTGTTCCACTAACCTGCAGCAGATTCCATGACTCACTGGTGATTAAAATTTTCCTAGGATAGATATGCTAGGTTCCTATCTATCTGGGTGTGTGGGTTGTAGGATAGTTATCCTGTGATGTATGGTTAATATCCATTTATAAGGGAATACATACCATGTTTATCTTTCTGGGACTGAGTCAGTTCACTTAGGATGAACTTTTTTAGCTCCATCCATTTGGTTTCAAATTGCATGATTTCCTCATTTCTGATAGCTGTGTAGTATTCCATTGTGTAAATGTACCACAGTTTTTTTTTTTTTTTTATCCATTCTTCAGTTGAAGGACATCTGGGTTGCTTCCAGTTTCTGGCTATTACAAATAAAGCTGCTATGAACTTTGTTGAGGCAATGTCCTTGTGGTTTTGTTTCGAATCTTCTGGATATATGCCCAAGAGGGGTATGGCTGGGTCTTGAGGTAGAATTATTCCCAGTTTTCTAAGATATCTCCAGATTGATTTCCAAAGTGGTTGCACAAGTTTGCAGTCCCACCAGCAATGGGGGAGTGTTCCCCTTTCTCCAAATCCTCCCCAGCATGTGCTATCATTTGAGTTTTTGATCTTAGCCATTCTGACAGGTGTGAGATGGAATGTCAGAGTTGTTTTAAGTTGCATTTCCCTGATGACCAAAGATGTTGAACATTTCCTCAAATGCCTCTCGGCCTTTAGAGATTTCTCTTCTGTGAATTCTCGGTGTAGCTCTGTACCCCATTTATTGATGGTGTTATTTGATTTTTTGGTGTTTAATTTCTTCAGTTCTTTATATATTTTGGATATTAGCCCTCTGTCGGATATTTGGTTGGTGAAGATCATTTCCCAGTCTGTCGGCTGCCGTTTTGTTCTAGAGACAGTGTCCTTTGCCTTATAGAAGCTTTTCAATTTTATAAGGTACCATTTATTGATTGTTTGTTTTAGTGACTGAGCTATTGGTGTTCTATTCAGGAAGTTGCTACCACAGAAAGTTCTTGGATTAAAGGCTGAGCCATCCTATAATTAGAAACAGATTTTTAAATTCACAAACTAGGGTTTCACTATATGGTCAAATATTCTGCAACAAATATTACACAGACAAGTTAAAGAGAGAGCAAGTTAGACACAGGTGAAGACAGAATGAGCCAGAGAAAGAGAGGGAGCCAGAAGATTAGAGCATATTGCTAGAGTTAGTTTGAGGTCAAACAGAGCAATTCAGTGAGAGACCAATAAAAGAGCCAGATTGAAACAATCATCTTGGAGAGGAGTTTCAGCCCAAACAACTGAGTCGAACCAGCCACTCAGAGTTCAGAAAGAGCTAGAAAGGGTGAGTGTATTCAGTAGTAAGTCTCAGAGGCTGAAAATATTCTAGGTCTAGATTAGATTGTAAAGAGGCTAGAGCATTACATTAACTTAGGACTAGGACTAGGTTAATGGATCGAGGCAGTATTCCTCCAAGACAATAATTATATCTGGAAAATAAAAGTTACTTTTACAGTATCCTAGACCTGGAAAGACACATATGGTATGTGTATATCAGCGATT
Organism: Lophiomys imhausi; assembly: GCA_907164525.1. Classification (NCBI taxonomy): domain Eukaryota; kingdom Metazoa; phylum Chordata; class Mammalia; order Rodentia; family Muridae; genus Lophiomys; species Lophiomys imhausi. The sequence continues at coordinate 1,737,467 of CAJQZJ010033704.1, forward strand.
AAAGTCAATAATACCCAAGTTACAATCCATTGAACCAGAAATGTTAGGTATAGACTAGGAGAAACTAAGGGACTAGAGGAAAAACATAGATCACATTAGGAAAAGAAAGTATAATAGAGAGTTAAGAATCATCAGAGTTGGAGAGCCAGTTGAAATGAAAGAATCAGACAGAATGGGGGATGAGAGATGGAATACAGGGATAGATAAAATTAAGGGGCATTTGAGGAATAGTATGGAAACCTGATACCATAGAAACTTCCTAAAATATATACATATATGAAAGCAATGTAAGTGAAATCACCAAATAGTAAGGGATACAGAGTCCCAATTGTCATCATCTGTGATGGAAAAACTCTCTGTACTGAGATGGGGTTACATCTAATTGGGTTGTTGGCCAAATGAACCCCATAGGAATCCCTAAAAATATCAGCCTATTGAAAAGACTTTAGGTTGCTCTCCACAAACATGATAGAAAAGCTCTGTTACTGAAAACAACATCTACACAACTCATTGAACATGGAGATGTCTAGCTGGTACCTACATAGAGCTCTTACCCTTATATTATAGAATCTTTGGTAGAGGAATATACTCTGCACTGTACCAAAAGAGGAACATAAGCATCAAGCCAGTCACAAATCCTGTGATCTACAATGGTTTGCTGACCACAAGATATGCTGCCAGGGCATGGTAGCACAATCTTATGGGAGTAGGCAACCAATGTCTGATTTGACTTAAGACTCACTGAATGAAATGGAACCCATACCCAAGACTGTTTAGGTGACAAATAACCAGAGAAAAGAGTATAAAATACAGCGACCTAAACTAAAACCAAATAACACTTATCAGAAAAGGAAAGAGAGAGGGGGGTAGGGAGGGAGGAAGGAAGGAAGGGAAAACATTAATATAATGACTCCTGGTGACATTCTGCTATACTCATCGATCATTGCCTTGTTCAGCTACAATCAGAGAAGCTTCCTCCTGAAGCAGAAGAGAACAAATACAAACAATGCAAGAAGAGAGGGGGGAGTGAGGGAGAGAGACCTTAAAAGAGTGAGGGAGAGAGACCTTAAAACACTAAGCACTAAATGGAATGTGCCCATCAAATCCCTCCACTCAGAACTGAGAGAATCATGTGAAGAGGAGGCCAAAAGAGTGTAAGACCAGATAGATAACACCAATAAAACACACTCTCTAAATGAATATGAGCAAAACTTATAAGAACTCACCAACAGCTCAGGACCTAAGACCTAATCAATAAATGGAACTTCATGAAACTGAAAAGATTCTGCAAGGCAAAAGACACTGGCATTCAAACAAAATGGCAGTCTACAGATTGGGAAAAAATCTTCACCAACCCCGTATCTGACAGAGGGCTAATATCCAAAACTTACAATGAACTCAAGAAATTAAATGCCAAGAAACCAAATAATCCAATAAAAAAAATGGGGAACAGAGCTAAACAGAGAATTCACAAAGGAGGAATTCCTAATGGCTGAGAGACACTTGAAGAAATACTCAGTATCCTTACTCTTCAGAGAAATGCAACTCAAGACGACTCTGAGATTCCATCTCACACCTTTCAGAATGGCTAAGATCAAAAGCTCATATGACAGCACATGCTGGCGAGGGTGTGGAGAAAGGGGAATCCTTCTCCATTGCTGGTGAGAGTGCAGGCTTGTGCAATCACTATGGAGGTCAGTTTGGCGATATCTTAGACAACTTGGAATAGCTCTGCCTCCATAAATATCTCACTCAAGATAGTTTTTTCTAGTTCCATTCATTTTTCTCTGCAAATTTCATGAAGCCATTTGTTTTCTGAAGTGAGTGTATATAAAATAGTTTAACTGTATAAAATAGAAACCCATACATTTCAGCGAGGTACATGACAAGGACTGACAGAAGATTTTGCTTTGCGGCATATCTGTGACAGATAAGCTTTGAACAGGCTTTAAATTTGCTTCTCTTGAGTATTCAAATGGTTCAGGAAGAAGAGAAATACTTGGTTGCAAAAGGAAGAAAATATCACAGTCTGTCAATTGTTTTTTTAGAGGAGGGTCATGCTGAGGTTTTTGCAGATAGAACTATTTCATATCTATAACTCTATGCCAAACATTCACACAGGAGAGCTTGACCTCCAGCCTGAGTTGCTGACCTATCTTCTCCACGACAGAGACATTGAAGGAATGTGACTTGGTATTCTCAATAGTCAGACAAAATTGTCCCTCTAAGTGAACAGCCAGAAGCCATATTGCTGCAAGCAGCAACAACAGGGCTTTGAACATTTTAAGGACATTATTTTGATTATAAATAAATATTTTTGAGATTATTATATAATTATATAAATCCCCCTTTCCTAGTCCTCTCTCCAAACCTTCGCATATAACCCTACTTTCCCTTTCAAGTTTTTGGTATTTTTTTCCTTTCATTATTACATATGTGTGTGTGTGTGTGTGTGTGTGTGTGTGTGTGTGTGTGTTTATATCCTGATCAGTGCATATAATGTTATTAGTGTTCATATGTTTTCAGATTTGCCACTTGATATTGGATAATTAATTGGTGCACTCTTCCCTAGGGAAGATTATTTCTCTCCCTATCAGAATTTCTTAATATTTTGTAGTTGTTTTTTCTAGGATTGAGACATCATGAGTGTTCTCACTCTTACCATATGCTACTTTTAGAGGGTGAATTCTTCCCTTCTTCCTTCATTTTTGCTATTGCTTGCTACATGTCCTAGTTAAGTTTACTATTTTTGCGATGAAACACCATGAACACAAGGTAAGTTAGGTTGGGAAGGAAGGGTTTTATTTGGTTTATACTTTTACATTGCTGTTCATCACTGAAGGAGGTCAGGACAAGAACACAAACAGGGCAGGATTCTAGAGGCATGAGCAATGTAGAGTCCATGGATGGATACTGATTACTGAATTGATTACCTGGCTTTCTCAGGCTCCTTTCTTAGAGGACAGGACCACCAGCTCAGGAATGGCCCCACCCACATTGGGCTGGACACTTCCCCAATGATTATTAACTATGAAAATGCCTTATAGCTGGATCTTATAGAGGCACTCCCTAAACTGAGGTTGTTGGTCTAACTGGATGCCTACATGTAGAAGAATGGAAATAGATCCATGTTTATCACCCTACACAAAATTGAAGTCCACGTAGATCAAAGACCTCAACATAAAACCAGATACACTCTCTATTAGAAGAGAGAGTGGAGAACAGCCTGGTACAGATGCCTAGCTAACTGTCTTCTGAAAAGCTACACCAAACAACTGATGAAACTGAGGCAGAGACCCAGAGGCAAGCATTACGCAGAGCCTGGAAAATCTTGTGGAGGTAGTGGGGGAAGGAAGAATTGCAGGAGCCAGAGAGATCAAAGACACCACAAGAAAACCTACAGTATCAACTAATCTAGGTCCTAAACTGAACCACCAAACAGAAAGCATGCATGGGACTGATGCAACAGTTGTACTGCTTGGTCTTCATATGGGACACCTAACATCAGGAGTAGGGGGATGGAGAGTCTCTGATTCTGTTGCCTGCCTTTTAATCCCTTTTCCATACCTGGGCTGCCTTGTCTAGCCACAATAGGAGAAGGTGTGCCTAGTTCTACTGCAACTTGGTACTCTAAGGTCAGTTGAAATCCAATGGAGTTCCCCTTTTTTAGGAGAAGAAAGGGCAGACAGGAGGATGGGGTAGAAAGGGACATGAGAGAAGGAATTTTGTGGAGAGGAGGGAGGAGAAGCTGAAATTGGGATATTAATTAATTAATTAAAAATAATTAAATAACCATAACTACATTTAAGATCTGTTTAATAATCCATATCAAACTCTTATCTTATTATCTTTAATATGCTTGTAACTATAAGCCATTGTTATCTAAAGTAATTTAAAGTGTAGGTATTATGATCTCACCAATTGAAGGCTAGAGATTGGTTTTTCATGTATGATATGACATGTCAATCTCAAGGATTTATTGGAGAATGAAAGTCTCCATGCATGTTGGTCAAAGATGCTTACTCCCAAGGCATAGCAACTGTTGAAGCATCAAGGCTAGTGATCATAAGAATAGGAGAGATGATCTCTAAATGAAAGTGTATATGTTGAATATGAGCTAGAGAATGACAAAATAAAGATAAAAGTAACAAACAAACACATAGTAACCAACATAGATGAAAATAAAACAATTCAAATGGATTGCCAGTCAGAGGAAATATGAGAGAACTTTCTGAAAGCAATTTGTTAATTTCTTATTCAATTAATTTTATCACTTAAAAAAAAACAAATGATAACAAAAAACAGCTAGGGGCTAGTGATATGGGTAAAAGGGATAGAACATTTGCCACCAAGTCTGATGACCTGAGTTCAATGCCCAGAACCTAAAAGGTAAAATAAGACAACTAATTCCTCCTTGTTCTCAAACTTGCATAAGATATCTGCGGTGTATGTGTGCCTCTTTCACTACACGCTAAAGAAAGGAAGAATGAATAAATAAAAAAAATAAAACTAATTAAGCCCCCCTGCACAGAATTTAACATCTTCTCTCAGCCAGAACTCCCCCTCCTCCTCTGGGCTCTAACCATTTGAGAATCCTTAACCTCCACATCTATGACTTCTCAACATACTAGATCTAACCCAGTTCTCACCATAGTTGGCCAATACCAGCTGACAGCAACCAGGCTTTACATTTCTGTTAGGACCCTCCCTACTTGACTCAACCCAAAAGACCTCTCCCTATCCACAGTCAACATTTATACCCAGTCATATCTACCCCAACACTCCAGACTTTGACATGTATTTGTGATAATTGAAGGAGAAATAAATCTTTTTATGACATAGGTAGGCTAAAAGAATTCAATAAACCTAACCTAAAAAATATAGGAAGCTTTATTTTTGGCTGAACAAAGGAATGCACATAGAAGAGTGTAGAAGAGTGACAATAGAAAGAAAAATGAAGACATATTTATTAAATACAAAACGATGCTGAAAACACAACAACAACAACAAATATCAACAATACAATGACATCAATTAATTCACACATTTATATAATATTCATCTATCTGTTGTCTACAAGAAACAGACCTTATTTTTAAGATAGGCACCATTGTAGAATAAAAGCTTAAACAAAATACTCCAATAAAATGGCACTAGAAAGCAAGCAGACATCTCTATACTAGGCTCAGAGAACATTGTGGATGAAGGGGTGAGTGAAAAGATTGTAAGACCTAGAAGTTTGCAGTGAGACTTTGTTGCCTAGTGATGTTAAAATTCACACACATAAAGTGACATCAACACGGCTTCCCAAATATGAACTGAACATGAACATCACCAATATGTGTGTCAAAGTGGATGAGGGAAGGCCCTCACTAGGCTTTATATCTGCCCTTAGACAACTAAAGAATGTTGACAGTAGGAAATTAATCTCCCCCATGGAATAGCACACCAATTATAAATAAATAAATAAATAAATATATTTATGTTATATGTGTGTGTATATATATAATTACATACATATACATATATACATATATTATATACATATTACATATATATGTAACATTATGCAGACTGAGCAAGTTTTATTTATATATATACACATGCATATATTACCAATTAATGATAAAAGGTCATGACTTTGAACGAGTACAAGGAGCAATATATGAGGTGGTTTGGAGAGAGGGAAGAGAATTGAGAAACATTGTAATTGTATTATAATTTAAAACATTAAAAAATCAAAGCAAATAGATTCCAGATAGGGCTGAATGGTTAGAGGGAGACAGCAGAAGTCTACATTCTGCCATGCCACATTGTGCAGGTGGGGGAAAGATACCCACAGACCTGCCCTCCACCTAAAGACATAGGCAGGCCATAGACAAAGAGTCCTGCCTACTACCACATAGCTCAGTGGGGAGGAGGAATACAGAGACTTGCAGATCTCCATGACACCCACAGACCTGGCCTCTGTTCCACAGCACAGGTGGGCCATAGACACCTGGTTGACTCCATGCCAAGGATCTTGGATGGAGGATATCACTTAAGGGCTTTCAGCCCCATGGCCAGCCTAAAACAGGAGCCACCACAATGTACAAGTATGTTGTAGTCAGATGAAAGAGAAAAAGGTGGAGCAGCTTGAGCATCATGAAGAGAGAGAGAACTGGAGAGTCATGGGTGAAGAGGAGTAGCCTGTTGTAAGTGACAAGCCTCACCACCTGGCCCATGGTGAGGTCCCAGGCTGAGCTAACCCTGAGGGCCATGTCTATGATGTGACTATTCAGTGGCAATGGTAGGTGTCAATGTCTGAAGTTCATGGTACCACTAGAGAACATAGGGACATCTCTAGTAGGGCTATAGCTGCCCTGAACCAGGTGGATGTCCATAGGCTGTGTAGAACTGGGCCCACCCCTCACTGGATGCAGTTACTCTGGAGAGTTGGCCGAACTTCTTACTGGCTGTAGCACTGGGGAGAGTGGGGACAGCATAGCCGAGTTGACTCTGGTGGTTGAGGTGTGGGTGGGCCAGCCCTGAGGGAAAGAGTATGGAAAAACTGACCCACCACTTTTCTGCTATGAAGTGACATGGAGGCAAGGGTGATACCTCCCACCCCCTATTTCCTGAGGTAGTCTGGAGACCTGACCCTGAGGACATGAGAGCTGGAGACTAGCCTTGCCTCTCACTGGATTTAGACTTGGAAGAGTAGGGACCCCGCACCTTTTCTGGGTAACACAGTGGAGCTGACTCTGATGGTGGTGAAAGCATGGATGAGCCAGCCCCAAGGGTATGAGAGCAGGAGAGCTGGCCCATCCCCTTGCAGTCTGCAGCACTTGAGAGAAGGGGGCATGATCCTTGACTGAGCAACACAAGGGAGCTGGCTTTGGAGGTATCATTGCTGGTGTGCCAGCTTGAGAGCAGAGGAGGTGACCTTGCCCCCTGCTGATGGCAGCAAGGGTGATAGCTAAAGCAAAGTCAGAGAGCTTGTCCTGGTGGTACAGTCAAGGGAGAGTTGGCATGCTGATCAGCTCAGCTGCCACTCAAGCTCAGATCCAGGACTCTGAGTTGACTTATCCCCAAATCTATATCATTTGTGTATGGTTGGGATTCATGAAAGGGCAGTCCAGCTGCTAGGATCTCCATGACAAAGGTCTACAACAGGATAACCAGGAGGAATGTTGATATGGATCCAATATTGATAGTGTCACAGAGGGCAAAGGTCTTTAACCAGATCAATGACTCATTGAAATGAATATTTGCAAGTGAAGATATGTGGACAGAGGGATACACTGTAGGACACTCTGTGCATACTATAGCTTCCAGGATGAGATGTTTTCTATGCTTTATTCTCTCTCTCTCTCTCTCTCTGTGTGTGTGTGTGTGTGTGTGTGTGTGTGTGTTTGGAGGGGGTTGCCAGGACAAAAGGCATATATGAGAAGCTGGGTAGATGTGCAGGATTGGGGTGCATGATGTGAAACTCACAGAGAATCAATCAAAAGTTAAAAATACATTTTGTGTATATATATATCCATAAAACCAAACCTAAAAAAAATAGAGTGCAATATTTTGGGTAAGAGAGAGAACTAAACTTAGCAGAGAAATATGAAAAGAAATATGAATCCATATTTACTAAAATGAAAGATAACACTGAGAAGACAAACAACCAATGACACAATAACCAAATTAACACATGCATTTCAACAATAACTTTAAAGATCAGTAGTGTCAATTCTCCAGAGAATGACACAGGATGACTAAATTGATAAAAAAAAATACACACACACACACACACACACACACACACACACACACATATGTTGCCTACAAGAAACACATCTTAGTTCTAAAGATAGGAGCAGCCTCAGAGTAAAAACATAAACAAAATGACCAATCAAGTGGCACCAGGAAGCAAGCAGGTGTCATTACCCTAATATTTGACAAAATAGACCCAATTTAAAAGTAATCAGAAGAGATAAAGAGGGAAAGTTCATCCTATTCAAGGAACAGTTAACCAAGAAGACATTATCCTAAACATATTTGCTCCCAATTCTGGGAAGTCCAGTTTCATGAAAAAAAAAATTACAACTGGATTTAAAAACACTTTAGCATCAAACCATTAATTAATAATCGATTTTCTTTTTTTTCAATTAATTCATTCTCTAGTATATTACATCCTACCTGCAATTTTTCCATCCTTCATCTCTTCTCAGTCCCTCCCCTTCCCATACACTCCTCTTCCATTTCCATTCAGAAAAGGGCAGGCATCCCAGGGATATCAATCAAACATGGTATATCAAGTTCCAATAAGACAAGGCACCTTCCCTCATATTAAGGCTAGCCAAGGCAACTCAGTAGGAGGACATGGTCCCAAAAAGGAGGTAAACGCATTAGAAACAGTCACTGGTCCCTCTGTTTGGAGTTCCACAAAAGCACCAAGCTATACAACTATAACATAGAGGCAGAGGGCATATATGAGATCCACACAGGCTCCCTGATTGTTGATTCAGCCTCAGGGAGTCCTAGAGTCCAGGTTTGTTAATTCTCTGAGTTTTCTTGTGCTGTCCCTGACATTTTTGGCTCCTATAATCATTCCTCTCCCTCTTCCACAGGATTCACTGAGTTCTACCTAATTTTTGGCTGTGGTCACTGCATCGGTTTTCATCAGTTGTAGGAAGTAACCTATGGGATGGTGATTATGCAGGCCCTATAGCAGAATATCATTATGAATTATTTTTTTACTTTTTAATATTTTTAAACGTTTATTTATTACTTCAAGTTACATCTCCATCACTGTGCCCTCTTTCCACCCCTCCCAGTCCAACCCTCCCACCCTCTACCCCCTCTCCTTTCTGTCCTACTCCTGCGGAGTGGAGTGTCCCTACATATTAGTCCCCCACCCCAGTTCAACAGTCATATGAGGGCCAAGAGCCTCCTCATGTACTGGGGGCCTACAAGGCAGCACCACTAGGGCAAAGTGTCTTCTTAACAGGTAACAAGGTCTATGTTCCTGTTCTTTTTGGTGCATTGGTTATAGTATAGTTATACTTTACTATATGGCTAAAATATGATTATAAGTGAATAAATACCATGTGCATCTTTCTGAGTCTGGGTTAGCTCACTCAGGATGAGTTTTTCTAGTTCCATCCATTTGGCTGCAAATTGCATGATTTCGTTGTTTCTGATGGCTGAGTAGTATTCCATTGTGTAGATGTACCACAGGTTTTTTTTTTATCTATTCCTCGGATGAGGGACATGTGGGTTGTTTCCAGTTTCTAGCTATTAAAAATAAGGCTGCTATGAATATAGATGAGGAAACATCCTTGTGGTTTGGTGAGGAATCATTTGGATGTATACACAGAAGTGGTATGGCTGGGTCTTGAGGTAGAGTTATTCCATGTTTTCTAAGATATCACCAGAATGATTTCCAAAGTGGCTGTACAAGTTTGCACTCCCACCAGCAATGGGGGAGTGTTCCCTTTTCTCCATAACCTCGCCAGCATGTTCTGTCATTTGAGTTTTTGATCTTAGCCATTCTGACAGGTGTGAGATGGAATCTTAGAGTCATCTTGAGTTGCATTTCTCTGATGATTAAGGATGGTGAGCATTTCTTCAAGTGTCTCTCCGCCATTAGAGATTCCTCTTCTGTGAATTCTCGATTTAGCTCTGTTTCCCATTTTTTGATTGGATTATTTGTTTTCTTGGTGTTTAATTTCCTAAGTTCTTTGTAAATTGGATATTAACCCTCTGTCAGATGTGAGGTTGGTAAAGATCTTTTCCCAATCTGTAGTTTGCTGTTTTGTTTGAATGACAGTGTCTTTTGCTGTTCAGAAGCTTTTCAGTTTCATGAGGTCCTATTTATTGATTGTTGTTCTTAGAGCCTGAGTTGTTGGTGTTCTGTTCAGGAAGTTGTCACCTGTGCTAATGATTTCGAGGCTTTTCCCTACTTTCTTTTCTATTAGATTTAGTGTTTAAGGTTTTTGATCCACTTGGACGTAAGTTTTGTACAAGGTGATAAGTGTAGGTCTAATTTCATTCTTTTACATGTTGACATCCAGTTGGACCAGCACCATTTGTTGAAGATGCTGTCCTTTTTCCATTGTATTGTTTTGGCTTTTTTTTTGTCAAAAATTAAGTGACCGTAGGTGTGTGGGTTTATTTCTGGGTCTTAAATTTGATTCCTTTGTAGGGCATATTTGGTTCTGTCCTAGGTCTCTGGACCATCAGGACTCTGGCTGTAGCTCATTTCAATATCCTATTTTTTTCCAATGTAGAGATCATCTGGACAACAAATAAAGAAATATAAGAATTAATTGATATCATGCATCAAATGAATTTAAGAGATATCTATAAAATATTCCTCCAAAACACTAGAGAATACACATTTTCCTCAGCAGCACATGGAAAGATTTTCTAAATTGAACACATTCTGGGACATAACACAATCTTTACTAAATCAAAGGATTAAAATCACTCCTTGCATCCTATCTGATTGCAATGTCAGAGAATTTAAAATTTATAGCAAATGAATCTTATATAAATACAAAATTCATGGAAATTAGACAGCTGATTACTGAATCATGAATGAGTAACAGAAGAAATCCAGAAAGAGATTTTAAATAACCTTTGAGTTAAACAAAATAAAAAAAAGAGAAACACAAAACAGTAAAGCCTCTGGAACACATAGACAGCATTCAAATAAGGAAATTTTATAGCTCTAAGTAACTACATTTAAAAAATCAACTGGTGACTTTACTCCTATATTCTAGTGTCTTTGATATAAGGGGGTACACAACAGGCTACCAAAAGAAAACATTAAACACCAAAATAGCTACAAAGCTTTTGAGCTACAATATGTCCTGCCTGCAAAATATGCTAGAGAAATTGTGGCAAAGAACTTGTGGAAGTAGTCAAAGTATCTGATTTTACATAAGGCCTATTCCATGAGAGAGAAACCATACCCAACACCGCTTGAGTGACCAAGAATCAGAGAGTAGATAGCTAGAGATACAGGGTAAAATCAAATACTACTGGTGTGAACCAAGAATGTAATGATAAAGTACTTCTAATGATATTGTACTATACTCACAGGTCACTGCTTTATTCAGTCATCAGCAGAGAATCTTCCTCCTGCAGCAGATGGAAACAAATAAATAGACTCAAAGCCAGACATTATGTAGAGGATAAGACCTTGGAACATACATATCTAAATGAGATGTCTCCATCAAATCCCTCCCCTCAGAGTTCAGAGCCCTGCAGAAGAGGAGACCAAAAGAGTATAAGAGCCATAGGGCATGGAGGACACTGGGAGAACAAGACCATCTAAATCAACATGACCAAACTCATATGAACTCAAAGAGACTGCAGGATCAAGCACAGTTCCTACATGGGTCTGCACCAAGTCCTCTGTGTGTGTGTGTGTGTGTGTGTGTGTGTGTGTGTGTATATCTTTCAGTTTAGTATTTTTAGGGTGACAACTGAGTGCACGAACGAGTGGGCTTCTTATTCTTGTGCCTTCTACTGGGGGTATCTTTCCTTCTGTTGGTTTGCCATGCCCAATTTTTATGTGAATTTTTGTTTTATCTTGTGATATTCTATTTTGTTATGTGCTGTTGTTGTGTTGTTATTTAGGAGCCTGTTCTTTTCTAATGGCAGACAGAAAGGAAGTAGTTTGGGATAGAGGCGAGGTGGAACTGAGAGGAGTAGAAAAAGGGGAAACTGTAGTCAGGATATGTTGTATTAGAAAATAATCTACCTTTAATGAAAAGGGGAAAAATCTAAAGTTAACTGTGAAAAAATCATAAAGAGAAAAAAAAATGCCTTAATAAAGCAACTGAAATAATTGGAAAAACAACAACAAACCAAATATAAATTCAGTTAATTGCAAGAATTAATATAAATTAGAGCAAAAATCAATGAAATAGAAACAAAGATAACTGGACAAAAATTTAACAAATATAATAAACTTAAGAGCATCCAACTTAAATAAAGCTGTTTGTTCCAAGTTCTCATCTTCTTCATAATAGTTTTGAGAAGACAAACAAGACTGACAACCTTTGTCTCAACTAACAATAACAACAACACACACACACACTAACACAAACACACACACACACACCCCAAATGAATAAAATAATATAAGGGAAGAGAGGGTCAAATAGTATTGGAAATGAAATAAAAAAATAATTCACCAAGATGATATCTCAATACTGAACATCTATTTCCCAAGTGCAAAGGCAGCCTCATTTGTAAAGGAAACACTACTAAAGCTCACAATTAATAGTGGGAGACTTCAACATACTACTCTCACCATTGGATAGGTCAACAATACAGAAACCAAACAGAAATAATGAAAATAACTGATGCCATGAATCAAATGGACCCCACTGATATCTACAGAAAATCTCATTCAAACACAAAATAGTATTGTTTCTTCTCAGCACCTCATGGAACTTTCTTCAAAATTGACCATACAGTTGGTCACAAAACATGCCTCAACAGATATAAGAAAATTGAAATCACCCATGTAATTTATCAGACCACCATGGAATAAAACTAGACTTCAGCAATAACAAAAAGAGCAGAAAGCCTCAAACTCATGGAAATTGAACAACTCTCTACTCAATGACCTCTGGGTGAGGGAAGAGATAAAAAAAGAAATTAAAGTCTTCCTAGATTTCAATGAAAATGAGGCCCAACATACTGAAACCTATGGGACACAATGAAAGCAGTGATAAGATGAAAGTTCATAGCACTAAGCACCTTCAAAAAGAAATTGATGAGTTTCCATAATAGTGACTTAAAAGCCCACCTGAAAGATCTAAAACAAAAAAGAGCATACACACAAAAGGAGAGCAGATGGCAGGAAATCATCAAACTCAGGGCTGAAATCAGAATACTAGAAACAAAGAGTCAATAAAGGGGATCATGAAACCAAGAGCTGTTTTTTTTGTTGTTGTTGTTGTTTTTTAGAAAATCAACAAAAGAGACAAACCCTTGGCCAAACTAACTAAAGGCAGAGGGAAAATATCCAAATCAGCAAAATCAGAAATGAAAGTGCGGAAATAAGTACAGACATTGAGGAAATCCAAAGAATCATTAGGTCTTACTTAAAAAACTTGTAGTCCCCAAAATTGGAAAACCTAAGCCAAATGGACAATATTCTTCATATATTCCACAAACCAAGGTTAAATCAAAACCAGGTAAACAAATTAAACAATCCTATAACCCCTAAGGAAATAGAAGCATTTATTAAAAGTCTTCCAACCCAAAAATCCCAGGACCAAATGATTTCAGCACAGAATTCTACCAGACCTTTAAAGAACAGTTAATACCAATACTCTTGAAACTTTTCCACAAAATAGAAACAGAAGGAACACTACCAAACTCATTCTATGTGGGCACAGTCATCCCGATACCTAAACCACGCAAAGACTCAACAAAGAAAGAGAATTTCAGACCAATTTCCCTCTTGAACATAGATGCAAAAATACTCAATAAAATACATACTGAATCTAAGAACACATCCAAAGTATTATACACCATGATCAAGTAGGCTTCAGCTCAGGGATGCCGAGGTGGTTCAACATACAAAAATCCATCAACATAATCCACCACATAAAGAAGTTGAAAGAAAAATAAAAACCACATGGTCATCTCATTGTATGCTGAAAAAGCATTTGGGAAAATACAAGACCCCTTCATGTTAAAAGTCTTGGAGAAGTCAGGCACACAAAGACCATACTTAAACATAATAAAGATAATTTACAGCAAGCCAATAGTGTAACTGAAACTTTTTTATTTCAAACACCTAACAAACACTATAAAACCTAACAAACCCTATAAAACACCTATAACCTACAACATCTAATACCTATAACTTTTAACCTAATACCTATAAACACTTAATACCTAAGAACACCTAACCAATCCTATTTTAGTTTTCCTGAAAGGATATTAAAATTCTCTAGCATAGATCTGTACAGGTGAACTTGATTTCAGCAATCTGGTTCTGATAGTCACAGCAGGCAGTCCTATCATCAGTTTGGCTTAACTTCCTCCAGGCCTAGGGACCAGTGTCTCCAATTTGTGTAGCCTAATGGTCTCACTGCTCAGCCTGGGGTTGGCTTCCTCCATCAGTTGAGATTGTCCTTGGAGGCCTCTTGCTGCTGATTAAACTAACTGAATTCACTCAGGGTAGCTGTTACACAGTTTGGCTTAGTTTTTACCTTCATGCCCTTGACTTTAACTTCAAGGTCTAAAAGTAGTTCCTTGGCTTCCTCAATAGGGCTTTAACTCTACACAGTCTCTCAAAGCTGTAGCCTCTATCTCTGAGGTCTCTTCACAGTTTGCACATGCCTAGCACTTCATCAGTGTACCTTAGGCTGCTCCGTGCCTGTTGCCATCATCTTTCTCTGTGGCCTTCATGGCCTTCTTTTCATTTGGATTTGGTGTCTATTACTCGTGGACTAGCTCCATCATTGGGGGGCAAGGGAGAGAGATCGATGTGGAGTTCCCTAGTTTATATAGGACATCGTCTCTCAGTCTTTGGTGGTCCCATGTGCTCATCAGATCTCTCGCATTACCTAGTAGTCCCCGTGGCTCCTTGTAGTAATTGACATTTTCCACAGCTTCTGTGGCTTTTCAGTCATGCCCCTTCACCAGGCATTGTCAATAGGTATTAATCTGGGCTCCGCCCACCTCGGCACCAAGTGCTGGCTGGTGCTCAGCATCTGACAGTTTTAGCTAATGTCTCCAAAAAGTGTGACTGCATTGAGAAGCCTTCCTTCAGTTTCCAGGGCTTTGGAAATGTCCATATGCTGTGATTGCCAGGCCAATCTGCCTGCTCTCTTAAGAGTTCAGAAGTGATCCTCTAATTCACTAAAGAAAACCAATTCTCATTACACAATTGCCAACATCAAACTAAATGAAGAGAAACTTAAAGTATTTCCATTAAAATCAGGGACAAGGCAAGGCTGCCCACTCTCTACATATCACTTCAAGATAGTACTTGAAAGTCTAGCCAGAGAAATAGGACAACTAAAGGAGACAAGGGGGTACGAACTGGAAAGGAAGAAGTAAAATTTTCCCTATTCACAGGTGGTATGTTGCTATTAATGACACCAAAAATTCAACCAGAGAACCTCTACAGCTAATAAACTCCTTAAGCAAGGTGGCTGTACACAAAATTAATTCTAAAAAGTCAGTTGTCCTTCTTTACACAAAAGATAAATGGGCTGAGAATGAAGTTATGGAAACAATACTGTTCACAATAGCCACAAATGCTATAAAATACATGGGGTAATTCTAACCAAGCAAGTGAAAGACCTGTATGACAAGAACTTCAAGGCCCTGAAAAAAGAAATTGAAGAGGATATCAGAAGATTGAAATACCTCCCATGTTCATGGATAGGCAGGATTAATATAGTAAAAATAGCCATCCTACCAAAAGCAATATTCAATGCAATTCCTATCAAAATGCCAATACAATTCTTTACAGACCTCAAAAAACCAATTATCAATTAAAAAATCCAGAATAGCTAAATCAATCCTGCACAATAAAAAAATCTGGAGAAATCACCATCCCTGATTTCAAGCAGTACTATACAGAGTAATAGTAATAAAAATATCATGGTACTGGGAAAAAAAAACAGGCCAGTTCATCAGTGGAATTGAATCGATGGCCCAGAAATAAACCCACATACCTGTGGTCACTTAATTATTGACAAGGAAGCCATAAGCATACAATGGATAAAGGAAAGCATCTTCAACAAATGGTGCTGGTCTAAATGTGGGAGAATGCAAATAGATCCATATTTATCACCCTGAACAAAACTTAAGTCCAAGCAGATCAAAGACCTCAACATAAAACTAGACACACTTAATCTTCCCCACAAACAGAAAGTAGGGAAAAATCCCCAAACTCATTGGTATAGGTGACAACTTCTTGAACAGAACACCAATAGCTCAGGCTCTAAGACCAACAAACAATAAATGGGACATTATAAAACTGAAAAATTCCTGTAAGGTAAAGTACACTCTAATTATAACAAAATGGCAACCCACATATTTGGAAAAGATCTTCACCAACCTCACATCCAATATAGGGCTAATATTAAAAATTTACAAAAACTCAAGAAATTAAACACAAAGAAACCAAAAAATCCAATCAAAAAATGTGGTACAGAGCTATACCAAGAATTCACAAAAGAGGAATCTCTAAAGGCTGAGGAGCACTGGAAGAAATGTTCAACATCTTTGGTCATCAGGATAATGCAACTCAAAAAGACTCTGAGATTCCATCTCTCACCCGTCAGAATGGTTAAGATACAAAACTCAAGATATAGCAATGCTGGCAAGGATTTGGAGAAAGGGAAACTTTCTGGTGAGAGTGCAAAATTATACAACTACTTTGGAAATCAATCTGTCAATAACTTAGAAAACTGGGAATACTCCTACCTCAATACAAAGCAATGCCACTCCTGGGCATATATCCAAAAGATTATCCACCAAACCACAAGGACATCACCTCAACGATGTTTTTAGCAGCTTTATTTGTAATAGACAGAAACTGGAAACCACCCATGTGTCCTTCAACTGAAGAATGGATAAAAAATAAAATAAAACTATGGTTCATTTAAACAACAGAATGCTACACAGCTATCAGAAACAAGGAAATCATGCAATTTGCAATTAAATGGATGGATCTAAAAAAAGCTCATCCTAGGTGAGCTAACTCAGACCCAGAAAGAAACACATGGTATGTACTCTCTTATAAGTGGATATTAACCATAGAGAACAGCACAACCATCCTGCAACACATAGACCCAAACAGACAGGAAACAGGCATAACTATCCTACAAAAATGTCAACCAGGAGCGAGTCATGGACCCTGTTGCTTGTTAGTGGAATACCTTACCCTAGCTAGCTGGGGTGCCACATCAAGCCACATTACATAAGGAAACTCTTAGCTCTCATGTGACTGATGAACTGAGTGGATTTTATTTTTTGGGGCTTCCCTTATCTGAGGAGAAGGATAGTACTGAGATGAGGAAGTGGGAGGGGATTTTTATTAAGATGTAATTTGACAAAATAAATTAATGAAAAAATTGAGATTATTTAACAGACTATGGGAATAGTTAAAAAAAAAAAAACCTGTACTCCATTGAACTGGAAAACCTAAAAGGAATGGATGAATTTCTAGATCACATCTTACCACCACAATTAAACCAAGAAATTAACAAAGTAAACAGACCCATAACTAATGAGGAGATTGAAATTTTAACAAAAAGCATCCTACCTTAAAAAGTTCCAGGACCACATGGATTCCAAGCAGAATTCTTCCAGACTTTCAATGAATGTTTGCAACCAATATTCTTTAAATTACTAAAAAATATAAAAATATAAGGACACTCCCAATCTCTTATGAAGCTACTACCATTCTAATAAAAATACCAGGTAAAGAAACAACTAAATAGAAAAATAGAGATCACAGTCCCTGATGAACAGACTTAAAAATGCCCAATAAAATACTTAGAAGCAGAACAGAGACATAGATAAAAATATTATCCACCATGACCAAGTCGGCTTTATCCATGAAGCAGAGGGATAATTTAGCTTTTGCAAGTCAATAAATGTAATAAATCATCTGAATAGTCTTAGAGGAAAAATGTATGATAATGTCAATATATACAGCAAAGTCCTTTGACAAATACAACATGACTCCATGATAAAAGCCCCTGATAATGTTGGGCTAGTGTGAACAAACTTCATCAAAATAAAAGCTATATGTGAGAAACCCACAGCCGACATCATCCTAATTGTGGAAAAGACTGAAGTATTTCCATTGAATTCAAGAATGTGTCAGGGATATCCACTGTCAACAAATCTTTCCTATATTTGCTTGAAGCAGTAGCTGAAGCAATAATGAAAGAGAATGAAATGAAATCATTACAAACATGAGAAGAAAAAAATGAAACTATTCCTACTTGGCAATGACATGATACTATATATCAGAGATACCTAAATTTCTACCAGAAAATGGACAAAAACAAACACAATTAACCAGTGTGGCATTCTGAGGAGGAGATCATGGTCATACTCCAAATCACAATTGTCTCAAGGACAAATATACCTAGGAATAAACCTAATCAGAAAAGTGTAGGACTTCCACAATGAAAACTTTAAGCCCCTGAAGAATGTAGACACTAGAAAGCAAAAGGCAACCTAAGCTTATGATGAATAGAGTTAACACTGAGAAAATTATCATTTTATCAAAAGTTATTTACATATTCAATGTAAACACAACAAAATTATCATCTTATTCTTCAAAAAAAAAAATCTTACCATTCATATAGAATCACAAAGAGACAAAGACATTCCTGAGCAAAAAGAACAATGCTGGAAGATCACTATTCCAGATCTTAAAATATATTTCACAGGCACAAAAATAAAGCAATATATTATTATCAGATAAACAGACACATGGAACAAGTTGAGGACCCAAAATATAGTGGAGTTAGATTTGTTTAGTGAATATGTAGGGGCTTCTGATATAGTCTCTTTAAAGGGGCATGAAGATCATCCTGGCACCTGTGGGTACTTGGCATGGCAGCATATGGACTGAAAGAGGGTTTCTGGCTTGGCATTGCTTTCAGCTACTAAATATTGGCTGAAGTGGGTGGGGCCCGGATTAAGCTGAAGCCAGGTAAATTTCAAGAGACAACATCCCATTTAAGGATATGGCAGTGGAGCCCTGGAACCATGCACTAGAAGGTGCAAAGCAGCATATGCTGCTTGCTAGAGTCAAGGCAGCGCTGAATGAAAAGTGGACCTCAAGCAGAGTTATGAAAATAAGGTCAGCCCTGAGTCCATAGGAGAAGAGCCTTGGCCCTGAGGTGGGACAGTATCTGCCCTAGGGGTTTCAGCAAATCAAAAGGACAGACTGTGTAGAACCATGGCTGGCTGGCCCTGCCCCCATGGTTATGGCAGAGTGACTGAGTGGGTAAGACAAACTGACCATGTTGATCTATGGACATTTGAGGTCCACAGAGAAAAGAAGGCCTCAAGCATAAGCTAAAGTGAGGATGTCATAGCAATGAGGTAGCTAATTGCCTTCAAGGACCTACACCAGAGGTTTTCCCACAGACAGATAATCAAATGCCCTCAAGAGCCTATGCTTGAGGACCCTGTCCCTGAATCTGTAACCTTCTAAATGGTTAGAGTTGGTTGTTAGGCAATAGGTGTTTAGGTTTAGTTGTTAGGTAATAGATGTCTATAGTTATTAATAGGGTTAGTTGTCAGGTTATAGATATTAATAGTAATTAATAAATATAGTTGGTAAAATGTTTTGTCTTCACAAACATGAGCAACTGTCAGCTTCAGCTACTTAATATTTGACAAAGATGGCAATAGCATAAGCTGCAGAAAAAAAATATTGTTAACATGGTTCTGGAAAAATTGGATTTCCATAGGCAGAAGAATAAAATTAGACATGTATCTGTCACCTTACCAAAACAACAATAACAACAACACACCCCAAAATACAAACAAAACAAAACAAAACATTTCAATTGTATCAAAGATCTAAATGTGAAACCTGAAGCATTGAAGTTGATGGAAGGATACGTGTGTGAAGGGACCTCCACGTAAGACTCCCTTTGCTCAAGAATTAAGTCCCCATCCACTAGGACTTTATTAAGCTAAAAAAAAATTGCAGATCTGAAGAAACAACTGGGTGAAGAGGAAACCCATGGTATAAGAGAGAATCTTTACATATGAAGAACTCAAAAAACAAAAAGCAAAGAATTGATCAGTCAAATAAATATTAAAAAAAAAAAGATCATTTCAAAATACTCCTGGGACCAGAACAAAAAGTTCTGAAAAGAAGAAAAAAATGACTAGGAAATGTCACAAAAATGTTCTTTGCTTCTAGCATTTAGGGAAATGCAAATTGAAACCACTTTGAGATTGCATCTTATACATGTAAGAATGCTGAAGATCAGCAAAACTATCAACTACAAGTGTTGTAGAAGGTTTGGGGAAGGGGGAATGACATTGACTATTTTTGGCATTGCAAATTGGTGTAGCCACTAGGGAAATCAATGTGAAGAATTTTTGAACTGTTAAAATTAAGTCTATCATATGACCCAGATATACTACTCTTTGATATATGTCCAAAGAAGTCAATATCCTACTCTATATACTTACTCACATGTTTGTTGGTACTCTATTCACAATAGTTTAGGAAACAACCTAAAAGTCTTCAAATGTATGGATAATGAATATGTGGTACATAAACATTATGTAATACTATTCAGGTAAAAGAAAAATAAACAATAAATTTTGCACGTAAGTGGATGAAAATAGAAAAATCATATCAAGGTTACTAGAAGTAACCTAGACAAATGTTGTGAATTCTTTCTTATTGGAGGCTTCTAGCTACAATTCTTCTAATGTGAATACGTACCTTGGAGTAACTGCACAAACCAGCAAAGTAAAATGGGACCATTATCAAGGAAGTGTTTGTGTAATAATAGCAAAAATAGCAGGGAATAAGTGATCTGATCTGGGAATGGGAGAAGGAAGAGCTCTAATTAGGCATGAAGGAAGGAAACAGATACAGAAGAAAGGAGAATAAAATAACCCTAAGGATGTCTGAAAGTCATATGCAATTACACTTGGTTATTATCCTTTTTTCTTCATACTTTTTAAAAGTTATTTACTTATTTATTTATTTGTTTATTTATTATTATTTGTTCAAGTTATATCTCAATTGCAATCCCCTCCTTACTCCCCTCTCTGAACCCACCCTCCCACCTTCTTCCTCCTCAACCTCCCATCCACTTCCTTTTTTTAAAGTTTAAGGTATATCTCAGAAAGGCTCTCTCTCTCTCTGTCTCTCTCTTTCAGCGTGTGTGTGTGTGTGTGTGTGTGTGTGTGTGTGTGTGTGTGTGTGTGT
>CAJQZJ010033704.1:1767651-1808737 GCA_907164525.1 Lophiomys imhausi
ATATATATATATATATATATATATATATATATATATATATATATATAGTTACCAAGCAAAGAATATATTTTATTTTTAAAAGAGATAACAATCATCTTGATTCCAACAGGAAAGTTAATTGCCTTTTCTGAAGCATGGGTGGATTTACAGGTTACATATTCTCTGGAGGGAAATCTCTAGAGATTTGCAACTCTGTAATTATTTCAGTTTTCCATGTATTACCCAAAGTGACTCAACATCATGTGTTTTAAAAGGAGTGCACTGTTTACCATGCTCCATTGGACATTCTTTATTTGTCTGAATAGCAATTATTATGAGTACATAACAGCCTTTTCCTGACCTGATGATTTTCTGTCGAGCTTCAACCATGGTGAGAAAAGAAATCAAAGAGAAAAGTGTATTTTTCAATGACAATCTCTTAATATACTGTTTTGTAGCCTCGTTTATTAGTTATTTGCAGAGATAATTTATGAATTGTGAAAGAAAATGTGACTTTTACAGACAGTAAGGAAGTGAATGATTCTTCCAAGATTACAGAAAGAATACCAGGTATATTCAAATTTTTTCTCCATTGATATTCTTTCCACCATTTACCACTGAATTAGAGAAGCTAAAATATATTGGTCCCTTATCAAGAGAGTTTGTCTGAGAGTATTTACTAAATACTATATAGATGAAATTATGACTTCAAAATCACTTTCTGAATAGAATATATTTTATCTTTTAGCAAAGTGACATACCACTCCCATGTTACACAAATATTCAAGTGAGAAGGATAATTTATGCAGCAGTAGTGAGAAACTTCTCTCTGTTATGGGTTATTTGAAGATCGAAAAAGATGTTTTTAAAAGTCTTATCAGTAAACTGAGGTGAGACTCGAACATAAGTATCAAAATGTCTGTTATATCATAAGTTCTTCAGAGGTTCATTTTACAAGTCATGCATCTTATAAAATTTGAATAGGAGTGAGACAAATAATATTCTGATTGATGAAATAGTGAATATCTTGTGCACTGTATATTTGCATTTCATTGAAGGTTTGGATGACACACTTGCATACACACACAGACACACACAGACACACACACACACACACACACACACACACAGAGAGAGAGAGAGAGATTCATACATAGATAGATAGATAGACAGAGAGAGAAAAACACCCAATCCAGATTAATTAAACATTTTGAGTCTTTTTTTATAGTGCATCTACAATTTAAGACTTCACATAGTTCCTCAAATTGTAAATTTTCTTACTATTAAAGGAAGAAAATCATGCCACCTAACTCACTCCCACAAAACCCTATGTAAAAGTTACAACATAGTATTTTTAAAAGTTCAAGTTAATGAACCAAAATATCCAAAGGCTTATAAAGGTGAGCAAGAGTAGTTGTTGAATAATATCTCCCTCCTAAAGCTGAAATTCAAATAAGGAAATATTAAGTATGGTTACGGCACTAGAAAAGTCCACATCAATATTTCAGAAGATGTAATGTACCAATAAAACTGGTATGAGAACAAAATTGAGCCAATAATATGGAACTTGTTCAACCCTCAATCTCTATGATGTTTAGTTGTGATATAACAGTAACAAAAGATTGAGGATTAAAAATAATGGTGGACTCTTTTGCTCAGGTGAAAGTGAGAAAGAGACTCATTTCATACTCCAGTATTTTATTTGCTTTTGTTTATTTCCACTGGGAGATAAAAGTATTGTGAACAATATGTAAAACTAATAAATCACTCAGTTAATTGTTAATGTTAAAATTGAATCAATGGTTTAAATTTAATTTAACTGAAGTCTAATTTATGCCTGCCTACCCAGGAATTATTCGGCCTGAGTTAAAGTTTCACATGATTACAGAAACAACATTTCAACTAAGAATCGTGCCAGTATGAATGAATTATTCACTTTTTTGTGCTTAATAATTTATAGGAATGTAACAAGCATCATTGTTGAGTGGATATTGTGAGTTCACAATCAAAGTGTCTACAGCAATGTTAACAGGTAAGCACATGAAAATGTGTTACTATAATTAGGAGAAATGAACTGTCAAACAAATAGGTTAATCCATACTAGTCATTTTTATTAAATTATTAAATTGTTTATATGTCTGTTAACAAATTCATAAAATGTTAAAATCATTTATGTGATCCATATTTGATGCTGTACTGATACATTCAATTTGGTTTTCAATTTCATACATTCTTTTGGAAAATATTGATGTAAAATATAGCTACAATGGCAGAATATGTATTGTCCTCATACCTCTGATTACCATTTCATTTCCTTAACACACTGTACTTTTTTCATTGCTGCACAGCTTGCCCAACATTATGGAGAACAGGACAGAAGTGACTTACTTTCTCCTGCTGGGACTCACCGATGATCCAGGCCTACAGGTTCCCCTCTTCATCACCTTTCTCCTCATCTACATAGTCACTTTAGTGGGGAACCTGGGCTTGATCCTGTTGATTCTCATGGACTCTCGGCTCCACACTCCCATGTACTATTTCCTAGGTAACTTGTCTCTGGTAGACTTTTGTTACTCATCAGCAGTCACTCCAAAAGTCATGACTAGTTTTCTTGTAGGAGACGAGGTCATTTCCTACAATGACTGTGCTGCTCAGATGTTCTTTTTTGCAGCCTTTATTACTGTGGAAAATTACCTGTTGGCCTCGATGGCCTATGATCGCTATGCAGCAGTGTGTAAGCCCCTGCACTACGCCACCACCATGACTACAAGTGTGTGCACATGGCTGATCATTGCCTCTAATGTCATTGGTTTCCTGAATGCCTCCATACACATTGGAAACACATTTCAGCTCTATTTCTGTGAGTCTAATGTGGTCCATCACTTTTTTTGTGATATTCCAGCAGTCATGGTTCTTTCTTGTTCTGACAGATGTGTCAGTGAGCTTGTTCTTGTCTATATAGTGAGCTTTCACATATTTTTTGCTTTCATAGTTATTTGGATATCGTACATATTCATTTTTGTCACCATCCTGAAGATGCACTCAGCTGCAGGGCATCACAAGGCTGTATCCACCTGTGCCTCCCACTTCACTGCAGTCTCCATTTTCTATGGAACTAGTATTTTTATGTATGTGCAGCCCAGCTCCAGCCACTCCATGGACACTGACAAAATTGCCTCTGTGTTCTACACCATGGTCATCCCCATGCTGAACCCTCTGGTCTACAGCCTGAGGAATAAGGAGGTGAAGAATGCATTCAGGAAGATCATTTTGGAGGCAAAATGATCTTTGTGACTTTAATCTCATTGCAGAGACTCATGGTACTTGGAATTATTCTTATATAATCTAGTTATTGAGTTATGTTTAAAATTCACCCTTTGTACAAGTTCCAGGAAACATTGTTTTACAGAAACAGACAGGAAAAGTGTGCCCAGAAACATATATCTGAATGAGAATGTCAAAAACACCTCAGGAGTTGCTTATATAATCTTTAATCAGGATATTGATGAACTCACTTTTTTTCCTGGTATTGTGCACTGACATGATAATACAAAAGCACGTACATGTAAAAAGAAGCTTTTGCAGAGAAAACGTGCACATGAGCATTCTATGATGAAAGACACTTGGGGATGTGAGGAAATTTTTAGAGTTAAATAGAGCATAGCTTTTATAGAGGTTGATATTATCTTCAAATTTGACTGGATTCAGATTAACCCAAGTAAATAATGAGACATTTATTTATTTATATCTAAAAAGGGTTCTCTAAAATAGCTTATACTCTAGCCACATATTTATAAAGATTTATCCTTAACAATGTTTGTAGCTAGCATCTCATCCATTTTGGCTCTACTGAACAGAACAAAAATCAGAGAAAGGGTCAGTTCTTCCTTTCATTGTCTCTGTAGTTGGTTCTCCCTTTTACCTCTTTTTCTCTCACACTCTTTTTCCCATCCTCCTTTTCTCTTTTTCTTCCTTGCTCTCTCCTCCTTTAATTAGGGCATATGTCTTCTCTCACTCTTTAGCATGAGAACTTCTGAGTTTCAAGATTTACATTAGCTAGCTAGCTCACTCTCCCCTTTCTTAGGATGCTAAATTCATACTGAATTCGGACTTGATTTCTTTATTCCCTAGACTTTAATTAATATATCAGGGATTTTACACATACTAGTGTCACCTGAAAACATACCCATAATATGTATCCCGTTTCATAAATATGTGTGTGGACATACATACAATTTTATGTGCTTCCTTTCATTGGAGACCCCCCAAAGTATTCAGCACTATTCATTGCTGATAATTTAATTTTTAATTTAGATATTATGATATAACTGTTGCATATTACTTAGTTATTTCACTGTTATTCTAGGAATGCGGTTTCAGAAGATGTATTAATAAATGGCAGTGTGTGTTCTTTTTGTACATTTTACTGAAATATAAATTATTCTGACAAAGTATCCTGCTGAATATTAAAATGTGAAAGTATTGGCTGTATCAAAGGACATGATCAAACTAAAATCCTAACCCACAGGAGTTGTCAGAATACACACAAACATAATAAAGTTTTAAAAATTAAAGTTTTCGTCTATTACATAATATTCTAGACTATGACAAAGGAAATGATAATATGTGCTTTTCTTTCTGAAATAGATGGCTACTCCTTTTCTACATTAGATGAGTTGCATTGTCTCTTTCTATATTCTCAGTCTTATCATTGCTTGTTCTTTAGAGTACAATTATGATCTTGTTTCAGAACCTTCACACTTCCCTTTGAGAAAGGTTCTTATTTCTTTCAGGCCTTTGCTCAAATGTTCCTGTGTCATAGGACCCTTTTTTTCACCATCTTCATGAAAGAGTTGTGCTCGACTCACTGCACTAACTGTTCTGCCCTCCTGTGTCATTCTCTGTAGTTTCATCACTCTTCATTGACTGTGTTCACATTATCCATACTATTCATCTTTCATATGTGGAATACAAATTCATGACATTGTTTAGTTATAAGTTGACCTTCATAGTTACTTTCACTAGTACTTTTAATTCCTAATTTGATTTTTATTTTAAAACCATTTTATTTTTCAATCTGGTGCTTTCTCAGAAAATTGAGAATAGTTCTACTCAAGACCCAGCATCCTGGACGTATGCCCAAAATATGTGTCACCAAATCACAAGGACATTTCCTCATCTATGTTCATAGTGGCTTTATTTGTAATATGCAGAAACGAGAAACAACCCAGATGTCCCTCAAAAGGAATGGATACAGAAATTGTGGTACATTTACACAATGGAATACAAGTCAGCCATTAGAAACAAGGACATCATGAAATTTACAGGGAAATGTTTGGGACCAGAAAAGATCATCCTGAGTGAGGTAACACAGACCCAGCAATATACACATAGTATGTACTCACTCACAGCAGATATTAATCATTAAGTACAGGATAACCATTTGACAATCCACATACCCAAAGAAACTAAGTAACAAGAAGGGCTCAAGGGATGATTCTTGAATCCCTTTAAGTAGGGGAAATAAAATATACATTGGAAGTGGATGGAGAGAGGAAACTGGACAGGAACCTAACATAACTGCCATCTGAGAGGCGTTATGCAACAGATAATGGAAACAGATGCAGAGATCACAGCCAAACACTAGGCAAAACTCAGGAAATCTTGTGGAAGAATGAGGGGAAGATTTGAAGGAGCAGGAAGAGTCAAAGACACCACAAGACAACCTACATAGCCAATTAACATGGACAGAGGGAGGCTCATAGAGACAGAACCACCAAACGAAGAACTTGCATGGACTGGTCCTAGGGCGATTACACATATGAAGCTGATGGGCTGCTTGGTCCTCGAGTGGGTCACCTAACAACTGGAACAGGGACTATCTCTGACTTAGTTTCTGTTGCCTACCTCTGGACCCCACTTTTCTAGCAGAGCTGCCTTCTCTTGCCTCAGTGGAAGAGGAGGCACTTTGATCTGATGCAATTTGATGTGACAAAGTACATTGGCACCGGACAGGAGGAAGTATAAGAGAAATGGGTAGGAGGGAAAGACTGGGAGAAGAGTGAGGGAGATTGCAATTGGAATGTAAAATAAACAAATAAGCAAATTTATAAAAAAGAATTTATTTCAGTATCTTTTAAAGGTTTATTTTATTTTAATTTTATTTTTTATGTATACAGTGTTCTGTCTGTGGGTATGCCTGCAGGCCAGAATAGGGCACCAAATTTCATTATAGATGGTTGTGAACCACCATGTGGTTGCTGGGACTTGAACTCACAATCTCTGGAAGACCAGTCAGTGCTTTTAACCTCTGAACATCTCTCCAGCCCCTTATTTTAGTATTTTTAAGTGACTGTGAGTGCACACAGGTGTGTGTTGGGGGGAGGGTATGTTTGTGTGAGTGTGCATGTGTGTGGATATATGTGTGTGTGTGTTTGTGTGGGTGTGCATGTGTGTGGATATGTGTGTGTGTGTGTGTGCAGATGCCTATAGAGACCAATGGCATCAGATCCCCTAGAACTGGGATTACAGAGAGTTCTCACTCCCCTGACTTGGGTGCTGGGAACCAAACTCTGATACTGTACGAAAGCAATAAGTGCTCTTAACCACTGAGCAATCTCTCTAGCCACTTGGATTTCTTTCTTCAACTGATACATCATGCTCAAGTTTATTTTCAAGTCACAATATATATATTTAAGTTGATTTTCAGACTTCCTTCATTTAGGCTAATTGAACATTAGAATATTTCTTGCAGAACCAGGGATCAACTCTGAAGTTTCATTACATCTCCACTTCAACATATTCACTTATACAATCTATTTTAAGGATCCTTCAAGTACTATATTGAAGATATATGGCAAAAGTGGACATCCTTGTCTTGTCCCTAGTTTAGAGGAAATGCTTCAAGTTTCTTTCCACTTAATTTGATGTTGGCTACTGGCTTGTTGTATGTTGCCTTTATTATTTCTAGGTATGGTCTCTGTATGCCCGTTCTCTCCAGAACTTTTAGCATGAAGGGGTGTTGGATTTTGTCAAATGCTTTTTCTGTATCTAGCGAGATTATCATGTGTTTTTTTTTCCTTTCATCTTGTTTATATAGTGAATTTCGTTGATGGATTTTCGTATGTTGAACCATCCCTGCATCCCTGGGATGAAGCCTACTTGATCATGGTGTATGATACTTTTGATGTGTTCTTGGATTCAGTTTGAGTGTATTTTATTAAATATTTTTGCATCTATGTTCATGAGGGAGATTGGTCTGAAGTTCTCTTTCTTTTTTGGGTCTTTGTGTGGTTTAGGAATCAGGGTGACTGTGGCCACATAGAATGAATTTGTCAGTGTTCTTTCTGATTCTATTTTGTGAAAGAGTTTGAAGAGTATTGGTATTAGCTCTTCTTTGAAGGTCTGGTAGAATTCTGTGCTGAAACCATATGGCCCCGGGCTTTTTTTGGTTGGGAGATTTTTAATGACTGTTTCTATTTCCTTAGGGGTTATAGGGCTGTTTAATCTGTTAACCTGATCTTGATTTAGCTTCAGTAGGATCCTTGTTTGGGGCCATGAACATTAATTTAATAAACTTATACAAGAGAATCTAAAATATATTGGTGTAGGCATTGTGTAGCATACATACAAGAGACTCTATACAGAAGTCTACACCACAGTGTGTGGGTACCAGAATGCATCAATTGAAACACCTTAAAAGGCACATAGGAAGTAATATGAACACAAGAGAACAATGAGAATATTCAGCTTTCCCTAAGGTTTAAATGATGTTTTTTATTATCTGATAATTTCATATACTGATGTAATGTATGTTAAGCATATTCACCCACCACTACTTTTCTCCAACCCCTCTCAGTGCATCTCACCTTGTCACTGAATTTCATTAACTTATTCCATTGTCTTTAATAACCCCCTGAGTTCAATTAGAGTTTCCCATAGGCACATGGGTTTCCGCAATTTTAATTGCTTCTTTCCTAGAAAAGAGAACAGGAGCATGGTATTCACATGAAAGAAATCACCAGATATGTCCAAGTGTACAAATTTTTTCTGATTCTTCACGCATTAGTTTTTTTAAAAAATAATATTTGATGTCATGTTTCAGTAGAGTTCATCTTTGCATTTGAATAATATTTACTGTTTCTCTTTCATGACTACCTTTTGGCTGAAGATCTTCTGTCAGTCTTCATGCTTGGATAAGGAAAAAACACTCAAAGGTAAAAGCTATATTAATTTGTATGATGTTATGTAGAACTTCCTTGTTTTTCTTAAGTCACAAGTAATAAATTATGTGAGATATGCAATATTCTATTTTTGTTTATAATTAAGGCAAGTGTGTGATACTCTCTTGAAACAGGAAGAATTAATAGATGTTCAGAAGTATATACAAATGTTTGTCCTTTTCTATACTTTTCCATGTCTTATAGAACATGAAAGTGTTATTTTACTATCTGAGAAAGAACTGTGTAACCAGAATTTTATGCCTGACATAATTATACCACATTCATATTGTTGGAAATACTCCCCTTTCTTCCAAAGAACTGGTGGCTTTATACATTACATAATCTTTGGAGGCGAGACTTATAGTTCATGGAAAAGGAGTGTACATTTTAGGAAGTTTAGGTATTCCCTTAATACATCAAGTGTTATGAGTAGCTGTGATGTTTGTCTATTTCCTAATTATGTTCCTATTACAAATAATAATGAAGCATACAGAAAACTATTAGAGTAAGTTGATTCTTTTTAAATTTCAAAAATTTTGTAAGATTTGCCATCATCATATATATATTTGAGCAGTTTCCCTACAATCACTGAGATGATCATTACATTTACATATTTAGGGAATGTTGAAATTTTATGTAGATATAAGGCTTAAAATATCCTGAATTTTATTTCAAAGTAAATAAGTAATTTTAGAAGATCTGATAAGTTCTTAAATGTTCAGTTTCTCCAGTTGTTAAACAACAAAAATAGTACTAGTAATAACTATTTACACATTTATTTATGAATCCCTTGTTAATTGTGGATTATAGTATTTTCTGAACATAGTCTCAGAACATTGTTCATAATCTAAAATTTCCAGAACCTTAGGAAAATTGTGGTCAGGAATAAGAGGTTGTTTTAGATAGCCTTTTACAAAGGCTTCAATTAAAAATGCCTTTTGTTGAAGATATTCTCAAAGTTGAGGCAGGAGGATAGCTTCATCCTAGGACTTAAGGATTAACATAAGTATGCAATATGTCTCAATATCCAAGCAAAGAAAATATATAAATGTTGAAACATTGTATATATATATATATATATATATATATATATCTGAAAATCATGTCATATCAAATGTTTTCAATAAAGAAAACACTCTGGATTGAGTTTTGTGAGACAGAGTGCCCCATAGTTGGCCAATTTTATGTTGGACTTAGCTATTTTGCTATGCTGTGACATTATGAAAGAAACTATAAGTTGACAGGTTGTAGAATTTGTGCCCAAATGAAAATGTGCTTTTAAAGTAAAAATTGAAGAAGACTGGGTCATAGGGAATTACAGTAACAGGGGTATCAGAGATCAGTGTTTACAGGAAGCAGTAATACACTGGAGGGCATAGACAGTGGTGGTATTGCAGGGACAAAGGCGGCATAAGGAGGGAAAGGTCCATGTTACCTGTAAATGAAGCCCTCCTTTCCAGCTTCCATGAAAAGCAAATCAGTACAAAAACAGGACCACTCTCCTATCTGAAGATAGCATGAAAGATGACACTCACTGAGGAGATCAACACAAATATTTTACTGTCTTGTATAAGGTCTTGCTGGCTCCTCACAGAAATACTTCATGCTAGTCTGATTACACTGATTGTATTTTTGTTTGGTCAGGGAAGGTAGGTGAGGACCAATGAATCCTAATTAATGAATGAACCAATGCTCCACATGTACAGTACTGATGATCTATCTGCCTGAATCTTTCAAAACTGTGTCTATAAGCTAAAATTACTGCCATCACATGAGTTACCCCATGGCAGTTATTGCTCCTAGAGATATGTTACATTTCTTACCTAGGAACCCAGCATTTTCTGTGCAGCTTTTATTCAGAATGATAAAATACTTTAGACATAACCTCAGAAGAAGTATAAAGATAATTTTAGTAGAATTTGAGGGAAACATAAGAGCATAGGCAAAGTTCAGATCTTGCAGTTTCTGGTAGCAGGGTGATGGAGAGCAGGGATTGAGAAAGTCTTGTGTTTTTTAGTTAAGTACAATAAGACTGGTTTATTAAGAAGTGGTGGTCCATAGGCAGTTGAATGCAGGAAGAGGAGGAAGCATTAAGACAAAAAGTAAGATAGCATAGAGTTTCTGACAAACTATGCTGAGATATTGGCATGTAAGAAAATATAGATAAAGAAAAGAGAAAAAAATGTGCTTAATGCTAGGCTAAAAATCTAAGTTCAGGCATCACTATATTCCAGGGCTTTGTGTCCCAGGACAAAATATTTAACCAAGAATACATATTTACAAATAAAAAAAGAACACCCTGTAACTCAAATAATGCTGAGTACTTACCAGGGTGGACATGTAATTATATTTTAAGCTATTTTCAATTTAATTAAAATTCAGTTTGGATTCTGAGACTTTGGAATTAGCATGGATTGAATATTGTCATGGGCCCAAAGCAAACTCTGGCATTTAATATTTGAGTAATATTATGAAGAAATTACTCAATTTCTTGACTTCATAATTTGTAAGAAAACAATAAGCACAAAATTATAATAATGTTTTGAGAGAACATATGGAAGGGACATCTAAAGATCATTTCTATGCAGTCTTTGGAAAGGGAGAAATAGAGAAAATGAGCTTTTACACAGTTTGGAATGAATTGGGAAATTATTCACACATCACTTTTATCAAGTTATTAAATAATCTGAATTTCTGTATATGGATTAATAAAATTTAAAGTCAGACAATGAAACAATTAATAATAGTTAAATTCTAGCATAAGTAATTGTCTTTATAAATACTACATGAAATTTGAGTTGGGGAAAGGTCTATTTTCTAGAGAATAACAAAGCACAGATTGTTGATCAGCAATGGCATATGTCCACACTTATGCTTTTATATTTTATTTCACCTTCTTTCTCATCATGTTTCTCTTTTCCAATGTCTGTAGTCCATCAAATTATTGAAAGATGACACTGTTGGAAAACAGGACAGAAGTGACACAGTTCATCCTTCTGGGACTCACTGATGACCCAGGCCTACAGCTTCCCCTCTTCATCATCTTCCTCCTCATCTACACATTCACCCTGGTGGGGAACCTGGGGATGATCCTGCTGATTCTCTTGGACTCTCGGCTGCACACTCCCATGTACTTTTTCCTTGGTAACCTGTCCTTGGTTGATTTTTGTTACTCCTCAGCTGTCACACCCACAGTCATGACTGGGCTCCTAATAGGAGACAAGTTCATCTCCTACAATGACTGTGCTGCTCAGATGTTCTTTTTTGCAGCCTTTGCTACTGTGGAAAGTTACTTGTTGGCTTCAATGGCCTATGATCGCTATGCAGCAGTGTGTAAGCCCTTACACTATGCCACCTCCATGACTACAAGTGTGTGTATGGGTCTTTCTGTAGGATCCTATGCCTGTGGTTTCCTGAATGCCTCCATCCACATTGGGGACACTTTCAGTCTATCTTTCTGTGGGTCTCATGTGGTCCATCACTTTTTCTGTGATGTTCCAGCAGTCATGGTTCTCTCTTGCTCTGATAGACATGTCAGTGAGCTAGTTCTTGTTTATGTAGTGAGCTTCAATATCTTTTTTGCTCTCTTGGTTATCGGGATATCCTACATATTCATTTTTATCACAATCTTTAAAATGCAGTCAAGTTCTGGGTGTCAAAAGGCTGTATCCACCTGTGCCTCACATTTCATTGCAGTGTCTATTTTCTATGGGACGATCATATTCATGTACTTGCAGCCCAGCTCCAGTCACTCCATGGACACTGACAAAATCGCATCTGTGTTCTACACTATGATCATTCCTATGCTAAACCCTCTGGTCTACAGCCTGAGGAACAAGGAGGTCAATATTGCATTAAAAAAAGTTTTGATGGTGGCAAAATAATCTGTAGTGAATTACTTTTAATGTTGTGAAATGAATAATAATTCTCGTTTTTTTCTTCCATATATGATTTAGGTCACAGAATGGGTTCTCATATTTCTGCAAGTGTCCACTACAGAAAAGAAAAATGTTGTATTCAGGATGAAAGACATGAGATTTTTTTTTAATGGTCTTCTTAACAACACTCCTGTGAATGATATTTAGTATTGTGTCATGAATGATTTATTAAATGTAATCCTACTATCAGTAAAATGTAGAAAGATATTTTTAAAATCAGCATAATCACATATGTATATATTTGATGTTAGTAAACACCTCCCAAGAACTTTCATGAATACTTGTTATGTTGCCACATTCTCAACATTTTTATTTTTAATGACTTTTTATTATTTTATTGATTGTCCAGTGATAAACTGTCACTCTTGCTTTTTCTAACAAAGATCTGTAAGGAGTTACGTATTACCACTGTTGTAAGACTTTTTAATTCAGCTCATAGAAGAATGCTGGAATTTTGTATGTGTTGTTCAAATGAGAGAGTAAATCACAGTGATTCAATATTTTTATAGACAGACTGTATTTACTAGAAAGTGATGGTTCTAAATTTAATTTTTTAAAGTTCTGGAGGTTCTGATATCCACACTGTGATTCAGAGAATGGCCTACAATTTCCAGACATAACATTATCATATCGGGTAGAGGTAATTCTGGTGGTCATTTTTTGAAATATGGAAACTGGTTTTATTATTATTTGAGAGAAAAAACAACAGGGTGAGCAAGTTGTAAATATTGGCAGCTCCCTAGAGGAGGGTTAAGGAGATGAGAAAAGAGAAAGCTAGACTCTTTGCAGTGGTGGACAGGAAGTGGAAGTGGGCGTCTTCAGAGAGTGAGAAACCCAACACTGTCAGGGAGAGCATATTTAGGAGTCATAGACCTTAGCCTGGTTCGTCATCACCAGCAGTACATCATGTGCAGATTATTAGAAACAGATTCAGATTATTATGAAACATGCTCACAAGAGTGAAAGTTGACTAGTGAGCTGAGGAAAGAGTCCACTAAGAGTTGAGCCATGTAGCTCCCAACCTTTTTATCTAACACCCTTCTCTCCTAGTTTGTGTATGGCAGGGTTTCCCATGCATTTTCTGTCAATTAGAAAAGGCCCAAATAAAAAAGGCTTTCTAGTCTTCCTCTATAACCTGACCTGAACATGCTCCATTTATTCCAGGAAGTCTAGGTGGCCAAGGGCTTCCCGTGTTCCCTTGCCAACTGGCTTATTTCACATATTCACATTATTTATGTTTCAGTCTTCATTCACCATTTTCCCGATATACCATGATATAACCCTGTAGAGAAAGAAAAAAAAATACTGAAGGTGTGATAGATTCTGCCATATACCTTGAGGATTACGCCCATGGGGTTTCAATAGACAGGACTCTCAAGTGGAAGTGCATGTTTGCTGTAAGAGTAAAGGTGAATACTGTATTCACAGATTTTAATTTGTAAGATGTCAAGTACTTTTCTTCTTTTTCTTGTCACAAGCAATAAATTATGTGAGATATGCAATATTCTCATTTTTTATGAGTAAGGTAATGTGTGAACCTTGTTTGAAAGAGGAAGAATTAATAGAAGTTCAAAGTTAATGCAAATTACCTGCCTTTCCTCTGTTTTTACATGCCCCAGAGAACATGAAAGTGTTAGTTTACTCCTGAGGGGAAAAAAAAATCTATGTAAGCTGCATTCTGTGGCTGACTTGATTATGTCACATTCACACTGTTGGATTTACTGTCCATTCTTCCAAGGAACTTCCAAAGAATATATATAGTACATAAAATTGATAGTGATATAGATAGCTTATGGTAAAGGAGTCAGACATTAACACTCTGTGAGTTATGGTAAAAGAGAAAAAGATCATGCAAAAAGTTTCTTAAATCAAAACCTAGAGTGATTTTATGACATGAATGCCAAAACCTACATTTTAGTGAGTTTAGATATTCTCCTAATACATCAGGTGTATAAACCACAAACTAAGACATTCTGAGTTGCTGTGATTTTTGTCTGTTTCTTACTTACATTCCTATTATTGATGATGAAGAAATATGGAATAAGCTGAGTTCAGAAGCAAGCATGGAAGACTGAAGGCAAGATCTGAGAGACAAGAGAACAGAGTTGCACAGAATTATAGGTAGTTCCTAGTGGGAGAAGAGGAAAGGGTGAAGTTGAGAAAGTGGCTGAGAAAGAGGGAGACGATGGGTGTAGGGAGGGTGATGATTGGAGAAATCAAGGGTGGGGGATTTGGCTTCTGAATAGGATAGAGAGCAGAGACAGCCACAATATTCTGGAGTGTCATAGTGCAACCTCCTGGGACAGAGCAGTGGGGCCTTCTGGAGCTGTAAGTCCAGGTTGGCTGTGTGTGTGTGTGTGTGTGTGTGTGTGTGTGTGTGTGTGTGTGTGTGACATTGGAGGGGTGGGAGGGCAGGCCAAGGGTCAGTTCCAGAGCACTGGGCTGTCAGTCAGTCAGAATGTTCCTGTGGAGCTGCAGTGGAGGTTTTGATGGCCAATAAGACAACATGAAGTGCAAGGAAAAAGCTTGGAGTCTCTGAGAAGCATGCAGGAACAAGAAGCAGAGAATTGGGATATCTCTAGAGAGGGTAGACAGGGGGAGAAGTATCTCTCATTCTTTTGGTCCATAAGCCCACAAAATTGTAAAGATTGTCCTTTTATTTGTTACCTAGTGAATATAAGAGATTTTTTTTTGAGTCCCAATCTGAAACAATAATGTTGGGAGTGAGTTGGAGTTTTCAGTTGTAAATAGAGAGAGCAACTCTCTTTTGCTAGTGACGGCTAGGAAACTAGGTTGAGAACCAAGGGAATCATCTACGGTTTCAAGTGGCTGATAGAGATGTCTCTAGAAAGGATGGGCCATCACCCAAGATCCATCAACAAGACAGGGACATAGTAGTCCAAGGAAAAATCCAGGACCCATCCACAGGATTTTTAGACATTTAGGAATAGATTCCATCAGAAAGGCCACCAAATGTGAAAGGAAACTGTTAACCATGCTAAATTTAATGAAATGTGTCTACTGCCCATCAAATGGAGTCCACTGTGGCCATTGAAGTCCATGGTAGGGTGCATTATCACCACCCCAAATGACAGAGCAGAGACTATGGACACTAAACAGTTATCATCTAGTGTCTTGTGGAATGTTTAAGATGTCAATTAAGGGGAAATTCACCAATTATTCGCTGTTGGATGAAATGACCAGGCACTGGAGGGTCCAGAAGTTGGCCTCAACTAGGCTGGGGAATCCTGTGTTGTAATCAGAGTTATGATCTGAGTAATGTTAGTAGTGTAAAGGTTTGGGACAGCCCCCTTGGATTTGGTAAAGGACATATCCAGACACCAAATTCTCAACACAAAAGAAATGTACCCATTCTTCAGTTGAAGGATATCCAGGTTGTTTCCAGTTTCTAGCTATTACAAATAAAGCTGCTATGAACATAGTGGAGGAGATGTCCTTGTGGATTGGTGAGGAATCTTTTGGATATATGCCCTGGAGTGGTATGGCTGGGTCTTGAGGTAGAACTATTCCAAGTTTTCTAAGATATCACCAGACTGATTTCCATAGTGGTTGTACAAGTTTGCACTCCCACCAGCAATGTGGGAGTGCTCCCCTTTCTCCACAGCCTCACCAGCATATAGTGTCTTTTGAATTTTTTATTTTAGCCATTCTAACAGAAATGAGATGGAATCTCAGTGTCATCTTAAGTTGCATTCCTCTGATGATTGAGGATGTTGAGCATTTCTTCAAGTGTCTTTTGGCCATTTTAGATTCCTCTTTTGTGAATTCTCTGTTTTGATCTATTCCCTATTTTTTGATTGGGTTATTGGTTTGGTGATGTTTAATTTCTTGAGTTTTTATAGATTTTGGATATTAGCCCTCTGTCAGATGTGGGGTTGGTGAAGATCTTTTCCCAATCTCTAGGCTGCCATTTTGTTTTAATGACAGTGTCCTTTACCTTACAGAAGCTTTTCAGTTTCATGACGTTCCATTTATTGATTGTTGGTCATCAAACCTTAGCTATTGGTGTTCTGTTCAGGAAGTTGTCAACTATGCCAATAAGTTCCAGGATTTTCCCTCCTTTCTCTTCTATTAGATTTACACAATGGAATACTACTCAGCTATCAGAAACAAGGAAATCCAGCAATATTCAATCAAATTGATGGAACAAGAAAAGCTCATCATTAGTGAGCTAACTCACACTCAGAAAGATACACATGGTTTATATTCACTTGTAACTGGATTTTAGCCATTATATTATAGGATAACCATCCTACAATCAATAGACCCAAAAGAGCAGGAACAGGGACTTTGTTACCTGTCAGTAGGACACCTCGTGGTGTGCCATGTATGCCTCCTGTGCAAGAGGAAGCTCTTAACCCTCATGTGACTAATGAACTGAGGGGGGGCTGATACACAGAGACACCTCACACTGGAGGCATGGGAAGGGTGACAGAGGGGTTAGAGGGAGGGAGGGAGGGTCCATGAGGGGGTGGAGGGAGGGGTGGCAATTGAGATGTAATGAAGTAATAAATAAATGAATTAAAGTGGAAAAAAGAGATTTATCACCATTGAGGGGCAAGTAGTGGGACACTGCCTATGGTTCAGAAAAAGGCAGACAGCAAGAAGCAGCAGGTATTTCTGCAGGAGTAGGTTGTTAAGAAGAAGAGAGAGTCTGTGCTAGTGTGCATTGGTCCTGATTGGACAGCTTAGACAGTGTAGACAAATAATAAATCTTTAGTGCTGAAATTTGGTGTTTAGTCTCAGGAATGAGCCAGTGGCCAAAAAAAAAGAGAATAGACCTTGGGGGTTATCTTTAGGAATGTAATCTAATGGGTCAACATGGCTGAGGGAAGATAAAAGGTAAAGCCTTGTCTTCAATGTTTGAACCTGCTAGAGAGCCCTTCAGTTCCCTTGTGATTTTTTAAGGCTAAAAGGGATGACTCATCATTGTACATCCTCTAGCCAGTAAACCATGTCCCATTTATCAATCTATGTGTGTGTTGTCTCACAAAACAACCAAAACACCCTGTCTGTCCTCTATGGTTACACAAGTCCTGGTTCAGCTTTTAATGACTTTGTTGTTCTATAGGGATGATGGTGATGGCGGTATTCTTTGTTTTTGAATACCAGCTTTGATTCCTGTCTCAGATAGGCTCTCTGGATAAATCATTACATCTGACTCCATGTGTGTTACAAGAAGGGAGATTAGTCTTCTCTGGCCTGGGAAACCTTAAGATATGACAATTAAGTCAAATGCCCAGGTTACTGACAACAGCATGTGCCATACACATTTAGAGGCTGGCCTGAGACAGCTCAAATTTGTTATTTTGATGGTCCTAATTACAGAAATAAAAATACACCAGT
Organism: Lophiomys imhausi; assembly: GCA_907164525.1. Lineage (NCBI taxonomy): Eukaryota > Metazoa > Chordata > Mammalia > Rodentia > Muridae > Lophiomys > Lophiomys imhausi. Next base: position 1,785,158 of record CAJQZJ010033704.1, read on the forward strand.
CACTTTGCAATATATCCTGATTTTAGTTTCACCTTCCTCTACTCCTTACTGTTCCTCCCTACCTTTCCTCCCCTCCAGATACACTTCCTTACTGTCTCCCATTAGAAAAGAACAGGCATCTAAGAGACAACACTCAAGCATGACACAATTAAATATAATAAGCTCAAACAAAAACAATCATATTTGATTTTTCTACATGTTGGCATCCTGTTAGACCAGTAGCATTTGTTGAAGATGCTTTCCTTTTTAAATTATATGATTTTGGCTTCTTTGTCAAAAATAAAGCAACCATAGGTATGTAGAATTATTTCTGCATCTTCACTTCGATTGCATTGATCAACTTGTCTGTTTCCATGCCAGTACCATGCTGTTTTTATTACTATTGTTCTGTAGTATAGCTTGAAATTAGAGATTTTGATACCTCCAGATGTTTTTTTGTTTGTTTGTTTTGTTTTGTTGTTTGTCGTCAGGTTTTTTTTGTTTGTTTTTTGTACAGGATTGATTTAGTTGTTCTGAGGGTTTTTTTTTTTCCATATGAAGCTGAGAATTGTTCTTTCAAAGTCTGTAAAGAATTGTGTCAGTATTTTGATGGAAATTGCATTGAATATGTATCAGGATGTCAACATGTAAAAGAATGCAAACAGACCCATATTTATCACCTTGCACAAAACTTAAGTCCAAGTGCATCAAAGACCTTACTATTAAACCGGACACACTAAAGATAATAGAAGACAAAATGAGGAAAAGCCTCAAAGTCATTGTCACAGGTGACAACTTTCTGGACAGAACACTAATAGCTCAGGCTCTAAGATCAACAATCAATAAATCAGACCTTATGAAACTGAAAAGCTTCTGTAAGGCAAAGGACAATGTCATTAGAACAAAATGGCAGCCTACAGATTGGGAAAAGATCTTCACCAGCCCCACATTCAACAGAGGGCTAATATCGAAAACATATAAAGAACTTAAGAAATTAAACACCAAGAAACAAAATTATCCCATCAAAAATGGGGTACAGAGCTAAGCTGAGAATTCACAAAAGAGGAATCTCAAATGGCCAAGAGAAATGCTCAACATCCTTAATAATCAGAGAAATGCAACTCAAGATTACTCTGAGATTCCATCTCACTCCTGTCAGAATGGATCAGCTAAAACACTCAAGTGACAGCAAATGCAGATGAGGTTGTGGAGAAAGGGGAACCTTCTCCAATGGTGATGGGATTGTAAACTTGTACAACCCACTACAGAAACCAGTCTGGCAATATTTTAGAAAACTTGGAATAGCTCTACCTCGAGACCCAGCCATATCACTCCTGGGCATATATACAAAAGATTCCTCACCAAACCACAAGGACATCTCCTCAATCATGTTCATAGCAGCTTTATTTGTAATAGCTAGAAAGTGGAAACAACCCAGATGTCCCTCAACTGACGAATGGATAAAAAATATTGTGATACATAATAATGGATTGAGATGGATGCATGGTAGAGTCTTAAAGTCAGTTGCAAAATATATATGGACTGGACATTGGGAATGTATGCTATGCCTTAAAATTGTCACCTAATTCTTCTTGTTGTTTTGTATGGTATTTGTTGTTATAAGAGAAAGAGCCATTTGTTGGGCTGAAAAGGGGAGCTCTTGGGAGTAAAAAGAGATACCTTAAACTTTAAATAAGTGAAGCATATGGGAGGGAGTGAGGGGAAAGAGGGTGGATGGGTGGGACCATTGCATATATGCCCAAGAGTGATATGACTGGGACTTGAGATAGAGATATTCCAAGTTTTCTAAAATATTGCCAGATTGGTTTCTGTAGTGGTTGTACAAGGGTGGAGGAGGGAATAGTTAGGGAATTGTGATTGAGATGTAACTTGAAGAAATAAAAAATTAAATTAAAAAAGACAAATAAAAAATAAATAAAATAAAAGCTGTATGGCCTTTCTGAAAACAAAACAAAACAATGGAATATTAGTCAACTTCAAGAAATAAGGAAATTATGCAATTTGCAACCAAATGGATGAAACTAGAAAAGCTCATCCTGAGTGAGCTAACTCAGACCCCCTAAAGATAAACATGGCATGTATTCACTTATAATTGGATTTTAGTCATACAGTACAGGGAAAGTATCCTACTATCAACAGATTCAAAGGAACAGGAACATACTTTATTACATGTTAGTCAGACAGTTCATCATAGTGGAACTGCCAAATGGTCTCCCAGTGCAAAAGGAAGCTCTTAGCCTTCATGTGACTGATGAACTGAGGGAAGTTGATATGTGGGGACACCACACACCAGAGTAGTAGGATAGATGGGAGAGGAGATGGTGGGACGGTGTGGTTTAGGGAGAGGGGAATGGGTGGGGTGGTGATGGAGATGTTACTTGAACTTATAAAGAAAAGCAAAAGCAAAGCAAAAAATCCCATCTTATTGAGGTTAGAGAAGGCAACAGAGACCCACTAGTTCTCAGACTCCAGAATTCCATGAAAATACTAATGTAAAAGCTAAGATATATGTGCAGAGGACTTGCATAGGCCCTGTGGTTTTCACTTTAGTCTGTAATTTAATATGCACCTTGTTTAGTAGATTCAAAATGCTATGGTCTCCTAGTGTCCTCCATTACCTCTGGTTCTGGAGGACAGAACTCTTTCTGCCTACTCTTCCTTAAGATCTGAAGGGGAAGAGTTGTTGGAAATCTCTAATTTAGAATCTCTCTCTCTCTCTCTCTCTCTCTCTCTCTCTGCATAAGGTCTGACTGTGGGTCTACATCTTTTCCCATCTGCTACTAGAAGATTTTCTGATGGTGACTGAATTAGATACTGATCTGTGAGTATAGCAAAATATCATTTGGAGTCATTTTATTGCTACTTTATTTTTTGTAGACTAGTAGTGTTTGGTTTTACCTTAGGTCTCTTGGCTATATAGTCTGTTTCCTGTTTTCCCAAGCAGGGTAGGGCATGGCTTCCTTCTTATGGAGTGTGCCTTAAATAAAATCAAACATAGGTTGGTTAGTGTCTCAAGTTCAGTATCGTTATTGCCCTAGTACATTTTGCATGTCAGACAGATTGTGTTTCAATGCTTTTCTGACTGGGTTGTTTATATCTTTTACCAAAAAGACTAGAATGTGAGAGTGAAGACTTCATGTAGGTGCCAGCTCAACTTCTCTAGGTTCAATGAGTTGTCTGGCTGTTGTCAGCAATGGAGCCTTGCTGTCAGTTTACAAAAGCAACTCATTGTCTTAGCAATAACTTGGGTGTTTTGGGGGTGGGATTTCCATGTGATCCCCCATTTGCCACCAACTCAATTGAATTTAACCCACTCCTCCTACTTCAAGCCTATTTTGGCGACAAGCCATGGCCAGTTGAAACTCCATCTCATCTCTTATTAGAAGACCTCATTGGAAGCACCTATATAATAAGAAGTTTCCACCCTACTAGGTTTCCATATAATCTCTCAAACCTCCTCAGTCCACTTTTCTCTCCTTGCATTGTTTCCTTCTACCCTATCTCCCCATCCCTCTTGACCAGATCCTCCAGTTTTTGTCCTCACCTAAACCATACTTAAAATGAATTTTACTCTCACCCTTAAGGAGATACATGTGTCTCCCACCCCTACAACCTTTCTCTATACATAACCCTTTGGGTCTATGGCTTGTAGCTTGTTTATTATTTTCTTATCAACTAATATCCACATATAAGCAAATACATAATATTTTTTATCATTCTAGGTATAGATTACTTCACTCAGGATTTTTTCTAGTTCCATCAATTTTCCTGGAAATTTTATGATGTCATTTTTGAAAAAGCTGAGTAATATTTCATTGTGTAAATAAACAATGTTTTCTTTATCCATTCTTTGGTTTAGGAATTCCTAAGTTGTTTTCAGTTTTTGGCTGTTATGAATAAAGCAACATTGAACATGGTTGAGCAAGTATTCTTGTGTTAGGATGGAATATATTTTAGGTATATGCCCAAGAGTGGTATAGCTAGATCTTGAGGTATATTGATTCCCAACTTACTGAGGAATCACCATATTGATTTCCCCAGTGGTTGTACAAGTTTGCGCCTGCATCAGGAATGGGTGTTCCTCTTACTTCATATCATCAATAACATGAGGAGTCACTTGTGTTATTGATCATGTATAAGATAGAATATCAAAGTAGTTTTGATTTGTAGTTCTCTGATGGCTAAGGATTCTGATTTTTAAAATTATTTTTTAATATTTATTTATTACTTCAGGTTACATCTCCATCACAGTGTCTTCTTTCCACCCTTCCCAGTTCCGCCCTCCATCCTCTACCCCCTATCCCTTCCATTACACTCCTCTGGAGTGGAGTGTCCCTACATAACAGTCCCCCACCCCAGTTCAGCAGTCATATGAAGGCCAAGAGCCTCCTCATACACTGGGAGCCTACAAGGCACCACCACTAGGGCAAAGTGTCTCATTGATAGGAAACAAAGTCTATGTGCATTCATTGTAGTATAGCTATCCTGTACTATATGGCTAAAATCCAGTTATAAGTGAATAGATGCCATGTGCATCCTTCTGAGTCTGGGTTAGCTCACTCAGGATGAGCTTTTCTAGTTCCTTCCATTTGACTGCGAATTGCATGATTTCATTGTTTCTGATCGCTGAGTAGTATTCCATTGTGTAGATGTACCACAGTTTTTTAATCAGTTGAGGGACATCTGGATTGTTCCCAGTTTCTAGCTATTACAAATAAGACTGCTATGAACATAGATGAGAAAACTTCCTTGTGATTTGGTGAGGAATCATTTGTATGTATACCCAGAAGTGGTATGGCTGGGTCCCGAGGCTGAGCTATTCCAAGTTTTCTAAGATATCGCCAGACTGACTTCCATAGTGGTTGCACAAGCCTGCACTCCCACCAGCAATGGAGGAGAGTTCCCCTTTCTCCATAACCTAGCCAGCATGTGCTGTCATTTCAGCTTTTGATATTAGCCATTCTGACAGGTGTAAGATGGGATCTCAGAGTTCTCTTAAGTTTCATTTCTCTGATGATTCAGGATGCTGAACATTTCTTCAAGTGTCTCTCAGCCATTAGGGATTCTTCCTTTTATAGCTCTGTTCCCCATTTTTGACTGGATTATTTGGTTTCTTTGCATTTAGTTTCTTGAATATTTTGTAAATTTTGATATTAGCCCTCTATCAGATGCTGAAGGTATTACCATCCCAAATTTCAAACTTTACTACAGAGCGATAGTGATAAAAACAGCATGGTACTGGTATAGAAACCGACCAGTAGATCAATGGAATTGAATTGAAGACCCAGAAATGAACCCATACACCAATGGTCACTTAATTTTTGACAAAGAAGCCAAAACCGTACAATGGAATAAGGACAGCATTTTCAACAAATGATGCTTGTCTCACTGGATTTTGACATGTAAAATAATGAAATTAGACCTATACTTATCACCTTGTACAAAACTTAAGTCCAAGTGGATCAAAGACATTAACATAAGGCTGGACACACTAAATCTATTAGAAGAGAAAGTGGGGAGAACCCTTGAACTCATCGGCACAGGTGACAACTTCCTGAACAGAACACCAACCGCTCAGGATCTAAGACATCAATCAATAAATGGGACCTCATGAAACTGAAAAGCATCTGTAAGGCAAAAGACACTGTCATTTGAACAAAACGGCAACCTACAGACTGGGAAAAAATCTTCATCAACCCCACATCTGACAGAGGATTTTGATTTTTTAAAAAAGCGTTTTTCAGCCATTTGGGTTCCCTCTGTTGAGATTTATATACTTTGGTTTGTACCCCATTTTTAATTGGATTCTTTGGTTTTTGATATTTAGTAAAATTTTAGTTCTTTACATGTTTTGGATATTAGTCCTCTATTGGATGACAAGTTAGTAAAAATCTTTCCCCATTATGTCTGCTGCTACTTTGTTCAAATGATGGTATACATTTTCTTACAGATTCATGAGGTCCCATTTATTTATTTTAATTGTTCATTTTACATTCCAATTGAAACCTCCTCCCTCTCCTCCTCCTAGTCCCATCCTCCCTCTCACTTCCTCTTTCTAGCCCCCCCTCTAGTAAAAACCACTTTGACACATCAAATTACATCAGGACTAAGTGCCTCCTCTTCCACTGAGGCAAGACAAGGCAGGTCTGATAGAAAAAATGGGACCCAGAAGGAGGTAACAAAGATCAAGTCTCAGATAGTTCTCACTTCAGTTGTTAAAATATCCACTTGAGGACCAAGCAGCCCATCAGCTTCATATGTATCCAGTCCATGTAAGTTCTTTGGTTTGTGGTTCAGTATGTATGAGCCCCATTCTGTCCGAGTTAATTGGCTGTGTAAGTCTTCTTGTGGTGTCCTTGACTCCTCCATCTCCTTTAAACATTCCCCTAACTCTTCCACAAGACTTCCTGAGTTTTGGCTAACTTTTGGCTGTGGGTCTCTGCATCTATTTCCCATATCTGCTGGATAAAGCCTTTCAGATGGCAGTTATGTTAGGTTCCTGTCCAGTTTCCTCACTCCATCCACTTCTGATGTCTATTTTTTCCCCTTACTTAGAGGGACTCAGACATCTGAGAAATAAACAGAGGAATGATGGCTGAAAATTACTTAAAGAAATGCTCAATGTCTCTAGTCATAATGATAATGCAAATCAAAACCATTATGAGATTCCATCTTACACCGATCAGAATTGCTAATATCAAAAACTCAAGTGATTGCACATGCTGGCAAGGATGTGGAGAAAGCATAATACTCCTCTATTGATGGTGGGAGTGACAACTTGTACAACCACTTTGGAAATCAATCTAGTACTTTTTTCAGAAAATTGGGAATAGCTCTACCTCAAGACACAGCTATACCACTCCTGTGCATATACCCAAAAAAAGTTTCAGCAAACCACGAAGACATTTCTTCAGTTATGTTCATTGCAGCTTTATTCGTAATAGCCAGAAACGGGAAACAACGTAAATATCCCTCAACCAAGGAACGCATAAAGAAAATGTGGTACATTTAAACAATGGCCTACTACTCAGCTATTAGAAACAAGGACATCATGAAATTTTAAGGCAAATCGTAGGAACCAGAAAAGATAATCCTGAGTGAGGTAATACAGACACAGAAAGACACACATGGTATGTACTCACTCATACGCAGATATTAGCCATTAAATACAGCATAACCATGCTACCATCCATAGACCCAAAGAAACTAAGGAAAACAGAGAGCTCAAGGAATGATATTTCTTGAATTCCTCCAAGAGTATTGGAACTAAAATAGACATCAGGGTTCCCATTTACTCATTGTTGATCTTACTACCTGGGTTTCAGTGTTCTCTTCAAGAAGTATTCTTTGGTGCCAATGCTTTCCGGGGTATTCACCTATTTCCTTCTATTAGGTTCACTCTATCTGGTTTCATCTGGTTTCATGTTGAAGTCTTTATATAGAAGTATTTGCATTCTTCCATATACAGACATTCAGCTTGACTAGTCCTGTTTGTTGAAAATGCTGCCATTTTTCCATTGTGCATTTCTGGGCTTTTTATTAAAATTAGATGTCCAGTGGAGAGGAGGGTAGGAGGGGTATTTGGGGAAAGTGGGTGGGAGGATGATGCAGGGAGGAAAGGAGGGAGCTGGGCTGCAAATTGGATGTAAAACAAATAGATAAAATTGATGAAAAATAAAAAAAGAGATGCCCATATGTGTGAAGATTTAATTTGGGTCTTCATTTAATTTGATTGATCACATATCTGTTTTTATGCCAACATCATGATATTTTTATATCTCATTAGTACAATTTAAAATTGGGAATAGTCAGACCTCTAGAAATTCTTATATTGTTTAAGAATACTTTAGCTATCATAGTATTTTTGATTTTTTCATATAAAGGTGAGAATTGTCTTCTCAAGGTCCATGAAAATTTGTTTTTTTAAATATTTATTTATTACTTCAGGTTACATCTCCATCTCAGTGTCCGCTTTCCACCCATCCCAGTCCCGCCCTCCTACCCTTTATCCCCATCCCTTCCATACCACTCCTCTGGAGTAGAATGTCCCTACATAACAGTCCCCTGCCCCATTTCAGCAGTCATATGAGGGCCAAGAACCTCCTCATACACTGGGGGCTTACAAGGCAGCACCACTAGGGCAAAGTGTCTCATTGACAGGAAAAAAGTCTATGTTCATGTTCCCTTTGGTGAATTGGTTGTAGTATGGTTATCCTGTACTATATGTCTAAAATCCGACTATAAGTGAATAGATGCCATGTGCATCCTTCTGGGTCTGGGTTAGTTAACTCAGGATGAGCTTCTATAATTCCATCCATTTGGTTGCAAACTGCAAGATTTCGTTGTTTCTAATAGATGAGTAGTTTTGGAATTTTCATGGAAGTTGCATTCAATCTACAGATTGCTTTTTTATGATGGTCATTTTTACATGTTAATTCTATCAAACTATGAACATGGGATATCTTTCCATCTTCTGATATCTTCTGCAATATATTTCTTCAAAGACTTGAAGTTTTTATCAGACAAGTCTTTCACTTGTTTTGTAAACAATGCATGAAGATATTTTGCAGATTTGAAGCTATTGTGAAAGATGTTTCCCTGATTTGTTTATCAAACTGTCATTTCTATATAGGAGGACTGTGGATTTTTGTGAGTTAATATTATATCCCACTAATTTGGTGAAGCTGTTTATCATTTATAGATATTTTAGGGTCACCTTAAGTGCATCTGCAAACAAAGATATTTTGACTTCTTCATTTTCAACTTGTTTCTTCTTTATCTCTTTCAGTTTTCTTATTACTGTAGTGAAGAGTTCAAGTACTATATAGAATAGATATGGAGAGAGTGAACAGCCTTGTCTTGTACCTGATTTTAGTTGAATTTATTTGAGTTTCTGTCCATATAAATTGATGTTGACTATGAGCTTTCTGTAAGCTGGCTTTATTATGTTGGGGTATGTCCCTTGTATCTCTAAACTCTCCAGAACTTCTATTATGAAGAGTTGTTGGATTTTGTCAAAGGCCTTTTACACATCTAGTGACATGATCATGTGGATTTTTCCCATTTGTTTGTAAGTGTATTACATTTATTAATTTTTTTTATATTGCACCATTCCTAGATCTCTTGGATGAAGCCTACCTGATGATATTAGGTCATCGTTTTGATACATTCTTTTATTTGCTTTGAAAGTATTTATAGAATATGTTTGCATATATATTAACAAGGGAAACTGTTTTGAAATTCTCTTTCTTGTTGAGTGTTTTTATGTGCTTTGGGTATCAGGGCAGCTGTGGCATCATAAAATTAATTGGGCACTGTTCCTTTTGTTTCTATTTTGTGAAATAATTTGAGAAGCATTGGTGTTAGCACTTCTTTGAAATTTTAGTAGAATTGTGGTCTAAAAATCATCTCGTCCTGGGCTTTTTTATGTTTAGGCATCTCTCCAACTCCTTTTGCATATGGTTCCATGGAATCCTCTGAGCTAAGAAGCGAAGGAGTTGATGGAGAGATCTTGTTTAATGTTGTGTGTTCTCCTCTTTCTCTCCTTTCTCTCTCTCTCTCTACCTCTCTCTCTCTCTACCTCCGTGTGTGTGTGTGTGTGTGTGTGTGTGTGTGTGTGTGTGTGTGTATGAAATGTATACCTGTGGGTCTCTGTATTTGTTCCCAACTGCTACAGTAGAAAGCCTTCCTGGTGATGGTTGAATAAGGCATATGTCTATGAGTATTTTATAGTATCACTAGGAGTACCTTTATTGTTACTACATTTTTCCCCAGTGCCTCTCATCCTGTCTCCCAATTCAAGATCATTTTATTCCACTGTCATTAATAGCCCCATGAGTTCAATTAGTAGAAGTTCCCATTGGCATATGGGTGCCCACAGTTTTAATTGCTTCTTTCCTAGAAAGTAGAATGAGAACTGCAGGTATTCCCATGATAGGAATCTCCAGAGGTGTCCAAGAATACCTAGTTTTTCTGGTTCTTCATGAATTAGCTTCCTAAATAACAACATTCTAAAATTCATTTTTTCAGGAGAGTTGATCTGTGTATTTGACTGGCATTCTTTGTTACCTCTTTCATGGACACTTCTTGACTGAAGATTTTCTGTCAGTTTTTATTCATGGTTAAGAAAAACACTCAAAGGTAAATGCTATACTGACAGATTTTTAATGGTTATGTTGTCATGTAGACCTTTCTTCTTTTTCTTAAGTCACAAGCAAAAATTATGTGAGGTATGCAATCTTCTCATTTTTGTTCTGTAGTTGAGGCAAGTATGTGGCCCTCCATTGAAAAGGGAAGAATTAATAGATATTCAGATATTAATTCATAGTTCTGCCATTTCCTCTGTTTTTCTGGCTCAGAGAACGTGGGTGTTAGATCACTACCCGAGAAAGAACTGTGTAACCAGAATTCTGTGGCTGACTTAATTATGTCATATTCACGTTATTACATTGTTGGATTTACTGACCTTTCTTCCGAAGAACTGGTGGCTTTAAAACATAAATAATATATATTATATATTATATACATTACATAAAGATTGACAGTGAGACTTGTAGTTCCTGGAAAAGGAGTGGGACAACAAACACCTCTTTTGACTTTTGATACAGGAAGAAGGTGATTATGGAAACAGTTTATTAAAACAAAAACTGGAGTGAGTTTATGGTATAAATGTAAAAAGTGCCATTTTAGGGAGTTTAGGTACTCTCTTAACACATCATATATGTGAATTAAGAACCAAGATATTCTGCTAGCTGTGATTTTTGTCTATTTCCTATTCATTTCCCTACTATTGAAAATAAAGATACAGAGAAAGCAGAAGAGCAAGCTGATTCTTCTTTATGTTTATTTATTACTTCAAGTAACATATCTATCATAGTCCCCTCCTTCCACACCTCCCAGTTCTACTCTCCCACCTTCTCCTCCTTTTCCCACCTATCCTATTTCTCTGGTGTGGGGTGCCTCTAAACATAAGCAACCCTCATTTCAGCAGTCATATGACAGCTAAGAACTTCCTCTTGCAATGGGAGCCTACATGGCAGCTCCACTAGGGCAAAGTATCCGACTAACAGGAAACAAAGTCTATATTCCTGTTCCTTTGGGTCTGTTGATAGTAGAATAGTTATCTTGTACTATATGGCTAAAATCCAGTTATAAGTGAATACATGCCATGTGCATATTTCTGGGTCTGGGTTAGCTCACTCAGGATGAGCTTTTCTAGTTCCATCCATCTGGCAGCATATTGCATGATTTCATTTTTTTCTGATAGCTAAGTAGTATTCCATTGTGTAAATGTACCACAATTCTTTTATCCATTCATCAGTTGAGGGTCATCTGGGTACCGTCAGATTCACTATGATGATGTATACATTTAAGCAGTTTCCCTACAATTATAGAGTGATGATCATTCGATATTTTTGAAATGATGAGTTTAATGATGATATATGGCTTAAAATACCTTGAATTTTTTCAAAAGTGAATAAATAACCTTGGAATATGTGTGAATTCTTAAGTTATCAGTGTCCTCAATGATATAAAAAATAATACTAATAATACATGTAGAAGTTCCTTATTAATTGTGGATTATAATATTTCCTGAAAGTGGTCACAAATAATAGTTCAGACCCTAAATTTTGCAGAATTTAAGGAAAATTGCGGTAGGGAACAATCACTAATAAAGATAAATATTCTTTCAAAGGCTTCAATTCAGTCAAAACAATGCCTTTTGATGCAGGCATTATGAAAACTGAGGGAGGAGTATAACATCATCATAGGATTTAAGGACCACTCTAAATGACAGTCAGCTTCTGTATCCAAGAAAACAAAGCAAATACAAAAGTTGAATATTATTAGTATTTGATAGCAAATGTTTCACAGGGGTAAGAGATCTATGAGATAACACTCCCATAAAAGGCCAGTTACATTTTGGTCTTGGAGGTTTTATTATGGTGTGACAATATAAAAAGAAAGAATAATTTGAAGGAAAATAGACTTTTTCCCAATAAAAGCATGACTTCCATGTGAGAATTTGAGGAAGTTTGGGTCACAGGGAATTACAGGAGCAACAATCATTGTGTTCAGATATAACAGGAACATTCTGGAGATCAAAGCCACTTAGTGGTGTAGTTTAAGAAGATAAGGCAAAATGAGGAGGGAAGAGTATGAATATCCTGTAGCTGAAACCCTCCTTGCCAACCTCCACTAATTCATATTAGAACAGAAGAGAGACCACTCTCTCATCCAAACATAACATGAACACTATACACTGTATGTATTCAACACTAGCATTTTATTGTGTTTTATAGGATCTTGTTAGCTTCTCACAGTAATACCTCAAGTTGTACTGATTATACTGATTACTTTTCAGTGGTCATGGAAAGTAGCCAATGAAATGGACCAATGAAGCTTAAGTAGTGAATGGACCAAAACTCTGTTGTGCTATAGCTTATGATTATCTGCCTGCATCTTTTATAACAGTAGCAAGCTGATGTTTTTGTCATTATACAAATTATTCCACCACATCTACTGTGCATAGAGATATGCTACATCTGTTATCTAGGTATTCAGCATTCCCTGTTCAGCTCTCATTCACATTTACAAAACACTTTAGGAATAAATTAATACGGACATTTCAGGAATGTTTAATCAGAGTTTGAGAGAAACACAAGAACACAGGAAATATACAAATCTAGTAGCTGCTTAAAGGAGGGAGATGGAGAAAAGGGATAAAGAAAGTCATGGTTTTTAAAGTTATGTCCAATTAATCTGCTATGTTCAGCAATGGTGATTCTTAGGCAGCTAGATGGTGGAAGAGGCAGAGGAATTCAGAGAAAGAATGCAAAATTTCAGAGTTTTTGATAATGTGTACTTATACCAGAATCAAAAATATAAATACAGAAAAAGGGAAAATGTGCTGTTACCAAGCCTCAGTACTTATTTTAGAGAGTAGCCTCTTCTAGCCCCTTGTGTCCCAGGAACACATGCTTAGAAAGAGAAACAGAACTTTGGAACTCAAATAAATCTCAGTTCTTCCCAAGGCATACATGTAATTATATATTTTTCAACTTATATAAAATTCTGTTGGAACTTTCATATTTGGAAATCAATATACCTTAAATAAAATATTGGATCCAAAGCAAAGACTGACATTTCACACTTGTGTAATATGAATAAATTACTCAAGTTATTATGTTCCATAATTTACATGAAAGCAATAATCACCAAATTGTAATATCATTTAGAGGATACATGGAACAGGCATCTAAAGATCCTGTCTAGATAAGTCCTTGGAAAGTGAGCTGGAGAGAAAATGAGCTTTCACTGAGTTCAGAGGTGAGTTGGGAAATCATACAAATGACATTTGTTATCAAGTTATAAAATAATTCAATTTCTATGTTTGACCTATAAAATTTATATTTGGGTGGGGAATATTTTAATAATCTTTAAGTTCTAGCACATGTAAAAATCTGTATAATTAGTACATGAAATTTGAGTTGGGGAAAGGTCTATTTTCTAGAGAATAACAAAGCACAGATTGTTGATCAGCAATGGCATATGTCCACACTTATGCTTTTATATTTTATTTCACCTTCTTTCTCATCATGTTTCTCTTTTCCAATGTCTATACAACAAAGAATATTGAAAGATGACTCTGATGGAGAACAGGACAGAAGTGACATATTTCCTGCTGCTGGGACTTACAGATGAGCCAGGCCTAAAGCTTCCTCTCTTCATCATATTCCTCCTTGTCTACACCATCACCCTGGGGGGGAACTTGGGGATGATCCTTCTGATTCTCTTGGACTCTCGACTCCACACTGCCATGTACATTTTTCTAGGTAACCTGTCCTTGGTTGATTTTTGTTACTCCTCAGCCGTCACACCCACAGTCATGACTGGGCTCCTAATAGGAGATAAAAGCATTTCCTACAATGACTGTGCTGCTCAAATGTTCTTTTTTGTAGCCTTTGCTACTGTGGAAAGTTACTTGTTGGCTTCAATGGCCTATGATCGCTATGCAGCAGTGTGTAAGCCCTTACACTATGCCACCTCCATGACTACAAGTGTGTGTATGGGTCTTTCTGTCGGATCCTATGCGTGTGGTTTCCTGAATGCCTCCATCCACATTGGGGACACTTTCAGTCTATCTTTCTGTGGGTCTCATGTGGTCCATCACTTTTTCTGTGATATTCCAGGAGTCATGGTTCTCTCTTGCTCTGACAGACATGTCAGTGAGCTAGTTCTTGTTTATTTAGTGAGCTTCAATATCTTTTTTGCTCTCTTGGTTATTGGGATATCCTACGTATTCATTTTTATCACAATCTTTAAAATGAAGTCAAGTTCTGGGTGTCAAAAGGCTGTATCCACCTGTGCCTCACATTTCACTGCAGTGTCTATTTTCTATGGGACGATCATATTCATGTACTTGCAGCCCAGCTCCAGTCACTCCATGGACACTGACAAAATCGCATCTGTGTTCTACACTATGATTATTCCTATGCTGAACCCTCTGGTCTACAGCCTAAGGAACAAGGAGGTCAAAAGTGCATTAACAAAAGTTTTGCTGGTGGTAAAATAGTCTGAAGTGATTTACTTTTAATGTTCTAGGATGAAATATATTTCTCATTGTTTCCTTCCACATGAAATTAAATTCCAAAATGAATTCTTAAATTTCTGCACATCTTCCATATGGAAAAAGAAAAGTACTTTATTTAGGATAATAACTAAGAGATATCTTTGGTCTTCATGACAATACTCCTCTTAATGATAATTATGTACTCTTTTAATGGATAATTCCTTAACTATACTCTTACTACCATTAGAATGTAGATAATATTTTCACAATCAACCATAACCATGCATCCATGTGTTTGATATTAATGGACACCTCCATAGAACTTTCATGAAGACTTGTTATGCTGACACATTCTGAATATTTTCATTTTGTTTTAATTGAATTTTTATTATATCTCATAGAAGAGTTCTGTGATGGCATGCTTTGTTTAAATGAGTGGTTCCATCACAGTGAATCCATTTGTCTCTTATAAATTGAAATGAGGTACTTTTAAATAACTTCTTAGTGTGTGTACAGAATGATTTTACTGGAAAATGAAAGCTGCTTCTAAAGCTTGAGATAAATAGATGCTAAAACATTTTTTTTTTGCTCCAGGAACTTTGTTATTAGATTTATTTTTTAAAAAAATTCATATTTATCCTGTGAAATAATAAATTCACTAGATATGAACTAGAGTTTCAGAGCTCTACACTGTGATTCAAAGAATGGCTTATAATTTCCAGAGGGAAAGTTATCATTCCTTTTTGGAAGGCATTCTTTTTGGTCTTAATAACATTTATTCACTAGAAACTGATAAAATAATTGTGCAACATTCTGATTTCTTGCATTCATGCACGTAAGAGTGTGATTACTGGATGATATTTTATTCCCCAAGGCTATATCAATTTAAGATGAGAGTCTCTTAAATTTCTTTTTCTACAATCCATGTAAAATTTCAGATAAGCAAGTCCTCTAATACATTCATGGTAAATTATATGCCTGGAACAGTATTCTAAATGTCTATAAAACCCTATAATTTGGTATTTTAATTATGATAATTTTGATTATTTCCATTGGCTTTTAAAATGATTTTTTCTGTTTTGAGATTATAATTACATTACTTCCACTTCTTTTTTCTCTCATGCTTTAACTCCTTTCATATTTCTTCCTCACTTGGTTTTAGGTTCTGAAAACTTTCAGGTAAATGAATTTTTGGTAGTTTTGTATTTACTAATAATACTTATTAATGTTTTGGATTTCAGTTTTTATGTTTATACTATTATATTGGATTGTATTTCTACCAATAAAAAATCAGTATCCATATGGAAATCTGTCAAATTCATCCATGTATCACATGGTAGTATATTATACGACCAAGAAAATTTATCTATAACTATATTTTCTCTGTTCCTGTACTGTAGACTAGTTGCAAATGTAGAATGAACTAAGTTTTATGTTTGTGTGTCTGGGAATGGCTGTGTTTGTCAGGTACTTGACAAGAGAAGCTATATCTATAGAATCCAGAATTAAAATTCTTCTATATCTTAGACTTTGATGTTCTATAGTCATTAGTTGAGAACTGGATTATCTCCCTGGAGAAAATATTTAGTAAAACTCCTTAGTGGGATCAGATATAGAACAGATTTTTGATAATAAGAAATACAAAGCAAAACTCATTGACTGATTTCTAAAGGAGTTCCTTTTATTTCTGGCACACATACTCAATTTCTCTGATTTCATTCAGTCTCTTGTAATTATTCAATTATATTCTTTTTAATGAGTTATAACTGAAAGTCATATATGCCACTTACACCTGCGTTATGAAGTCTCTCATTTAAGTTTCTGCTCACTCTCTGTCCTTATCTCCAGCAACACAGAGAGGTTATGTCACAGGAAACACTACGTGGATGTTGAAATCACCAAGTGGAAGCACATAGAGGATGTAAGGTAGAAACTAGTACAGGAATGTTGAAATGGTTAAGTGGTAAGTGCACATGTTACTGAATTCTGCATATGTAAAACAATTAAAAAAATGATTGAACAACACACAGGAATGAAAAACATCTAATATTTATACCCTGATCATATAGTAAATAGCATTGCTTATTCTCATTATTATGCAAAGCTGTTATAAGACAAGTGGATATAGTAGGACAAAGAGATTTGGTGGATGGAAGTGAAAGAATATCTCAGGTTTCCACAATCATTTAATACCATATTTATTTGTGAATCCTTATAGAGCTCCCATGTCAGAATTCAAGTAAATGAACAAATAAAAATAGAACAAATTTTAGGTATGAAATGAAGCTTAATTTGAATTTCATTCCTTGATACTATATATAATATTATATATATTATATATTATATATATTATATATTATATATATGATATTATATATAATATTGATATTAGTTGAGCAGTATCTACAGTAACTTAAAACCTAGTCTTTGGCATGTCTATGATGGATTGTCTTCATTATGTTAGCTTCTGGATATGTTTGTGAGGTATTATCTTTGTTATGTTAGTTGGTCATGTTAGTTGGTTCTGTTAGTTTAGGAGGTCAGATGACTCCTATAAGTTGTATGTACTATACATTTCCTAGACTCAAGTTCTAAGCATAATAAAATGAAGACAGATAGCCCAGCACCAGAATTCATTTCCCTCTGCTTCCTGTTGGAAGATGGCTTTCCTCTTTTTCCATGTGAACCCTGTAATTTAATTCACAGTGTTGGGCTTGGAGGCAAGTATCTTCACCAACTGACTGTGAATGTAATATTACCAGCTTATCTTATGTTATCTTGACTTTCTCTCCAAGCTAAGGAGCTTTCAGTCCTTTGCTCTTGAGTAGTTAATCCTATTATGGGACCTAGCCTATTAATACCTCCCAACAATTTTTGAAAATCATTGAATTTTTAATTGTTCTCTCCTGATTTATACCTTCTGTGGTAGAACTTTTTGCAAACCTATTTTATAAACTGGATAGTTAATAGAATATCCTCTTTGTATTTTTTCAGGAGCAATTTGTAATCCCCAGCAAAGAAAAATATTCTCTTTATTTCATCCACCATTTTTTCCCAAGGCATTTCCATCTGAATCAGAAAGTAAAATATCACCCATATAATGGTGAATTATGGATTGAGGAAATTGCTTATGAATTATTTCTATTGGCTGTTGTGTAAAATATTGTCACAAGGTAGTACTATTTAACACTAATTGTAGCAAGACTCTCCATTGCAGTCTCATAATTGGCATGGAGTAATTAAATGTGGGCACAATGAAAGTAAATCTCTGTCTTGCTCTTGTAAAGGTATAGTTTAAAAATATTAGTCTTTTAAGTCAATCACTATAATAGACCATGCCTTAAGTAATAAAGAAGTCAATAGGGTTCTAGGATGTAATGAACACATGAACACATTAGTTAAATGATTTTATTTATTGTTTTCAGATTTGTCAATATCCCCCATTTGCTGCATTTCTTTTATGACAAATATAGAATTCAAAGGATCGGTGGATGCTTCTATATGATTAGCCTTCAGCTGTTCTTGGACTAGCTGTTCTAGTACCTCTAATTTTTCTTTTATCACAGGCCATTCTTCTATCCAAATGGGTTGGTTGGTTAACCACTTCAGTATTAGAGCTTTTAGTGCTCTACCAGTAGTGCTCCCCCCTATAAAATTGGGAGAGAGTCTGTCTCTGCTGTGTCCTGATTATGGACAACTTGGGCAGTCTGTGACTATTCTTGATAACATTTTGAATATCTTCATCAGGAGCATATCCTATTTTGTTGCTTATCTTTGAAATTGGAGGGATGCTATCCTATGCTTTCCCATTGTTGCAATAGATCTTTCCCCTACAAATTCAAGGCTATATCAGTCACAAATGGCTTTAATTTTCCTATTTGGCCTTCTGGCCCTGTACATTGAATCCATTTCACACTTTTTTTAAAAACATTCATTTATTTATTTATTATGTATACAGTATTTGCTCTACATATATGCCCGGGCAGATCTCAATGTAGATGGCTGTGAGCCACTATGTGGTTTCTGGGAATTGAACTCAGGACCTTGGGAAGAACAGCCAGTGCTCTTAACCTCTGAGCCACCTCTCCAGCCCTTCACACTTTTTTTTAAACCTGGGATAAAGTTCCCACTCCTACCTCCTGAAGGGGCCAATCTAGAGGCCATGATTTTGGTGAAATTATGATTATAACTGTGGCAGTGTCTAACATTCCTTCAATTTCAATATTATTTATTTAAAAACCTTCAGTTTTAGCTTCAGATAATCTATAGAAGTTTGTCAAAATTTTTTTCTGCTCCTTTCTGAGTTTTTTGTTTTGTCTATTGAAGTTGTTCATTTTGATAGCTTGGTTTTTATGTGTATCTTCAGAGCAATGTTGTTTACTTCTGCAGAACAGTTTCTCTGCTACTGAACTGAGATGGGTGATTCACATTTGATATTGGAGCCTGCAAAAGGCCCCACTGTACATTTCCTGACAAGGGCTCACCCTGTCTGTCTCTTGTTGATGCACATTCATTAGTCCAGTGCTGTACTTTGCCACAGATTTTGAATATCCCAATAGGCTTAGGCATCTTTTTGGAATTAGTTTGACTCTGCCTATAATTCCATTTCAAATAATTTTGCTTACCACAATTAAGACCTTTGGAAGTTTGAATTTTCTCAAAATCTTTAGAAATCACTTCTTTTATTAAAGTTGCATCCTACGAATGAGATCCAATATCAGCCATCATTATAACTCATTGATGTACTGGTGTTGATCTTGCATTTAAGGGTATGGATCACCTTTTTGCATTCAATATTAGCATTTTCAGAAGTGAAAGATTTGATCAGCATTTTCCTAGCTAGAAATATGACACCTTTATATTTACAGCTGAAGTTAATCTTTTTAAAAAGTCTGTGAATGTTTCTTTGGACCTTGCATAATCTGAGTAAATGGTTCAAGGCTTTTCTTTTTCCAGGTTTCTTCAACCTTGAGCCATGTACTTAAAGCTTCCACTCAACAAAATGCCAAGATTGCCTATCATATACAACTTGCACCATAACTTCAGCATATGGGCCTTCACCTAGTAACTGATCTTGGGAAATATTGACACTTTTGACCCTATTTCTATGCTCTGTATCCTTAGTCTCTTCTCTCCACCATAATCATCATTATAACCGAGGATCAGGTTCTAATATTTAACAACATCTAACCAATCCTATTCTGATTTTTTTGAAAGGACATTAAAATTCTCTATCACAGGTCTTTGTGGGAATCTTGATTGAGCAGTCTGACACCTGCAGTCACAGCAAACTTATATTCAGCTTGGATCGGCTTCTTCTAAGCCTAACATTGCCAACTGGCTCATGCATTCAGTTCCACAGTCTGCTCAGTCCATGTGTGCTTCATTGCCTAGTCTTTGGTTTCTAGACCTTGCCAGGCTTTAATCCCTGGATTCCTCAACAGGGATGTATGTCTACACAGTCTTCTCAGAGATGAAGTCTCTGTCTCTGAGATTTCCTCACAGTTGCTTTGCTACTGCCACTGGGGCATCAGCCAGTCCAAACTTTTCCAGGACACCTTTCCTGTCTATGATCCTCTCAGCTCAAGCTTGCCTCAAGTGTCCCTCATTCACTAGAGTACCTTAGGCTGCTTTGCTTCCACTACTATCATCAGTCTCTGTGGCTTAGAGTTACTTTCTGAGGCTTTTATTCCCCTATGGCTTTTTGCCTCAGGGCTTGTACTATATTAGCATGGATGTTCTCAAGGGCAGATGGCATATTTCCCGTAACATTTCATAATCTCCTGAGTGTACTCCTTCATCCTCCATCTGTGGGGTACAAAAAGAGAATTACATGGAGTAATTTATATAGGGTGCTGTCTCATAGTCTTTCACAGTATGCCATGAATTCTCAAGCTCTCCTGTGGAAACTGGCAGTTCCCACGACTTCTGAGGCTTTGTAGCCACACCCATTAACCTGGCATCTTTTGCAGTCCAATTTGGGCTCCACCCACCTTGGCCCAGATCCCTCTGGAGTCCAACCAATGCCAAGCTACAAGCTCTTTTCAGTTTCCTGGACCTTCAGAGTACCATCACAATGGTTGCCCAGAACTATGTGCTGCCAGTTGCCAGGCTGACTTGCATGCTCTTGAAGAGTCCTTACTAATTCTAACCCATTACATATTCCCCCTTTTTTGCTAAATAACAATTTTTTCTTCTCATATTAATATATCTACAATAAGAATTATAAAAATTACACATACAATGTAAATGAATTGTTTATGTAAAATACATAAACAAGAACCATAATTTTCTATCAATAAATAATTTACATCTATTGACAATCAAGATACATAAAAGTAAGATATAAACAACATAACTTTAAATTCCTACCATTATACAAAATAAACTTAAATTTCTATCATGTACAAAATAATCCTAAATTTAACCTAAAATACCTATCAATATACATAAAATAATCTTAAATTGCTATTCATATATACAAAACATTCTTAAATTTCTATTAATATAAAGAAAATGTCTTAAATTTCTATTAAGATATTAATACATTCAAAATTACCTTAAATTTTATTTATTTTTTTAATAATAGAGAAAGAGATCCCTAAATCCAACCCTTATTTTAACTTTCTTGACTATTACCAATCTAACCCTTATATCCATTCATCCTAGACTACAACAAACAATCACAGCAAATAACGTGTCATACAACAAAAATTTTCCACCCCATTTCTTGGTAATGGAGGTATAAATCCTTTTTGGGTGCCCTTTAAAAAATTCCCAAGATAGCTTGGGATAGTTTTAGTTGTCCAGTCTCTGTATGGTTGATGATTTTTGGCTAGCCTTTTTGAAAAAAATTTGTATGAAAATTTCTGAGAAAAATAGTGACTGAGGTAGTCCATTAAGCTGAGTCATCTGGCCTAATTGCTTTGTCTTAATTGTCATCCAGTCTGGCTCTGAAAATAATTTATTTTGCTCTAAATTTGAGCAGTTGACAGGCATCTATCAATCTTGTAAGTCCATTTGAAGCATAATCTTGATCCATTCTGGATGAAAGATTGAAATATCATGAACACCAGATAGTCAGTAAGATACTTCATGTGAAGATATTCATGTCTCACCTAATAGGAGGTTCTCCTTGGTCAGATCTAATCTTTATAAATTTTGTTAGTAACCACATTTTTTCATTACCTCTACACACATCTGCATAACCACATCTCCATTTTAAAACTATTGCAGGTTTCCACTCTAACATCAAAATATCCTTAGAGTATAATGGTTGACTTAGTTCCTCAGTTTTTTTTCTAAAACACAATGCTTCTCAACTGCAGTGTTATCTTTTTCATCAACATTCAAAAAATTCAGTGTCATTAAAGCCATTGGGCAGGATGGGAATGTGGTACTAGCAGCTTCACTGGCCACTGTGATGCAGCTGGTCCTAAATTGGCTGTGGTTTTTGTCTACTGTTTATAAGTCATGGGCTTTGTCTACAGCCCATCTTTGACTGGAGTTGTTGTGTTGCATGCAGCAGTAGACACCCATAGGCTGATGTACTTCCACATTGATCCTCAGCTTCTGATTTTTGCTCACACCAACCATCATGGTGCAGGCACTGGCAGGCTCCAAACCTATTTCCCACTATCTTCTGTGCAACTAAGATGCAGCCTCCCTGTTGGTTCAGGGCACAACTGCACCTCATGGAAGCACATTTGCAAAATCTAGCACACATTCCAACCATTCTCTAAAACCCAGCATCACTAGGTAAAAAACACTTCTGGTGTGTGCTCTGAGGCACTGATACAGGACTTGGCTTTTTTTGCTCAGCAGGAGCTTCTAGAGGAGCCACCTTCCACAATGGGTCTTTCTGCATTCTTCTGCTCCTAACTGGCTAGGAGCACTTGATTGCACCTTCTACCCAGGACTTTTCTAATACCTGAATCTTTTTTTCTAAGCTTGGGTGTCTGTCTAAGTTTGGATTTCATGCCTAACACATTGGATGCCAAATGTAAACACAAAATTAGGGGCTTTTCTGTATCAGCTTTAGCTCCCAAATAATGACACAGAGACATATTATATGTATTAATAAGCTTCAATTACTATAGCTGAGCATATACTCATCTATTCTAACCCAACTATGCTGGCATGGCCTACTTCCTAGCCATATATCTTGTTACCTGCCATCTTAGTCTCTTCCTGGCTGCTTCTGCTCCATCCATGTCCTCATCACAACATACTCTTGGTGACCTTCTGTTCTCATGGTGACTACTCATAGAGACATTTTCCTCTCTCTCTTCCACCAGGGATCCTTTCACTGTGATAGAAAATCCCACCTCAACTCTCCTGCTCTACTATAGGTTGTTCAGCAATTTATTAACTAATCAGAGGTGATGGAGAACAATTTTTACACATTGAGACAATAGATGATTCAGTAATGATGACAATGCCAATGTCTGTACTGAAACCAGATCTCTGGATAAAGAAAGCATCATTTAAATACACAGTGCAAAGATCATGCTCCAACATATCAAGCCTTACAAGAAGAAACCATTTAAAATTATTCACTGTAACTTTAGGAAATCATGAAGATAGGCAACTCATATTCAATTTAATGTATGCAAATGGTATGCAAATGCTTTGAATTGTATCTTGTTAGAAACTAGAAATGTTTTACTATATAATTTATTCATATAATTTTGTAATGGATATTTTCCCAACTATTGGAGATCAGATAGAAGGAAAAAGTTAAAAGTTTAATTTTTATTCATACAACTATACATTACAAACTTCCTGTAAATTATAGATCACTCAAGAGGAAAGTTTTATTTTAAACTTGACTTGAAAATATTAGATAACTGGACAACTTTCAAATACGAAATTTGAAAATATAGAACAAACCCTTACCAGAAAATTCCTGGAAGTCATCCACTATATTTACGGCTGGCTGATTTTACAGAAAGATGTTCAACACACACACACACACACACACACACACACACACACACACACACACA
>CAJQZJ010033704.1:1808747-1936128 GCA_907164525.1 Lophiomys imhausi
ACACACACACACACACACACACACACACACACACACACACACACACACAAAACAGTTGAGTTCTCAATAAATGATGCTGGGAAAGTTTAATACACACAGATAATAAAACTACTTCCCTGTATCTCATATGTTATTCAAATGAACCCATAAGAAATCAAAAACTAAGCAAGAAGTCTGAGACTTCTCATCTACCAGAAATAAACCAATGTTTGGGGAAATGTAATAGGAAGGTATATTTTTCTTTAGAACAAGATTCCCACAGTATAAGGAATAAAACTAAAAGTACATTAAAGTAAGTAACTATTAATTAACAATGATAGATACATAGATAAAAAGGACAAAATGAGGAAAATTAAAATATAAATTAATACATACTTTTATGAAATGATTCACTGAAGAAATATTAGAATAGGTGTACTTGAATTTAGAGTTAGTTTAAATTCAAATTTAATTCAATTTTGTTTTGTTTGTTTGTTTGCTCGTTTTTTTGTTTATTTTAATTTTTTTTATTTATTACTTCAGGTTACATCTCCATCATAGTGTCCTCTTTTGACCCTTCCCAGTCCCGCCCTCTCACCCGCTACCCCCTAACCCTTCCATCCCACTCCTCTGGAGTGGAGTGTCCATACATAACAGTCACACACCTGAGTTCAGCAGTCATTTGAGGGCCAAGAGCCTCCTCATACACTGGGGGCCTACAAGGCAGCACACTAGGGCAAAGTGTCTCATTGAATGGATGAAAAAGTCTATGTTCCCATTCCCTTTAGTGCGTTGGTTGTAGTATAGATATCCTGTACTATATAGCTAAAATCTGACTATAAGTGAATAGATGTCTTGTGCATCCTTCTGAGTCTGGGTTAGCTCACTCAGGATGAGCTTTTCTAGCTCCATCCATTTGGCTGCAAATTGTGTAATTTCCTTGTTTCTGATAGCTGTGTAGTATTCCATTGTGTAGATGTACCACAGTTTTTTAATCCATTCTTCGGTTGAGGGACATCTGGGTTGTTTCCAGTTTCTAGCTATTACAAATAAGGCTGCTATGAACATAGATGAGGCAACTTCCTTGTGATTCAGTGAGGAGCCATTTGGGTGTATACCCAGAAGTGGTATGGCTGGGTCCTGAGGCAGAGCTATTCCAAGTTTTCTAAGATATCGCCAGACTGACCTCCATAGTGGTTGTACAAGCCTGCACTCCCACCAGCAATAGAGGAGGGTTACCCTGTCTCCACACCCTCACCGGCATGTGCTATCATTTGAGCTTTTGATCTTAGCCATTCTGACAGGTGTGAGATGGAATCTCAGAGTCGTCTTGAGTTACATTTCTCTGATGATAAGGATGTTGAGCATTTCTTCAAGTGTCTCTCGGCCATTAGGGATTCCTCCTTTGTGAATTCTCTGTTTAGCTCTGTTCCCCATTTTTGATTGGAATATTTGGTTTCTTGGCATTTATATCTTGAGTTCTTTGTAAATTATGGATATTAGCCCTCTATCAGATGTGGGGTTGGTGAAGATTTTCTCCCAGTCTGTAGGCTGCCGTTTTGTTCGAATGACAGTGTCCTTTGCCTTACAGAAGCTTTTCAGTTTCATGAGGTCCCATTTATTGATTGTTGGTCTTAGTTTCTGAGCTGTTGGTGTTCTGTTCTGGAAGTTTTCACCTGTGCCAATGATTTTGAGGTTAGAATGAGTATAAAGATATTCAAAATCTAATTTGGAAAACCAAGAGACGGAAAGCAAACACACAAGAATAAGACAGAGACTAAATAAAGTGATGTCAGTAAGATGGTTGGAACTCTCACAGCAATACAAATTGAAGTACTATATGAACCTATCAAATTTGGTCGCCAAATTCAATTTAATAGTACTGTAGACTGAAACTGTAATTTAATTATCAATTATATTTATTAATAAGTATGAACTGTAAGATTAGGCTGGGAGAGCACCCAGTGCAGTGGCCTGGCCCACCTTAACTGGCTGCTTGACTTGTGGTGGGGAAAAAGCCCTGGACCAAAGGTGGCCTTCACCACCTGCAATCTAAACTCTGTTAACTAATATCCTCATTAATAATTATAAGTTGTTATATTTGGCCAGTAGAATTGCCAGCAGCTTGGAGGGAGATTACTGGAGTTCGGTGGGATGTTATGGCCCTGTATTGCTTGGACTGGTGCCCTATAAGCCGCAACGATCCTTTCCCCAATAATTTAATACACCAAGATCTTTTAATGTTTCAACTCTTAGCCCTTAGCTGGACAGACTCTCAATTAGCTAATCTAAATTAACTCAGACCACCTAATCCCAAACTGGCATGTGCCTGTTATTACCTTCCAGAGTTCTCAAACACATCTATCTATTTCCATGTATCCAAACAGAAAAAAGATTCCTCTGTGTAAAATGCAGGGTTCCTGTGCTCTTCTCAGGAAGTCCCACCTTCCTATACTCTTTCTGCCCAGATAATTGGCCATAAGCAACTTTTATTAACCAATCAAGAGAATGCCTCAGAAGAGGTGGTAACCAGATCTCAGCGTAGAAATGAGCCTATCAGAAGCAATGTTATTAGACCTTCCCCAACAGTAGACGAGCATAAATCCATTAACAGACATATTGAAATGACCAAAAACAAATTTGCTCAGCTTATACTGGACCCTCTCTGCAGCATTCTAGCTCAGTACCAACTAACTATTTCTCACTGCACATGCTTTTTCTCAGAGTATAAAACCAGTGAAGGGTATAGCCATATGGTCTTTCTTTCTGAGAAGCATGCAACAGACTCCATTTTCTTTTATACATTTATTTACTACTACAAGTTATATCTCCATTACCACCTCTTCCCTCCACCCCTCCTGGTCCAATCCTGCCACTCTCTACCCCCTCTCCCACCCATTTCATCCATCCAGTGTGGGGTGCCTCCATGTATTAGCCCCCCTCAGTTCAGTAGTCAATGCATTCTAAGAGCTTCCTCTTGCACAGGAGACATACATGGCAGTTCCACTAGTGTAGACTGTCCCACTAATAGGTAAAAAAGTCCATGTTCCTGTTCTTTGGGTATATCAATTGCAGGATGGTTAACCCGTACTATAGGGCTAAAATCCAGTTATAAGTGAATATATGCCATGTGTATCTTTATCAATCTGAGTTAGCTCACTCATGATGAGCTTTTCCAGTTACACTCATTTGGTTGAAAATTGCATGCTTTCTTTGGTTCTGATAGCTGAGTAGTATTCCATTGTGTAAATGTACCACAGTTTGTTTGGTTTTTAATCCATTCTTCGGTTGAAGGACATCTGTGTTGTTTCCAGTTTATAGCTATTACAAATAAAGCTGCTATGAACATAGTTTAGATGTCTTTGTGGCTTCTTGGGAAATCTTTTGGATGTATGCCCAGGAATGGTATGGCTGGGTCTTGAGGTAGGGCTATTCCAAGTTTTATAAGATATTGCCAGACTGATTTTCATAGTGATTGTACAAGTTTGCACTCCCACCAGCAATGGAGGAGTGTTCTCCTTTCTTCACAACCTCACCAGCAAGTACTATCTTTTGAGTTTTTGATATTATCCATTCTAGAGGAGTGAGATGGAATCTCAGAGTTGTCCTGAATTTCATTTCTCTGATGATTAAACATTTCAAGTGTCTCTCAGCCATTTGAGATATTTTGTGTGTGTATGTGTGTGTGTGCGTGTGTGTTTTCAGTTTAGCACTGCACCCCATTTTTTGATTAGTTTATTTTATTTCTTGATGTTTAATTTCTTGAGTTATTTATAAATTTTGGATATTAGCCCTTTGTCAGATGTGGGGTTGGTGAAGATCTTTTTCCAATCTGTAGGCTGCTCTTTTGTTCTAATAAGAGTTCCTATGCCTTACAGAAGTTTTCAGTTTCATAAAGTCCCATTTATTGATTATTGGTTGCTGCCGACCACCGTGGGCGGGGGGTCGCAGCTTTTCGATCCAAGGCTCGAGAAGACTTCTAGGTGGGGACGGCTTTGGCGCGACAGACAACACGACACACAAGAGGTTCTGTGCTGTTGTAAAGTTTTACTTTTTTAAAGCAGAATTTATACAGTAAAACCAGGAACCACAAGATTGGTCATCAGCCAAAAAGCAGAAACAGAATTTTACCAAGAATAGGATATGTACACTCAAGATGTTTTTTATTTTAACTAGATGATTTATTGTAGTGACCCGGAGTTGACTGGCTGGCACTAGCTAGCGGTCATCTGTGACAGATAACCACAAAGTTTAGTGTAAAACTTTAACAATGGGGGGAGGTGGCAATCTATCATACCAGGGATCTCCTTTGAGACCTCGCTGAACAGCATCAACTCCTTTGTAAATTGGCTGGGCCCAGTCCCAGCCCCACTTTCTCAACTGCTCCTGGCACCAAGGCTGTCCTTTGTGTTTGTTGACTGCATTCAGCACCTGGCTGAGTAAGTTCTCCTTTTTTGACTCAGTGAGAGTGCACCAAGGAGGTCGGGAGCGCTTTAGTCTCTCCCATTGTTCCAGCCTTTGGTAGGGAGTAATTTTGCCATTGTGCTGTACCCACCTAACCATGTCCTTATCATAGACTCCTGTATAGGGCAACATTGGAGGAGAGGTGGTTGGTGTAGGCCATGGCTCAGGGCCAGGCTGTGGGTTCACAGGAGGGACAAACCATTTTCCTTTGATCAGATATGTAGGCCTAGTTCCTCTAGCAATCAGTTTCATGGGAACACCAGGTACATAGAATTTATTGTTTTTGTTTTCCATGCTTCGCCGGACCCTATGAACTCTATTCTTTAGCTCTAACTCCTTTTTCTGCAATTGGCCAAGGGCCTCATGTACCAGCAAACTAGAATCATTTTTTATCAATTGTATTAACTCCTGAATAGGCTCATTCACATAAGAGTCATTTAAAGACATATTTCGAATTGCCTCGCCGAGCTCCAACTCAATGATCTGTATTTTCTCTGAAACTTGGGAACTTCCAGGGATATCTAATTTCTCTTTTTCTTGAAGTGTACTCAGCGCCATCAGCTCTGGGGCAGCTACCACATTTTTCCCCGCGTCCTTGTCACGCATTTCAATTCTAGGAACTCCTGTGTAAATGATAAGATATAGCAAGCAGCCAAAAGTGAAACCAAGTCCACCGAACATCCCCAACCGCTTTGGCTCCCCAGGGGACCTGAATATTCGCCTCCACAAATCTCCAGGCCTCAGCCCATCACCCCATTTGGCCAGTGGGTCATCCCTCAAGGCTTGCATAAGCCCCGAGGCACCACCCGGCCGTACAACACGCATGCTTGTCACACAGCGGTCATAGCCTACACTGCTGGCGAGGCGGGTGTGGCAATTGGTGTTAGGGCCTGAGCTATTGCTGTTCTGTTAAGGAACTTATCATCTGGGCCAATGAGTTTGGGGTTTTTCCCCACTTTCTCTTCTATTAGATTTAGTGTGTCCCATTTTATATTAAGTTCTTTGATGCACTTGGACTTAAGTTTTGTGCAGAGTGATAAATATGGGTCCATTTGCATTCTTTTACATGTCAACATCGAGCTAGACCAGCACCATTTGTTGAAGATGCTGTCCTTTTTCCATTGTCTGGGTTTGGCTTCTTTGTCAAGAATTAGGTGACCATAGATGTATGGATTTATTTCTGGGTCTTCAAATCAATTCCATTGATCTACTGGTCTGTTTTATACCAAAACCATGCTCTTTTTATTACTATTGCTCTATAGTACAACTTGAAATCAGGGATGGTGATACCTCCAGAAGTTTTTCTATTGTACAGGATTGATTCAGCTATTCTGCTTTTTGTTGCTGTTGTTGTTGCTTTTCTATATGAAGTTGAGAGTTGTTCTTTCAAGGTCTGTAAGGAATTATGTTAGAATTTTGATGAGAATTGCATTGAATCTGTAAATTGCTTTTGGTAGGATGGCCAATTTTATTATGTTGATCCTACCTATCCACGAACATGCGAGATCTTTCCATCTTCTGAAATCCTCTTCAAATTCTTTCTTCAAGGACTTGAAGTTCTTGTTGTAAAGGTCTTTCATTTGCTTTGTTAGCATTAACCTCAATTATTTTATATTATTTTTGGCTATTGTGAATAGTCTTGTTTCCCTGACTTCTTTCTTGGCCCTTTTATCTTGTGTGTAAAGAAGGGCTACTGATTTTTTCAAATTAATTTTATATACAGCCACCTTGCTGAAAGGGTCTATCAGCTGTAGGAGTTCTGTGGTGGAATTTGTCATCTGTAAATAGGGATAATTTGACTTCTTCCTTTCTGATTTGTATCCCTTTGATCTCCTTTACTTTTCTTATTGTTCTGGCTAAAACTTCAAGTATTGTGTTCAAGAGATATGGGGAGAGTGGTCATCCTTGTCTTGTCCTTGATTTTAGGGAAAATGCTTTAAGTTTCTCTCTATTTAATTTAATATTGGATACCGGCTTGCTGTATATTGCCTTTATTATTTCTAGTTATGGTCCTTGTATGCCAGCTCCCTCCAAGACTTTTAACATGAAGGGGTGTTCGATTTTGTCAAATGCTTTTTCAGCATCTAGCAAGATGATCATGCGTCTTTTTTCTTTCAGCTTGTTTATATGGTGGATTATGTTGATGGATTTTCATATGTTGAACCACCCCTACATTCCTGGGATGAAGCCTACTAGATCATGGTGTATAATAATTTTGATGTGTTCTTGGATTCAGTTTGCAAGTATTTTATTGAGCATTTTTGTGTCTATGTTCAAGAGGATAATTGGTCTGAAATTCTCTTTGTTGGGTCTTTGTATGGTTTAGGTATCAGGGTGACTGTGACTTCATAGAATGAGTTTGGCAGTATTCCTTCTGTTTCTTTTTTGTGGAAGAGTTTAAAGATTATTGGTATTAGCTCTTCTTTGAAGGTCTGGTGGAATTCAGTGCTGAAACCACTGGCCTTTGGGACACAAGGATTGTGTATTGGGCTTTTTCTGATTGGTAGACTTTTAATGACTATTTGTATTTCCTTAGGACTGTTGTAATTACTATTTCTATTTCCTTAGGACTGTTTAATTTGTTAACCTGATGTTGATTTAACTTTGGTAGGTGGAATCTATGAGGAAAATTGTCCATTTTGCTTAGGTTTGCAAATTTTGTGAAGTACATGTTTTTGAAGCAAGACCTAAAGATTCTTTGATTTTCTCGATGTCTGTAGTTATTTCTCCCTTTTCATTTCTTATTTTGTTGATTTGGGTGTTTTCCCTCTGACTTTTAGTTAGTTTGACTAAGGGTTGTTGTATTTTATTAATTTTCTCAGAGAACCAACTCTTGGTTTTTTCTATTCTTTATATTGTTCTTTTTGTTTCTAAGTTGTTGATTTCAGCCCTGAGTTTGATGATTTCCTGCCATCTGATTCTCTTGGGAGTATCTGATTCTTTCTTTTCTAGTGTTTCCTGTTCAGCTGTTA
Organism: Lophiomys imhausi; assembly: GCA_907164525.1. Classification (NCBI taxonomy): domain Eukaryota; kingdom Metazoa; phylum Chordata; class Mammalia; order Rodentia; family Muridae; genus Lophiomys; species Lophiomys imhausi. The sequence goes on from CAJQZJ010033704.1 coordinate 1,816,163, forward strand.
AGTTTCTATTGTGAGCTATAATAAGTTTCTTTTTGAAGGCACTTAGTGCTCTGAACTTTCCTCATAGCACTGCTTTCCTTGTGTCCCAAAGGTTTGGGTATGTTGTGCCTTCATTTTCATTGAATTTTAGAAAGTCTTTGATTTCCTTCTTTAGTTCTTCCCTGACCCAGAAGTCATTGGGTAGAGAGTTTTTCAGTTTCCATGAATGTGTAGGCATTTTATTATTTCTATTATTGTTGAGGTATAACTTTAATTCATGCTGGTCTGATAAAATACAAGGGGTTATTTCAATTTTCTTGTATCTGTTGAGACTTTCTTTGTGACTGACTATGTGGTCAATTTTGGAGAAGGTTCCATGAGGTGTTGAGAATAAGGTATATTCTTTTGAGTTTGGGTGAAATGTTCTATAGATATCTGTTAGGTCCATTTGATTCATGACCTCCATTAGTGTCATCATTTCTCTGTCTGGCTTCTCTCTTGATGACCTGTCTATTGGTGTGAGTGGGATGTTGAAGTCTCCTACCATTAGTATGTGGGAATTGATGTGTGATTTAAGCTTTAATAGGGTCTCTTTCACAAATGTGGGTGTCCTTGAGTTTGAGGCATAAATATTCAGTATTGAGATGTCATCTTGATGGATTTTTCCTTTGATGATTATGTAGTACCCTTCCCTACCTTTTTTGATTAATTTTGGTTGAAAGTCTATTTTATTTGATATTAGGATGGCTACTCTTGCTTGCTTCCTTGGACCATTTGCTTGGAAAACCATTTCCCAACCCTTTATTCTGAGGTAAAGTCTGTCTTTGTTGGTGAGATTCATTTATGGTATGCAGTAAAATGATGGGTCTTGCTTATGGATCCATCCTGTAACCCTGTGTCTTTTTATGGGAGTTGAGTCCATTGATGTTAAAATCTATTAGTGAGCCTGGTTTGTTATTTCCTATTTTGATGTAGGTAGTGTGAGTAGTGTAATTGTGTGTTTCTTTTGGTTTAGTTTCAGTGGAGTTATTTGTTTCCTCTGTTTTCTTGGTTGTAGTTACCTTCTGTAAGTTGGAATTTTCCTTATAGGTTCTTCTGTAGAGCTGTATTTAGGCATAAGTATTGTTTGAATTTGGTTTTGTCATGGAATATCTTGTTTTCTCCATCTATGATGATTGAAAGTTTTGCAGGGTACAGTAGTCTAGGCTGGCACCTGTATTCTCTTAGGGCTTGTAGCACATCCAACCATGCCCTTCTGGCTTTTAAAGTTTCTGAGAAAAAGTCGGGTGTAATTCTGATGGGTCTGCCATTATATGTTTCTGGGCCTTTTTCTCTTACAGTTTTTAATATTCTTTCTTTGTTATGTATATTTGGAGTTTCAACTTTTATGTTGCGCCAGGAATTTCTTTTCTGATCCAATCTAGTTAATGTTGTGTATGTTTCTTGGAGTTTTACTGCCATCTCTTTCTTTAGGTTTGGGAAATTTTATTCTATGCTTTTGTTGAAAATGTTTCCTGGTCCTTAGAGTCTGGAGTCTTCACTTTCATCTGTGCCTATAATTCTTAGGTTCCATCTTTTCATTGAGTCCTTGATTTCTTGGATGTTATGGGTTAGGACTTTTATAGATTTCTCATTTTCTTTGGTTGTACTGATTTCTTCAATTGAGTCTTTCAAACCTAAGATTTGGTCTTCCTTCTCTTGTATTCTATTGGTGATACTCATGTCTGTAGTTTCTGGTTTTTTTCCTTGGTTTTCCAACTCCAAGATCATCTCTGCTTGTGTTTTCTTTATTGCTTCCATTTCCATTATCAGGTCTTGAACTGTTTTATACATTTACTGTTCCAATTTGATTGTCTTTGCCTGAAATTGTTTCATAGCTTTGTCTCTTTCCCTTTTTTTTGACCAAGTTAGCTTGGAGCCCTTCAGTGGAATTCATCTGTAGGATTGTGGCTTCTTTAAATTATTTAAGGGATTTATTTTCTTCTTTTAAGACCCAACTATCATTTTCATAAGTATAGATTTTTCATCATATTCTTGTGTTTCAGCTGTGGTGGATGGTCAGAGATTGCTATATTAGTAAGCTGAGATTTGTTGGAGTCATATTTCCCTGACTTTTGTCATTTCTGCTCTTTCCCTGGCCTTTTGATATCTGGTGATCCTTAGCTGTTTGTTACTGGTGCCTTCCCTTCCTACTGTGTCCCAACTGGAAATTTAGGTCAGAGATTGGGTTGGGAGATGTTACTCTGAACCTGCAGGTTCCTTGGATCCAGGTAGTCCTCCTAGTTATGTCAGCAGAGGTCAGCAGGCTGCAGTCTGTGAACAAGAGATGAGTGATCCTGAGGATGAAGTTCTACTTATCCCCGGAGGTGCAGGTCCATAAGATGATGTTTTGGAGGGACTGCCCCCAGCTCAGCACAGCTTGGAGGGTTCTAGGGCATTGGGCAGGGCAGGGAATTAGTGGGGATGATGGGAAGAGAGATCTAACCTAGGTTTTGAGGTTCAAGGAGACTTGAAGTGGTGCTGGGTCAGGAGGATATAGCTGGATCCTACTGAGGAGTGAGGGCTTGTCACCTCCAACAGGGCAAGGAAGGTACAGTGCAGCTTGGGGCCTAGCTCTCAGCTCAGGTGAGCTGGCTCTGTTCCAGAAGGCAACCAGACTCCATTTTATTATGTAATTTTGTAGTTGATGTTGCCATGGTTTGTCAGATTATTTATTTATTCATTCATTTATTTATTTAATTTGTTTTTTCAAGTGGCATCTAGATCAAAGTCTCCCCCGCCAGATCCCACCTTTCCTCCCTCTTCCCCATCTCAGTCTACTCCCTTTCCTTGGATGAGGGAAGTTTTTTTTTTTCTCAGTCTTTTGCTTTTATTTCCCCTTTCTTTTTGCTTCTTTTTCTTTATTGAGAAAGAGAAGAAACATGAATTTGGGTCAGTAGGAAGATTGAGAGAATCTTGGAGGATATGAGAGAGGCAAAAGAATATAAACAAAATACATTGGAAGAAAAAACTTAAATAATAAAAAGTGTAGTGCAGAATTTGGAAACAGAATTGTCTTTTAAAGTTTAAGGAAATGAAAGTGGTGACTACCTGGCCTAGCCAGTATCCTATTGCTAGTTGGAGACACCATGACCACAGCAATTCTTACCAAAGATAGAATTTAACTGGGATTTGATTATAGTTTTGGAGGTTTATCCCATTATCCTTATCCAGGGAGCAGAGTACCTGAGAGTACTACATCCAGTTCTATATCAAAGACAGCAGGAAGAGATAAACACTGAATCTGGCCTGAGCTTTTGAAAACTCAAAGTCCACCTGTAGTAGCACACTTCCTTCAAGACGAGACTTCCTAATCTTTGTCAATTAGTAGCATTCCTTAATGACCAAGCTTTAAATATATGAGCCTGTGGGGAACATACTTATTCAAACTACAACCATATCCTGGCCTGTGTTGATTTGTAGTCATATTATAATGCCAAATTCATTCATCCAACTTCAAAAATACTCATGGCCTATAACAGCCTCAAACTTTTCAACAGTCCAAAGTTCAAATTCTCTCATACTCATGGCAGTCTTTTAACTATAGCCATCTGTTCTTCCAATGTACAATGGCAAAGGATATACATTACCATTCCAAAAGTGAGGAAATGGAGTATAATGAGGAAAGATACTAGATGTAGTGATTTGAATAGGAATTGCCCCATAGGCTCATATATTTGAAAATTAGGGAGTGGCATTAGAATGTGTATGGCCTAGTTGGCAAAGGGTTGTTTTATGGACTTTGGAGCTTCAAATGTTCAAGCCAAGCCCAGCCTTTCTCTTCAAGCTGCCTGTTGATTTGGATTTAGAACTCTCAGATACCTCTGTAGTTCCATGTCTGCCTATATGCTGCATACCATGATGATAATAGACAAAACCTCTGAATGTAAGCAAGCAAATAAATGTTTTCCTTTAAAGAGTTGTTTTGGTCATAGTATCTATTGGCAGCAATAGAATATTAACTAAATTCTATTACCCATCAGGCTTTTCTTTAAACTTTTTATCTCTTTGAAAACTGGACATAGCTCCATTATATTTTCTGGTACAAAACATCACCACTTTTCTATCAGGATGTTTTTTATGCCCCTTTCATGAGACTGATTTTCAGCAGTAGACAAAAGCACTCCCACATCACATAGTTGAGACTAAAACAAACAAACAAACAAAAAAAACCACATTCATTCAACACAACTGTACTTCCAAAGAAATTTGAACCTCCACTACATCATACCCTCCTACCTCAGCACATCATGTTGCATCAGAACTAAGCACATCCTGAGGACATGCACAACAGCCTGGCTAGGTGGAAGTGGTCAAATCCAGATGCCATTCACCCAAAGAATAAAGAAACTGTGGTACATTAACACAATGGAATACTACTCAGATATTAAAAACAAGGAAACCATGGAATTTTTAGGCAAATGTATAGAACTAGAAAAGATGATTCTGAGTGGCTTAACCCAGACCCAGAAAGATACACATGGTATGCACTCACTTATAAGAGGATACTAGTCATATAGTACAGAAAAACCAACAAAGAACCCACAAACACAAAGATGACAGGAATCTAGCATAATTGTCTTCTGAGAGACTCCACTCAACAGTGAATCAAAACAGATGCTGAGGCACACAGCCACACATTAGGTGGAGCTCTGGTAGACTTGTAGAAGAGAGGAAGAATAATGGATAAGAACTCCACATGAAGACCAACAGAACCAACCAACCTAGGCCACAGGAGGCATACAGAGTCTGAAAAACCAACCAAAAAGCATATATAATCTGGACCTAGGCCACCTATATGTAGCCCCCTATATGTAGCTGATAGGCAGCTTGGTCTTCATACAGATCCCTTAGCAAGTGAAGCAGGTGGGGTGGTGGGCTGTCTCTGACATGGACTCTATTGCCTATTCATGAAACACTTTACTCTAGCTATGCTGCATTGTCTGGCCACAGCATAAGAGGGTGTTCTTAGCCCTGATGCAACTTAATGAACTGGGGTGAGTTGATGGGGGGAGGCTCAATGTATCTGAGGATGAAAGGAGGAAGGGGAAAGAGGGTGGGAGGGTTGGACTAGGCATTGAAGAGGGAGGGGCTGTGGTCAGGATGGATCTTGAATAAATAAATACATTTAAAAAAGAAGAAAGAAAAAAAGCAGACATCAGAGTCTTTATGGATATTTTGCCATGCTGGTAAATACTAAGGTTCATAGATGACTTAATTGATTCCTTCCCTTGTCAGCTTGCATAGTACTTTATGGAATCATGAAAGCTAAACTTCAGGGAAAAGTAAGACTTTTTTGCCACATCTGGTTCAAATCAACTAATTCATATGTTCTAAGTGTACAGGGTCGTCAACAGGGATCCACCCTCAACTCCTTAGTAACCAAGGGTTACTTTGATAGTCTATGACTTTGACCTGCAATTCTGTGTCTTCTATGCCTATAATTAGAAGATTTTTTCTTTTGATGGTACTCCCACATTTCTTATATGATCCTATTCTTTGATTTTTAAAAGAAATATTTTTTCTTATTTCATCTAGATTCTCTTGTTTATCTTATAGTCCAGAGATATATATTATCTTCTACTTGATTCATCTTACTTGTAAGGTTTGCCTGTTTTCTAATTATAATACTAAATTATTTAATTCAATCTTCATTTCAGGTTGTGTTTTCTTAAACATTTCTTTTATTTTATTAAATTGGGTTTTCAAATTCTGAATCATCTTTATTATTCCATTCAAGTGTGTATTCTTATTTTCTTGCTCATCACTTTGTGTTTATTGTTATCCTCTCAGAGTTCAGTATTCAATTATGTTTTCTATACATCCATTGAATTATTTTATAAGTTTAAGATTGTTCTTTTAAATTCTGTGTCCTGGATTCATCTAGGTCGTTCTCATTAGAGAGCACTTCAGGTAGATTAGTGGGTTTTATGGGAGACATATTATCTTGCTCTTGTGAAGACATTAGTCTTGCTAACATTCTGGATAATTTGGGAATTTTCATTGGACCTCTTTAGCCAACAATGCAATTGGATGTAACTTAGTCCCATCATTGTTAATTTCATTTGGTTATGAGAGATGGCCAATTGGAAGTACCTCTCACCAATTATTTAAAGACTTCACTAGTATCTCCTTCCCATAGTCTAGGAAGTTTCTAATGAACTAGATTTCAAATACCACCCCTCAAATACCTCCCAATTTTAACTTTTTCTTTCCTCTTTTTACACATCAACACTATCTCCCCTTTCCTGCTCCACATGATGCTTCCATTCTTCTCACCACTTACCCCCCTTTCTACCAATAAGATCTATTCTGTTTCCTACTACCAGGAATATCTATTTGTCTCTCCCCTGCATTCCCCTTCCTGCAGATTGTATTTTCATTAGCATTTATTTAATGACTAATATCCACATATAAGTGAAAACATACCATATTTATCTTTCTGGGTCTGGGTTACCTCACCTATGATGACTTATCATGCTATCATTTTTATAATAGGTAATACTCCATTATGTAAATCTACCACATTTTCTTTATCTATTCTTCTCTTGGAAGACATCTAGGTTGCATCCAACATCTGGCTATTATCAATAGTGCTGCAATTAACATGACTTAAAAAGTGTCTTTATGGTAGGAAGGAGTATGCTCAATAGTAGCATAGATTAATCTTGAAGCAGACCAACTTCCAAACTTCTGAGGAACAGCCATCCAGATTTCCATAGTGCCTATACAAGTTTGCACTTTCATTTACAATGTAGGAATGTTCTGTTATTCACCATTCTTGAAGCATGAGTTGTCACGTCTGTTTATGATCTTAGCTACTCTGACATGTATAAGGTGGAATCTCAAAATAGTTTTGATTTGCATTTCCCTGGGGGTTAAGGGTGTTGAACAATTCTTTAAGTATCTCTCAGCCATTTGAGTTTCCTCTATTGAGAATTCTTTGTTTAGATCTGTTACTACATTTGTTTTAATTTGACTTTTTGTTTTTAAATATCATGTATTTAGTTCTTTATACATCTTGGATATTAGTACTCTGTCAGATGTAGAGTTGGTAAAATATTTTTTTCTATTCTGTAGGCTTTTATTTTTCTGAATGAGGTTGTCTTTTACCTTACAGATGCTTTTTCCATTTCATGAAGTACCATTTATTAATTGTTCATCTTAGTTCCCTCATTAATAGCATTCTGTCCGGAAAGTCTTTTCCTATGCCAATGAGTTCAAAGATATTTCTCATTTTGTCTTCTCTTCTATCAGGTTCAGTGTATTCAGTTTTATATTGAGGTCTTTTTCTATTTGGAGTTTAGTTTGTGCAGGGTGCATCTATTTGCATTCTTCTATATACAGACATCGAGTTAGACCAAAATCATTTGTTGAAGATGGTTTCTTTTTTTCATTTCATATTTCTGGATTCTTTATAAAAAATCAAGTGTCCATAAGTATGTGGATTTACATTTGTATCTTACAATGGCTTGATTTTTCACTTAAAATTGATTGACATTTTATTCTTGTATAGATATCAGTTGATATTTATTTTAATTCAGGCCTTTAAAAACATAAGGCCACCACATTCCTTCCAAAAGCAATAAATTATATTAGGCTTATTACAGTAAAACTTGCTGTTGTCAGATGTAAGGCACATACCTTTAACCTCAGTTCCTTGGGATGTTGAGGTATCATAATTGATACCAAGTTCAATACCAGTCTGATAAACTTCTTGTCTGGTAATATTTATGCTAGTTATCAAAAATATAACTTTACTATTCTAATTTTGTGATTTCTCATTGATTTTTTTGTATTACAGATGTTCATTATTAACCATGCCTGTTTCTCTCTCTTATTTTCAACTAGGTGGAATTATAACCTATTTAGGATTGTCTAGATTGTATAATCTTTATCACCTTAATTGTTAATTTTATTTATCACCTGGGAAAGGAGCTATCTAGCTAATTTGTTAAACATATTTTGGATTCTATGAATTTCAATCTAGCTATGTGGCTAGCCATACAGTAAATACTGCCACATCTAAGATGAACAGACATTCTCCAATCCATTGAGGTTCTGATTAAACAAATAGAGGAAGGATGAGTTTTGAGCATCTGTTGTCCTCTATCTTGAAGCAATGATTCTCCTAGTACACAGGCCTTCATACTTAGACTTAAAGTCACATTCCTGACTGATTTTTTTATATAGTTTTGAGGAATGGGTTGGCCTAATGGTGTACCATTGGCTTTCTGAGGCTTCAACGTCAATATTACAGGTCCTGGCACTTCTTGGCCTCCATAATCTCATATCTCCATTCCTCACAGTTAATCTCATATATCTCTTGCTATAGTCTACTGGTTCTGCTAATCTGGAGAGAGTTTACTATATACATTCACCTACCCATACAGCATGGACTTCCTGAATTGTTTTTTGTGTGACAATAAGACTGAAGTTAGGGCTTCACAAACATTATACAAATGTTCTATCGAAGATTCACATCATAAACCCTAGAATTACTTTAAAGTTCAGTAAAATTGTGTTTAAAATAAAATTTATTAAAAGCTTTATGAGTGAAGCAAATATAAAATTCTGTAGCAATCTTAGATACTTAAGGGGAATTTCACATTAGTCACTGAAACATACTATATGTATTTGTGTATTGTTCTATATGAATTTTTATGTAGCTGTGGTGGAGTTAGTATATTTTGTTGAGAATACCATTTCAAATTATCACATAAATTAATAACTAATTTATTGATCATTTTTATGGAAACTAAAACAGAAATTGAATATAATTGAAAAAAATTTGATGAAACCTGCATAAGTCTGAAGTTAGTTATGTACCTATGTTGGAATCACTGACAAATCTACAAAATAAATATAAGATTACTGTGTTATTCAAAACAGAGTGAAAGAGAAATGCAAACATCTTATAGTAGATTTGCAAAATTTTTGCAAATTTAATTTTGGTCCAAAATGAGAAAATGTAAGTAATTAAAAAAATCTGTAGTACTTTAGAAAATATGTTACTGTAACTACTAACTTGGGCATAAAGAAATATTTCTACTGAACCCCCACATTTCCATTGATATTAAAATCTCATATGATATTTAACCGTGGATTTATTAATCTTGAATTGATGTTTCTTATTTTATAAAACTTGGGTTGTTTGTTTATTAATGTAGTAAGTATTTTAATCTCTATGGGAAAGACAATGAAATATTATTTGTGTTCTAGCAAATGTGAAAGGATGATTATCATAAGCTTAAGGTTGAAAATGACTCAATTTACCCCTTTTTTCAAATACTTTACTTAAAAATTTGTCACATGATGGTATTTTTCATTATCAAATAACTCAATAATAAGTGAACCATTTCTTATTCATTTATTATATTTTTATAACCATTAACATATCCTAAGAATAAGGATGTATTTCATCAAATACAATTTATATATAAACCATGATATCTTATGCATTTTATAATTTTATAAACTTTATATCAAAAAATCCCTTGCAAATACATATAAACATCACATACCAAATTTAACAAGACCCAAAGTGTATATGTATATATATTTATTAGATATAGAAAAGAATCATACTGGATATAATTTTATTTTTGTAAGTACTCCATATGATCATTAACATTTAATTGATCAAATTCAATTTATGAGAAAAGAAATAGTATTTTTTCAGTGTATATCATTAAATTACTAAACATACACATAGATTTGCCCTTTGAACAACCTTCTTTAATGCATTCTTAACTTCTTTGTTCCTCAAGCTGTAGACCATAGGATTCGGCATGGGGATGACCATAGTATAAAACACAGAGGCAAATTTATCTATGTCCATGGAATGACTGGAACTTGGCTTTAGGTACATTCCAGTGCCAGTTCCATAAAATATGAAAACTGCAGTGAGGTGAGATGCACAGATGGAGAAAGCCTTCTGGTATCTCTCACTTGAATGCATCTTCAAAATGTTCATAAATATGAGTAAGAAGGAAATCAAATGTATATTTTAAATAACTACAAAAGAAAACTTTTGATGTTTTCACAACTGGTAAAGTTAAACATATGGAGAATGCTAATTTCCATGATTTGCCCAAAGTCACTAAGTAGTTTATATATGTGACAATATATCATATTCTTTTCCACAAGTTGATGAATATATATATATATGTATATATATATATATAGTTGCTATATGCTGATACTTTTATAAAAGGAAATGACAAATAAAAATCTTAGAAAACAGATGTGGTGCTAAGACTATATTTGTTTTATTAATAACCAACTAGAAAGAAAGAAAAATGATGCCTTAGAACCATGTGACAAAGCTAAAAGACAAGGATATGTACCTGACCATGAGATTCTAGTGGTATTTTATTTTTTCTTGTCTAACTTATTATGGCCCAGATGGCCCGATAATTATAGTCACTACCCTTTAAGCATCTATTCCCTCACGTCATCATAAGGACTGACAATTAAAATTCTAAACTTCTTGATGTTTCCATTAATGTCAGAATGAATGGCCAAAATGGGATCACAAGCCTCCAGAGATATCTCTTCTCAAACCCTGATTCCCCTGAGATATGTGTGGAGCTTGCGACATCTGCCTTGATTCTGACAAAAGTACATGCCAGAGTACTGTTGTACAGCACAGTTTAAGATGAGGGGAAGGAGAACATTCCTCACAATGCTTTACCTCGTGTGCATGAAAAACCAATACTCTGGGCATGAAGTTTTTCAAACCCCACTACCTTTGAACATGTATCTGTTCCCAGAATAATGGTAAGTACTAAAATACGAAGTGCTAGGAAATTATAATTATAAAGGGAACAAAACCGGGCCATATTTTTCAAGTGAAAGCAAAATAGAAAATAATGGCCAGAAAAATTAAATAGCAATACTACACACATACTGTTAGTTATCTTCTCTCTTTTGTTTTATTGCTCTTTCCACATCAACTGTTCTACATTATTCACATTTTGATACTTAGTATCAAAAGCTTCCCTTTAGAAGGTGGTAAAGGGGATGACTATACAAAAAGAAGCTTATAAGAGGAACCTGTGAGGTAGGAAAAATATTAGATTCAGCTTGGCTATTCTCATACATCTTCTCCTGTCTTGAAGAAGAATGATGTTTAGTGCTGAGAATTAGTATATCCCAAATTTCCAGAGACAGAGGTTTCCTTAGGTGGAGGATCTTTCATATTGTAACCAGTAACAGTGATCTGTCATTTGAGCTTCTATGGTGGTGAGTAAATCAGATATGGGGGAATAAATGGATTGCTAAAGAATACCAAGTCTCTATGGAAGAATGAGAGGAATTTTCTGGTTTTCTCTTTCATCTCCCAAACTCACATCATGAAGATGTAAGGTGTATAAGGGACATAATCATTGCATGTGAAAAAGACTGTGACATTGAAAGAAAGTTTGTGCAGTTTTGCTCATCAATTTTGGAAAAGAAATGTTATATTTTGTCCTGCTGAAATAAACAAAGACATCATGGATTTTCTTCTAAGTGGTAATAATTAAAGTGGACGAGACAACTTTGGTGTTAAGGTGTACTCCCATGAACTAGTGAGAAATCCAGGTTTGCCAGGATGAGACTCCCAGATCATTGCCTATCTTTAAGGTGATGGAGGATTTATAAGACATGCAAAATCCACTTTTCCAGATTTTATGCTAATATACAAAAGCCACACATTTGTCACAGTTTTTAGTGCTGATTAAAAAATGTTCAATGTCTATACTATACAAACATTCTTGTAAGTATTACAAGAAATACTAATGAATATCATATGATTTAGTGCAGTATGCAACATCCTATTTAATAGAAATTGAGTTGAGCCCCAAGATATATCAGCCACCTGTGACATCAAATCAGCTCAATGTCCATCTGTACCAATTCCATATAAGCAAACTGCCCACAGTTCCTCTGAATGCAATTCTTCATCTTCTAAACAGTGTCCTTCACTAGAAAATATGAGTATAAGTCCTTGGTCATAGTTTAGAATTCCATTGATAGCCAAATAGCATATTTCTTTATTTTTCATAGGAACTTGTCATGACCATTCCCAAATGACTTTGATGGAGAATATCTCAGAGGTTACTGAATTTATTCTTGTGGGGTTAACAGATGCCCCAGAGCTGCAGATCCCTTTGTCTATTATCTTCACTCTCATTTATTTGATCACACTGGTTGGGAATCTTGGGATGATCACGCTTATTCTGCTGGACTCCCGACTACACACTCCCATGTACTTTTTCCTTAGTAACCTCTCCTTTGTGGACTGTGTGTATGCTTCAGCCATTACTCCCAAGGTAATGATTGGGTTTTTCACAGGAAATAAGATCATATCATACAATGGGTGTGCTGCCCAGATGTTCTTCTTTGTAGCCTTTATTGCTATTGAAAGTTTGATTCTTGCCTCAATGGCCTATGACCGCTATGCAGCAGTATGTAAACCCCTACATTACACTACCATCATGACCAGTACCATCTGTATCCTACTTGCCACCTGCTGCTACATGTGTGGTATCTTGCAATCCTCTATCCATGTTGCCCTTGCATTTCGTTTGATCTTCTGTCATTCCAATATTATTAATCACTTTTTCTGTGACATTCCTCCACTGCTGAATATTTCCTCTTCTGACACCTACACAAATGAGATTACTCTCCTTATCTTGGCTACATTGGATGTTGTTTTTACTCTCTTGGTTATCTTGAACACTTACGTGCTTATTTTCATCGCTATCCTGAGAATGCGTTCAGCTGAAGCTCAGAAGAAGGCCTTCTCTACATGTGCGTCCCACCTCATCACGGTATCCATCTTCTTTGGGTCACTTATATTCATGTACTTACAGCCCAGCTCCAGTCATTCCATGGACACAGACAAAATTGCATCTGTGTTTTACACCATGGTCATCCCCATGCTGAACCCTCTGGTCTACAGCCTGAGGAATAAAGAGGTAAAAAATGCATTCAAGAAAATTGTTGGAAAAATAAAGTCTTCACTTCACCCAGTCAATTAATTCAAAGTATTTGTCAAGCCTGTGAAACTTTGGATTTCTTTCTTTGGAGAATAGTTTACTTGTGATTATTTCTTGTTTATGATTTCTTCCAACAGTTATTTTGCAATGAAGAACTCTGTCTTTGTAATATGATTAATTTATTATGAATTAGGAGTGGATCTTGCCAGAAATAAGATATCAATTTAATATTTAGATCAAGATTACAATGCTAGAGAATTCAAATGCAGCATTGCTTCATAAATTGATATAAAGCACTTTTTAGATAAACTTCATGTGTGCATGATAACAGCTATATTTTCACTTATTTTAGTATTATCATTATTAATTGCTGTTTCTTTTTGAAGTAAAAGTATGTAATCTTCCCTTCCTGTTCTTCCCTCCAAATCATAGTACATACATTTGCTTGGCTTGCTTTCTTTATAATCCGTGGCCTTATATCTCATTATTGTCACAATTCAAAATAACTCCATGAATTTATAACTGACATTACTCAATTATTCTCATATATTAATATTATAAATTATTATCTTGAGATCTAGTCAGGCAGAATCTCAAGATATCAGCCTAATGGTATTATTTCATATGACTTTGGTGATACAGAAATCTTGAATCTTGAGGTTAAAATAATTTCAATAATGGAGTTTCAGTAATGAGGGAAAGCATATTATTTAAAACTAACTAATAGTGAATTCCAGAGACTGAATAAAGACTGCAGTCAACAAAAATTAATTTAGAGCATAAATAGTGTACCTCATAACTTACATAGTTTTAAGTAACAGCATATAGATCTTCTGACCATTAAAGTAGTATTTTTCTTAAAGAAAATACTTGTGAAAGGCTGATAAACTATTAAGTGATCAAGCAACAAAGCATTAATTCAAATATATTTATTCATTTCCTGCATTGTAGATAATATTTATCCATATTTAATGCCTATTTTCCACAGCAATATTTTTCATCTCTGTGTTTTTGTAGGTTTTTTTTAGTAAATATACTACTGAATCTAGACAATGGGAAATCTAGATTATAACTGGATTACTTTTGGAAATGGAAGCCATTAAAAGAATGAAAATGAAAATTATTTCTTCCCTTCATTACAAAATAATACTTTGAGTTAAATGAAGATATCAAACTCAAGAACAATAACTGTGGGAATTTCTTTTTGGAGAGATGCATAAGAAATGTTTGATAAGGGAACTGAAATTCATATATATATATATATATATATATATATATATAGCATTATTAATTATGATCACTGGAACGGATGCCCAGAGGGGACTATGTCTTTCTGAGGATAGCAATTGCTCTCTATTAGCTCTATTGTCATCTACCATGCTTATTTTTATAGGAATTATTAAAGTATTATTCAACAAAAGAAATAAAATTGAGATAAATAAATTATTCAATTAGTTAATGATTATAAAAGGAAATGAGTAAGTAGGTAAGTGAGAGGAATCACACTTGAGACTGAATGAATGAGTAGGCACCACATTGTGTTCCATCTGAGTGATCATTGGACTCTGGGCATGATTATTTTATGTGGTTAAAGAAGGGACAACTCTGAGATTACAGAACAATATTCTGTCTTCCTGTAAACCACTGAACTATAAGTAGTGTACTTTCTCATTAATTAAGCCCAGAACTTATCTCTAAGCATATACTCTACCTTGAACCATGAAACTGCTTACATATTAAGAAAATTAGGGAAAATCAATGAGCTTGAGTCAAACCTAAAATGACACTATGCATCCAGATGCTTGCTGCTCATGAGAGAATCTCTACTAGTGAAAATGTAGCAGAGGAATACACCCCATCCTTTATCCTCTACTACATGGACAGGTGTAATAACTAGTGATGATGTGAACTGGTATCTGTCTGGGAGATTCAGGTATAACGCTGTGTACTGACAAAAGAATTTTTTCGAAGATAACTCACACATAAAGTTGTCAGTCATGGCTATTACTACCCAAAGTATTCTCTGAGGAAATCACACTAGAAAAGCAAATATCAGGATAATATCAATGACTGTTTCATAGTCATAATAAAATTTTTCATTAGTTTTTTTATTTTGAAATCTCTTCCAAATTTATATATAAACACACATATAATATATATAAATATATGTCTTAAAATATACATATATACATATACATATATATGTATATGTATGCAAATGTTTTTCAAGACATGGTTTTTTTTTATGTAACAAGCCCCAGCCCCCCTTCATAGACCAGGCTAGCCTCGAACTCACAGAGATCTGCCTGCCTCTGCCTCCAGAGTGCTGGTATTAAAGGTGTGCAATCCATGCCCAACTATTTTTCCAACTATATTAATACAATAGTTAAAATCAAAGACCTCTTATAAAAAAAAGGGAGCAATGAAAATATTTACTTTGTGGAGTTGGCCTGACATTTAATAGAATGGTATATCTGAAGTACTAAGCACAAAGTTTGCTCTACTACATGCAAATTAAAAAAATTGTTTTACCTTTAGTAAAATTAATAGAGAATTAGCCCATGCCTTATCTTTGCCCTTCAACTGCACATCTACCACAGTGTTTTATCTGCATCTTCACATTGGTGGGCTTTTCAGCAGGGATTTACAGATTGGTCCATGCTTGTCCAAGTAAATATATCTTTCTGTGGACCAAGGATACTTCTATATTTAGCTTTGTTAACCTGCTTGGGATATTCAAGATGTGTGAAGATGAACGTTTATTGCTCTTCTCAGTTTTTTAAAATCAGTGTTTATTTATTTACTCAAGTTATATCCCCATCACAGCCCCCTCTCTCTTCCCTTCCTGGTCTCACCCTCCCACTATCTTCTCCCTCTCTTTCTTATCCTCCTCAGGTGAGGGGGAGGTCTATATACCATCCCCTCCCAATTCATCAGTCACATGAGGGCTAAGAGCTTCCTCTTGCTCTGGGGTCTGACATCACAATTCAGGTAGGATAAAATGACCCCTGAGACTGCCCTTCCTGCTATTTACTAAGGGATCTGTATAAAGACCAAGTTTCATATCATCTATATTTGAATAGGGGATCTAGCTCTAGTCTAAGTTTTGTTTTCTTCTCATGAGAAGTACTAAACACAAACACAAAGTATTGTGAAAAGTCTTCCATAGTCTGAGCATATAAAGTCTATGCCATGTATTTTAAAAATCCTTATATTTGAGATGAAAAAAAAATCCATAGATATCTGTAGTTCAGACAGCACAAAAAGTTACAGTGGTGAGAGATGATCTTATGATACAATAAACTTTTGGAATGGAACAAAACAGTTTATCTCTGACATTCCTGGGAAAACATGGAAAAAGCATATTCTGGAAGAACATGTATTGGTTTATATGATTCTAGTCTATAAATAAAAGCTAAAAAGACCTATCTGAATCCCGATGTAATTTGTCTTCAGAACCAGGCCTTTGGCCTGCAGCAATAGAGAGAAACTGAGTCATTCTCTAGGCAAAATATTAGGACAAAACCATCTCTGGAAAAATTCTATCTCATCAATATAATATCTATGCCCACATGGAACTTAATTAAAATACAAAATGAGTTGGTAGATATGGTTTATCTAAAAAATATTAAACATTATACATAAACATGTGATGAACCCTTTTGAAATAGAGGTTCTTCTTTATGAAAAAATCACCAAGAAATGCAATAAACAGTATGAATCTCACTTGAAAGAAAATAAATATACTATGTAAAGAGACAACAAGAAAATATAAAAAATTTAAAACATTGATTTATGTATATAAATATGTTAAGTATTAAAATTGATAAAATTTCCAAACCCCACCACAGTTAAAATTTCAGAAATAGTGCCACCTTGCCTGAATCTTTTAAAAATTCAAAATATTACTTAACAGAAAGCATGAAAGACAATTTGACACAGAATCAGCATAGATGTTACATTTCTGATAAAAATTTCAAAAAATACAGAAAAATGAATAAAAATCAATGTCAAAATTATAAAAATAACTTTATAACATTCCTATAAGAAATATTTCAGTTTTTTAGAAGAAAACATTTTTAGTAAGTACTTAAATATATTATTAGGAACTTAGAAAAAGTTAGGAACTTTGAAACACAATAGTCACTAGACTGATAGCACATTCCTCATTAAATTTATAAAAGTGAGCAGATAAAATAATAATGTCCTCATAAATTTGACATTTATTGTTATCTTAATATTTGGTAAATGAATACAATGTATCTGGATCAATCATATCCACCATTCATCTCCTCCCTCCAACTTCCCACCCTACCACAGAACATTCTTTTCACTTCATCACTTTTTATTTCTTAAAATGCCCTACATATAATTTAAGATGAGAATATGTATATGGCTGGTATCTCCTTGCTAGAAGGTTCTATATGGTGTGCTAGGAGAGAATAATAACTCTCAAAAGGCAGAGGAAAATTAATCAAATAATTCATATTTTTTATACTAAGCTAAGCAAGAATTCTAATCTGATGTCAAATGTTTCCAGGCATGTGAATATTGAAAGGCACCTTAATGTCCACAAGTGATATAGTACAGAGATTGAAATTCACCAAGAGTGAAAAACAGCTTGTATCTAATTTGGGAGTGGAGAAAGGGAATGAAGCATTTTTGTAACTTGTATTGCTCTCATACTTTTGTACTCTCTGCATAAGGTGATGATAATGACAGAGAAATCTTTTGTGAAGTGAAGACCTATAATATGTAAGTGTGTATTAGTTTATCTTCTCTCAATAATGGCAAATGCAATGGTTTCAGCTCAGGTATTTTATTTTTTCTTTATAAAAATAAATTTATTTTCACTTAGAAAAGGGGTCTGCACACCTCACAGAGAATGAGACATGGAATAAGCCTCAAAAACCATCAAATAATTTTTCCTAATATAGTTATATCTCTTTTTTCTAGCAATTGAGAAACAATTGGGAAAACTATAAAGTATGAGAGACATTCACAATGTCCAGCCCATATGTATTTGGTAACTAATAAGAATATTCTCCTGCTCCTAGAGGCATTGCAGATGTGACTGCTATGTCACATGTGCATCAGTAGGTGGCAGAGAAGAGAGAGTTTATACCTACATTCAGTGTTCTGACCTATGAACATATGAATGAATAGTAGCCTAACATTCCTGGAAAAGAAAAAAAAAAAAGCAAGCTAAATACCAACACCACTTTGGTGCCATGGGGTAACCTGATTTGACTACAACACCAGTACCAGGCAAGCACCAGATGGGCTCCCAGGACATGAAACAAACCAGATACTACAAGAACTCTGCCTAGCCCTGGATGTGGGGGTATGGGAGAGCCAGCCTTGCATTTGGTCTGCTATATGGTGGTGTTGGCTAGGGGAGATGCCCTCCCCTCCTTTTTGCCCTCAGCACCTTGGCTGACAGGACATCTGGCCCACATGGGGTCACAAGAGCAGGAGAGCTTTCCCTGCCCCTTACATGCTGCAGAACTCAGGAAAGCAAGGCCTGTACCTTTCCATAGTAGAACTAGCCATGCAAGTGGGTGTTGCAGGTACAGAACCAGGACTTTGATTTGGCTCACCCCAACATCTACCCCATGGATGGACTGCTGGAGTGCAAGAAGAGGTCAGTTCCACAACACAGGACTGAAGGATCTCCATGACATAGGACAGTTACAGCATATTTGAGGGGAGTTTCAGTGAGGTTCCAGTAATGATGGAGTAGCAGAAACCAGGCACCTCACACCACACCTAGGAGTCATCATAATGAACATTTGCAAGCAGAATGTGTAGACAGAGGGAAATATTTTGGGACATCCAGAGATAAACTGCAGCTTCCACAATGAACTGTTATTATTATTATTATTATTATTATTATTATTATTATTATTACTGGTGGATGATGGGTCTAGGAGATGGGAGATGGGAGGGAACAGGGTGCATGATGTGAAATTCATAAAATAAATAAAAACTTTCTTTAAAAAAAGAATATTCAATTATCTGTTTATCTCAATGAGTTTAAAGTTTTATACCTAACTCAATTTCAATCCTAAATTGCATTACAAACTTAAAAACGTCTTCTTAGACCTAAAAAAATGTTACTATTAACTTGCTTAACCATTTTTCCATTCTTTTTTTTTTTTTTTTTGGTTTTTCGAGACAGGGTTTCTCTGAATATCTCTGGCTGTCCTGGACTCGCTTTGTAGACCAGGCTGGCCTCGAACTCACAAAGATCCGCCTGCCTCTGCCTCCCAAGTGCTGGGATTAAAGGCGTGCGCCACCACCACCCGGCTCCATTTTTCCATTCTTATCTGGGCCCTCAAACAGGTTTCCTGTGTCCCAGATCAACAGGAAGCAATTTTAAGAGAGTGACACCCTATTTCCAGAAGGTGGGGTGGGCGACATTTTTGGTCATTTAATAGGTTATAGATGTTTGTTGTTATTTAGGGAGATTTGGTTACAAGTTGTTAAATGGTCTTGATAAACAAGGTTGAGGAGAATGAACTCAGGGATTTCTCTCTTTTTATTTTCTCTATTCTTCTTTCCCTCTTATGTAGAAGGAAAAGACATGAAAAGAAAAAAAAGGGATATAGGCATGATATAGAAATGATGAAGAAAAAAGGGTAGATTATTGAATCTACTCTTATATCTTTGCATATTGATACAAAATTAAGGTTATATTTGACTACATTGTTATAGATCTTTGTTTATTGATACAAAATTAAGGTTGACTCTTTTTAGGTATTGTACCTAAGTAATTCTTAAAAATGTATTGTGAAGTTCAGGGATTTTGACAGCAATCAGGCATTTTATTTTTAAAGTAATGAAAAGTTTAATCACTATAGGTGTGTGAGAATTGGACACTGAAGGAATGCAATACAGTGCTCTACTATATAGAAATTTATACCTGTTCTAAAACCAGTGCTTAATCTGGTGTGATCTGCAGGAAATTAGTTGGAAGAGCAGAACAGTGAATTGAGTAATGTTAACTGAATAATGCAGAACTTCTGAAACCTACATCTCAGCTTGAAGAACGCTCTGGAATGTTTAGAACAACTTGACTGTCATTTATTTATGGAAGCTCCTCATCAATTCATTCCCCAGAAATTCAGCTCTGGCCAACTCATGGAATGGCCAACCATTTGTAGTAAAAATGAGCCTCTTTGCAAAGACTTCAGATTCTTTGAATAGTAGTATGGAATAATATGTCCAAAGACAGTGAGTGCTCATATGTTCATATATGTATACATGATTATTAATGTTTACAGCTTTGACTCCATGATTAAAATGGTGGTTATGTGGATCCAGAATATATATATTGAGACAGGGTTTCTTTATGTAACAAGCCCTGGCTGTCCTGGACTCACTTTGTAGAACAGGTTAGCCTCAAACTCACATAGATCTGCCTGCCTCTGCCTCCAGAGTGCTGGGATTAAAAGTGTAAACTCCATGCCCATCTATTCTTCCAACTATATTAACACAATAGTTAAAACCAAAGACATCTTATAAAAAGAGGGAGCAATGGAAGTATTCAATTTGTGGAGTTGGCCTGACATTTAATAGGATGGTATGTATATCTTAAGTATTAAGCACAAAGTTTGCTCTACCACGTGCAATTAAAAAAATTTGTTTTACCTTTAGTAAAATTAATAAAGAATCAGGCTGCTATGCCTTATCTTTGCCCTTCAACTGTACGTCTACCACAGTGTTTTTTTCTGCATCTTCACGTTGTTGACCTTTTCAGCAGGGATTTACAGATAGATCCATGCCTGTCCAAGTGAAGACATCTTTCTGTGGACCAAGGATACTTCTCTGTCTAGCTTTGTTAACCTGCTTGGGATATTCAAGATGTGTGAAGATGAAAGTTTATTGCTCTTCTCAGTTTTTTTAAATAAATGTTTATTTATTTATTCAAGTTATATCCCATCACAGCCCCCTCTCTTTTCCCTTCCTGGTCCCACCCTCCCACTGTCTTCCCCCTCTGTGTCTTATCCTCCTCAGGTGAGGGGGGATCCATATATCATCACTCCCCAATTCATCAATCACATGAGGGCTAAGAGCTTTCTCTGCTCTTGGGTCTGACATCACAATTCAGCTAGGATAAAGTGACCCCTGAGACTGCACTCGTCTGCTATTTACTAAGGGATCTGTATGAAGGCCAAGTTCCATATCATCTATATTTGAATAGGGGATCTAGATCTAGTCTAAGTTTTGTTTTCTTCTCATGAGAAGTACTAAATACAAACACAAAGTACTGTGAAAAGTCTTCTTCCATAGTCTGAACATATAAAGTCTATGCCATGGATTTTAAAAATCCTTATATTTGAGCTGAAAAATAAATCCACAGATATCTGTAGTTCACATAGCACAAAAATTCACAGTTGTGGCAGCTGATTCTATGATACAAGAAGCTTTTGGAATAGAAAAAAAACAGTTTATCTCTGACATTCCTGAGAAAACAGGGAAAAAGCATATTCTGGAAGAACATGTATTGGTTTATCTAATTCCATTCTACAATTAAGGATAAAAGACCTATCTGAATGCTAATGTAATTTGTCTTCAGAACCAGGTCTTGGGCCTATAGAAATAGAGAGAAACTGAGTCATCCTCTAGGCAAAATATTAGGAGAAAACCATCTCTGGAAAAATTCTATATCATCAATATAATATTTGTGTACATGTGGAACTTAATTAAAATGCAAAATGAGTTACTAGATATGGTTTATCTAAAAATATTGAACATTATACATTAACATGTGATGAACTCTTCTGAAATAGAGGTTCTTTTCTATGAAAAAAAATCACCAAGAATTACAATAAGCAGTGTGAATCTCACTTAAAAGAAAATAAATACACTATGTAAAGAGACAACAAGAAAATGCACAAACTTTAAAACATTGATATAGATATATATCTATACCAAAGTTAAATATTAAAACTGATAAAATTTCAGAAATAGTGGCAGCCAAATGGATGGAACTAGAAAAGCATATCCTGAGTGAGGTAACCCAGATTCTGAAAGATGCAAGTGGCATTTACTCACTTACAGTTAGAACAGTTAGATTTTAGCCATATACTACAGGATAACTATCCTACAACCAACACACCAAAAGAATCAGGAACATAGACTTTGTTACCCGTTAATGGGACAATGTGCCCTAGGAGTGCTACTATGTAGGCATCTAGTGCAAGAGGAAGCTCTTAGCCCTCAAATTACTGTTGAACTGAAAGGGGCTGATATGTAGTGACAGTCCACATCAGAGGAGTGGGATGGGTGGAAGAGGGAGGAGGGTGGGAAGGTGGAACTGGGAGGGGTGGAAAGAGGGAACTCTGATGGAAATGTAACTTGAAATAATAAATAAACATAAAAAGATAATTTTCATTTTAAAAATAATTCATTTATGATGTTGTCAGTCTTGGCAAAACCATATTATTAGGACACAGTGCTTTCTCTGAGGAATTTAAACTACAAAGGCAGATATCTAGAAAACCTCAATGGATGCTTCATAGAGATAAGAAAATTATTTCATTAACTGTTCACTATTAAACCTCTTTCAACTATATTAATATAAAACCAAAGATTCCTTATAAAAGAGCGATAGAAATATTAGCTTTCTGGAGTTGGCCTAACATTTAATAAGATGGTAATTTTTTTAATGACAACGAAACCCTTTAATTGTCATAATGTGATTTGCTTAATTTTTTCAGCACTAGTAAGAGATCTCAGGGCCTGACAAATAATAGGTAATTATTTTTCTATTGAATCACATCTCAGGCTCTTCTCTTAGTAAGTTTCTAAGTGCACATTAGGTCCTGGCCCCTAACAAAGCTTTTATACCAATTTCATAGGGAATACAATCAGAATAATTAACTCAATTCTGTACAATAAAAATAATCTGGATGTACCACCATCTCTGATTTCAAGCTATACTACAGATCAATAATAATAATAACAGCATGGTACTGGCAAAGAAACAGACCAGTTGAATAATGGAATCGATTTAAAGACCCAGGAATAAAATCCACACAACTACGGTCACATAGTTTCTCACAAAGAAGCCAAAATCATACAATCATACAATGGAAAAGTGTCCTCTTCCCACCCCTCCCATTCCGGCCCTCCCACCCTCTATCCCCTATCCCTTCCATCCCACTCCTCTGGAGTGGGGTGTCCCTACATAACAGTCCCCCACCCCAGTTCAGCACAGTTTTTTAATCCATTCCTCGGTTGAGGGACATCTGGATTGTTTCTAGTTTCTAGCTATTACAAATAAGGTTGTTATGAACCTAGATGAGGAAACTTCCTTCTGATTCAGTGAGGAGTTATTTGGATGTATACCCAGAAGTGGTATAGCTGGGTCTTGAGGTAGAACTATTCCAAATTTTCTAAGATATTGCCAAGCTGATTTCCACAGTTGTTGTATCAGCTTGAACTCCTACCAGCAATGGAGGAGTGTTCTCCTTTCTCGACAACCTCGCCAGCATGTGCTGTCATTTGAGTTTTTGATTTTAGCCATTCTGGCAGGTGTGAAATGGAATCTCAGAGTCGTTTTGAGTCGCATTTCTCTGATGATTAAGGATGCTGATATGCTCATTCTGAGTGAGTTAACCCAGACTCAGAAGGATGCATATGGCATCTATTCACTTATAATTGTATTTTAGCTATATAGTACAGGATAACTGTACAATCAGTGCACCTAAGGGAACAAGAACATAGACCTGTCAATGAGACATTTTGTCCTAATGGTGCTTCCTTGTAGGCCCCCTAGTGTATGAGGAGGCTCATGGCCCTCATATGATAGCTGAACTGGAGTCGGGGACTGATATATAGGGACATGCCACTCCAGAGGAGTGGGATGGAAGGGATAGGGAGTAGAAGGTGGGAGGGCAGGACTGGGAGGGGTGGAAAGAGGGTACTGTGATGGAGATGTAACCTGAAGTAATAAATAAACATTAAATAAATAAAAAATACTAAAAAATAAAAATTAAAAAAACCACTGTGGTATATTTACACAATGGAATAATACTCAGCTATCAGAAACAAGGAAATCATGCAATTTGCAACCAAATGGATGGAACTAGAAAATCTCATCCTGAGTGAGCTAACCCAGACCCTGAAAGATACACATGGCATCTATCCACTTACAACTGGATTTTAGCGATATAATACAGGATAGGTTTCCTACAATCAACAGACCCAAAGGAATAGAAACATGATCTTTGCTATTTGTTCTTGGGGTACTTCACTTTAGTAGGCCCCCAGTACAAGAAGAAACTCTTAGCCCTCATTTGTCTGATGAACTGGTAGGGGCTGTTATGTGGAGGCATCTCACACTAGACGAGTAGGATAGGTGGGAGTTTGGGACTGGGAGGGGTGGAGGAAGGGTACTGTGATGTAGATATAACTTGAATTAATAAATTAAAAAAAACTTAATGATAGAAATCTAAGGTGTGTATGCTGAGATTTTAGTGAGAAAATTTATTTATATTGTCTAACTTAGTTGTCACTCAGATGGTCTTGTCTCTTTCTGAACTTCTATCCACCTATACTCCCATAATCACTTTCTACCCAAATGCAGACATTGTACCCTCTTCTACCTCCATCAAATTCAGGCTAAACAGCCAATGTGGAATCTTAGGACCTCACAGGAATTCACTCACATGCACTGTCTTTCTTGAGATGCCTGGAAAGTTGCCACCACTGTTTTGAAATTAGCAGTAACACAAGCCCAGGCACTGTTCCACAGCACATCTCTACAAATCAGGAAGGAGAATCTCTAAGGGTGTGAAAATAGAATTGTTTGAACTAATGCTATGGAAATGAAAGTTTTCATTACCTAATACTTTGTAGCCCTATTTCCTAGTATAAAAGTAAGTATCTTTAAAAAAATATAGACAGTTACAAGAAACTATAGAATTTCCAACCATTTTATCTTACAAATGAAAACAAATCCAAAGGAAACATAATGTCCAGAAAAGTTAAACATCAGATGCACTTTTCTACATGTTGTCTTCTTGGTTCATTGTTATTCGATTCTGCTCTCTGGGCCATCTGATACCCTTTAGAAATTAGGCTAGAGTATAAGTTATACTCAATGGAACAGAAGACCATAGATATAGGAACAAATTAACTTTGCTTTGATTATCCTTAAAGATATGTCTCCATCACTTTCTACCTTGAATATGTAGTAGTTTATAGGAATGGGTGCAATCAAAGTTCCAGAATTAGAGGTTTCTTTTAGGTGGAGAAATCTTATACTCTAAACATAGTAGTAGGGCTATTTGTTACCTAAGCCACTGTATAGTTGTGTACAACCAGAAGAACAATATAATATGATTTGATGAAGGTAGCAGGTGTATAGGCAAAAAATGACTCTTCCATCTTTCCCTATTATCTCCCCAAACACAAATAAAGCAAAGCTTCTTGAATGGCATTAAATAATAAGCATCCAATTTATATGACAAAGGAAGATCAGGATGAGAAGAGGAAGCAGTTAAATTGTTAGTTATACTTTTTGAACACACTGTTTCTTTGCTTTTTCAACATGATGAAATATATCACTTTCACCAAGAATGTGACACATAGAATATTAAATTTCTTGTAGGTACCAATACATAAAAGCAAATATCCAACTGAGAGAGCTCTCATGAATTAAAGAAATAGCATTTTATTGCTAGAGCAAAGTCCTAGATCTTGGATACCTTCAATGTAATGAGGGACTTATTAGGAACAGAAAATGCACTGCTAGTTTGTCACAGAAAAATAAGACATGATCACATGACTCCACATTGTGCTCTCTTTTGATTTAGTTATCATTGTGTTTCCTAGTAAAAAATTATAGTAGAGCTCATTGTGGTAATAATGACCATTGTGATTTAGAGTAGGATAACCTATGCCAGGAAGATGGAGCTAAACCTCACACCAATATTGTGAACCACCTGTAGTAGCTTCTATGATTTAAAATAAATCTCACTTCCCATCTGCAGCATTCCATAGGAACAGACTGCTTCTCCCAACCCAACACCTAGGCCATAGATCTCCACACTAGACAGAAAGATGAAATACGGCACAAGAAGTGGCTCATACTTCAAATCTCATGATGGGGTTTGACTAGTATAATTTTTATTCATCCTCTTCTAATTACATCTCATGACAATTCCCAAATAACTTTGAACATTTCTCAGGCAACTGAATTTGTTCTTGTGGGGTTAACAGATGCCTCAGAGCTTCAGTTACCTTTATTTATCATTTTCACTATAGTTTATTTGATTGTGCTAATTGGGAACCTGGAGATGATTCTGTATATTCTACTGGACTTCAACTCCATATTCCTTTTATTTTCCCCAGTAATCTCTCCCTGGTGGACTGTGTTTATTATGACTTAGTATTCACTCCAATGATAATAGAGATAACCAATGGATTTCTCACAAGAAATATTTTCCTGCCCTTAGAGGAATTGCAGGTGTGGCTGCTGTGTCAAATGTGTGTCAGTGGGCAGCAGAGAGGGGAGAGGCTATGCCTGCTCAGTGTTCTGTCCTGCGAACATCTGAATGATTAGTAATCTAACATTCCCTGAAAAAAAATCAATCCTGAGATGACCACCAGTCCAGTGCCAGGGTGCCAGGACCAGGAGCTATGCTCAGATTACCACCATTCTGACCTGATCTGGCTCCCAGGGCAGGGAGCAAGCTGGAGATGAAAACAATTCTCCCTGGGACCACTGGCCCAACGTGTGAAGTAAGCCTGAGATGACCACCAGATTAGTGACTTACAGGCCTGGGGGAACTAGACTCAAGATGACCCCTGACTGGTGCCATAATACATAGCTGGGGCATAGCACTCCTGAGCTTACTCTCAAGATGATCATTGACACTCAGAGACCAGGGCATTAGGGGAGATCTGGCCTTGGAGCATGAAAGCAGGAGAACTGACCCCTCCTCTAGCCAGCTGCAATATTCTGGAAAGTGACCCAGCACATAGTGGTAGTTACAGGTGAGCTGGCCCCAGGATATGAGCATGGGAGAACTGCAGGTCTTCCATGTGGTGGCATAAGTGAAGGAGAGATACCCTCCCCCACCTTGACACTCACCACTTACAGCAAGTGGGAGACCTCCCCCCTGGGGTTGTGAGAGCAGGAGAGCTGGCCCTGGCTCTCACTGGCTTGAGAAGTCATTGGAGAGAATGACCCTACTCTTCATATAGGCAGCACAGTGAAGTTGACCTTGGATGTGGAGGTTGCAGGTGAGCCTACCCAAGGGCGAGGGAGTGGGAGAAGTAGTGGGCTGATTATTTCACATACCTTTAGGCCCAGATCCAGGGCTCTGTATGACCAACCCCATCATCTTCCCCATCAATGAACTGCTGGAGGATATGAAGGGGCTGGTCCTATAGTTCCAAAACTACATCATCTACATAACACAAGGCAATAGCAGTTTATCTGAGAGATGTCCCAGTGAAGTTCCAGGATTGATAGAGTAGCAGAAGTCAGAGCCCTCATACCAGACCAATGAATCATTGCAATGATGATTTGCAGGCAAAGAAGTGTGGACTAAAGGATATACTGTGGGACACAGTGTGACACACTACAGCTTTCACAATTAATTTTTTTTCTTTGTTGTTGGGATAGGTTGTAAGTCTGGAGAGCGGGTAGAAAGGAAGGGGAAATTAGTGGGATTGGGATGCATGATGAGAAATTCACAAAGAACAAATAAAAAGTTAAAACAGAAAAAAATAACATCATATCCTACAATGCATAGCTACCCAGATGTTCTTCTTTGTAAATCTTGCTACTGTTGAAAGTTTCATCCCAGCCTGAATGCCCTTTGACTGTCATGCAGTAGTGTGAAAACCACTGTATTACTCCACTACCATGAAAAGCACCATGTGTGTTCTGATGATAAATGTCCCCCATATATGTGGACTGCTGCAATCCTCTATCCATGTTGCCTTCACTTTCCACGTTTTTTGTCATTCTAATATGATTAATCACTTTTTC
Organism: Lophiomys imhausi; assembly: GCA_907164525.1. NCBI lineage: Eukaryota > Metazoa > Chordata > Mammalia > Rodentia > Muridae > Lophiomys > Lophiomys imhausi. The sequence continues at coordinate 1,844,180 of CAJQZJ010033704.1, forward strand.
AATGACATACCTTCACTACTGCCCCTTTCTTCTGACATCCACATAAATGAGATTATAATCTTATGTTGGCTTTGTTTGATTTTGTTTCCACTCTGTTCATCATCTTAAACTCTTACCAGTTTATATTTATTACTATCCTAGGGATTCACTCAACCAAGGGACGAAAGATGGCTTTCTTCATCTGTGCATCGCATATGTCTATATTAAAAAAAAAAAACCTGTTAATGTACTTGCAGCCCAACTCCAGTCATTCCATGGGTACAGACAAAATTGCACCATGATCTTCTACATTCTGAACTTCTTGTCAACAGCCTTAGGAACAAAGAGGTCAAGAGTGTGTTCAAGAACATTGTGAAAAAAATCAGTCATAGTTTTAGTCAATTAATTAAAAATTGGTTTTAAACTCTCAGATTTTCATTAGATATCTATTGTCTCATAATAATTTTTCTTAAAAATATTTCTTATATATTTCTTTTATACTCCTTTACACATGGTACCTCTAAGTTCATTAATCATACATAAATAATTTAGAGTAGATTTTGATGTCTTGAATAAAGAAGCAATTCAATTGTAAAATTAAGATTATAATGCAATATACCTTCAGCATCCCAGTGTCAATAATAATTTGTTGGGGAAGCTCTAATAACATTGCTTCTGATAGGCTGGTTTCAATGCTGAGATCTGTTTACCACCCCTTCTGAGGCATTTTCTTGATTGGTTAATAAATTCACTGATGGCCAATTAGCTGGGCAGAAAGAGTATAAGAAGGTGGGACTTCTTGAGATTAGAGCAGGAACCCTGTGTTTAACACAGAGGATTAGCTCATTCCACCAGTAGACATGGAAGCAGACAGACATGTTTGAGAATGCTGGAAGGTAATCACATGCACATGGCAGTTTGGGATTAGGTGATCCTGGTTAATTTAGAGTAGCTAGGAGTCTGCCCAGCTAAGAGTTAAGTGTTGAAATATTAAAAGGTCTTGGTGTATTTAATTGTTTGGGAAAGGACCGCGGCAGCTTATAGGCCATCAATCCAAGCAATCTAGGGCCGTCAGACTCCTGGATTCCTGTCTAACTACAGTGAATCTCCCACCATGCTGCCGGTAATTTTACCAGCCTAATATAATAACTTATATTACTTAACAGAGTTTATGTTACAGGTGGTGTAGGCCACGCTTGGTCCTGGGCTCTTTCCCCAAGATAAATTAGACCTCTGGTTAAGGCGGGCCAGGCCCATTGGTTGATATACAGCCAGGCAGCCAGCTGCTCTGCCTGCCTAATCTTACAGTTTATACTTATTAATAAATACAAGTGATAATTAAGCTGCAGTTTCAATAATTGATATGAAGTTCTTTAAAGCTAATCTAATATCAGTTATATTTTCAGTTACTAATGTTTAAAATATCTGATTTTAGGGTTTTTTTTCAAATTATGGTTCATTTAGTGTGTGTGTGTGTGTGTGTGTGTGTGTGTGTGTGTGTGTGTGTGTAAGCCATAGTTTAACTGTAAAGATCAGAGGATAGTTTTCAGAAGTTAGTTCTGTTCTTTCCATGTGATTTCCAGAGATGAAATTCAGTTTGTCTGAATTCAAACCACGAGCCTTTACCCACAGATTCATTTTGTCTGAATTCAAACCATGAGCCTTTACCCATGGATTCACATCTCCATTTCCATTTCTTATATACAGTGTAAGGCGATTATACATATACATATATATGTGTATGTATACATCACTTATTATACTAATATATAATATACTTCTAAATAGTACTTTTAAAACATTTTGAGACATTGTGAGAGAATGCAAAATCCTAGGTCTCATCCAAAACCAGCTTTATTTCTTATACTTTTTTTAACATAAAAATTTATTACATATACCTTTTTGGATCTTGAGTTTATACAGTTCTAATGGTAAGATTCAATAATAAAGAACAGCAGTTACCTAAATCTATTCAATTTCTGGATTTCAGCAGACTTCAGAAAGCAATTCATCCATAACTACATCTATAACTCCTCTTACCAGAGTTCTATATAACATTAAACCATATCTAACACCTATGTTGAACAGCAATAGCTTCTACAAAATAATATTCTTTAACTTTTATTTAAATATTTTAATAAATCTATAATGTAGAGAGTAAAGCATTAAAAGTATGAAAATATCTAGAGGTCTGCCTAATTCCTTATTACTTTGAGGCAAACACACTGAATTTAACATCAACACAGAGGGGAAATTCTTTAGGGTTTCAGCAGTGGCTTGATTACAATAATTTTTCTTGTCTGCATTGATCTGGTGTTTGACTCACGTTGGATTTAAGTGGACTTCGTAACAATACTTCCAGTTCACTTTTTATGCTTGCTGTGTAGGGAAGAAATGTGGTCAGTCAGGTTTGCAATCTTGCTACCAGCTGCCATATTTTCCCCACCATTATGGACTCTAGCCCCTTAGAACCATAAACCTAAACAAACTCTTTCTTCTATAAGTTATATTTGGCCATGATGTCTTATCACAGAAACAGAAAATTAACTAATACCATTCTACTGATAAAATAAAATAAGGAATTAGTGGTAATGGGGGAAAAATTGAATAAGATAGGAATCTCTACTCTCATGACCTAATCTGCTTTTGCTGCTGAAAAAGGCAGGGGAATTCATATGCCAATGATATGGACCAATGACTCTCAGATTTGTTTTTCAAAGTCACCTTGTCAAAGAAAATAAGTAAATTGTACTTTCTTATATTAAAATTATACATTCACAGAGACACTTCAAGATTGTCAAAGACAGTAACTATAATGTGCTTACCTAGAATTAATATGATAAATAATCTAATGTTCCTAGTACCTCACTCTTCTGAATAATATTCCTGACAAAAGCATCTTGGAACTGTATTATTTAGACAAAATTCTTTAATATTTACCCTTGTAATAATCACATTTTATATTAGCAGTAGGAGAGAGAGAGAGAGAGAGAGAGAGAGAGAGAGAGAGAGAGACATAAGAACAACATTTTAAGATAAACCTTGGAAGAACATACACCCACAAATACACTTTCACATCTATAGCAGCATTGGCCTATTAGTATTGTCCACATCCAGGAAAGCATTTTGTTGTAGAGTCTTCTTCCACATCTGTGGAATTCTGTTGTGGAACAGAATCTAGTCTTGTGCTTTAAATTTTTAATTCAGAGATTAAAAGATTTGCAAATATCTCAAGTGGAGGATTGCCCTGGGAGTTGCAATCGCTAGAGGTTCATGATTTCACATGTGACTCTTCTTTGATAAGCCTTCACTTGTCTTATGAGGCTTCATAGAGAACTTTTCATTCTGCTTTTAATAAATCTAACTTTGGATCATATTTTATCTCTTTGAAACTAATTCCTCCATTAAAGATGCAAATCCAAGTTTTGCTGGTACAGATCTCTGAAAAAAAAAAAAAGCTCCCAGGCACATTCCAGTGTGTTGAGGAGCTGTGTCCCTAAGGCTAGTAAAACTTTCACTGTGGGACTTGTGATCAGAAAAACTATCAACCTATATACTAAATTTTTCAAAGAAATAATTTATTCCTGTTGCTTAACTATTCAGGATCTTATTGTATTATTTAAATAAATGGAAGGTTGTGTTTTTAATATTTTCAAAAGCTAAAAATAGTAGATGTATATGGTGACATATGATAATTAGACCTACATAGTGATCATTTTGTGGTATGTATCTGTATTATGTCATTAAAATTGTACACTGCATCTATAGTCATCATGTATTATATTTTAAAATAAAATTAATTAAAAATTAAGCTGGAGACCTCTGACAGGGTATGCTCCTGGGAGGATAAGAGAGTGACTCTAGATGAGACTCCTAGCAGTGCAAGACATGGACAGAGAAGTAGGCTCCTTAAAGACTGACAGGAATACCACATAAGTGAGTGGGACCAACCCACTCCTAAAACCTTCAACCCATAACTTACCCAGCCTACAAGATGTACAGGGATAAAGATGGAACATTGTCAGAGGGAATTGCCAATCAATGATTGGCACAACTTGAGACCCACTCCATGGGAGAAAGCCAATCCCTGACACTATTAATGACACTATTATAAAAAATAATATGAAAGAGAAATTCATGCTGAAAGCATATGGAGGCTCTTGTATCAAAATTTTGTGTTACTTTTATACTAGCAGAGAGATAGCTAAGTGTTGGCAGGATTTTGGTATTATAATTTATATTGCCTATCTCTGGATTTTCTATTGCTTAAATATTCATTATTCCTCACCTGCCTAAAGGCAGTCTGGAAATTTATCAGAGGTTGTCTTGATACTGTTTGGTTGCAATAAAAATGTGCCAGCAAATACCTGGAGCAGTAGATAATAGCCTGGAACTTCTGTGCAGAGGAGGGAAACAGGGAGAAGAAAGCAGAAGTGAAAGAATCGAGAACAGAAACTGAGGAGAACAGACACAGATCAGAGTGAAGCAGAGAGGTATACAGTTAGCCACATTGTGGATCACAGGCTAGGATAGTCAAGTTAGATGAGATCCCTGGGAGGCTGCACAAGCAAAAGGCCTAAGCTTTAAATTTCATTAGCAATCTCCTTATCTTATTTATATTGCTGGTGGGTCTAAGAAACATTCTGCAATAAGGGGCAGTATAGAAAAATAATAGAATATAAATTTCCTAAAATTTATACATATATGAAGATGATCTAAATTAAATCACCAAATACTCTTGAAGGCAGGGAACAAATTGGACATTTCTTGTCACCAAATGAAACTCCCTATACTGAGATTAAGTTACATTAATTGAGTTGTTGGCCAAAGGATTCCCACAGGAATCCTCTAAATAACCCAGGCTATTGCTAAGACAATAAGTTGCTATCCACAAATGATGGCAAGGCCCTATTGTTGAAGACATCTATATAGCTTAGTGAAGATGGAGGATTTGAGCTGGGACTAACATTAAGCTTCCTCTGTGTTTTTTACTTGTTAATAAGATTTTAAATTATATTTTCATGTTAGCTTTAGTCTTATTCAGTGTTTCTATTTCCACATTGAATTCTGTCCCCAAGTCTAGAATTGTCTTCTTCATTTCCATATGCTTTCTGTTTGTGTTTTCATTACTCAGGTATTTTTCTCCTTAAGATGTTTATTTTTTACTTCGTTGAGCTGTTGTACCTTTTTCAAACTTTTTGAATACTTTGATGAAGTTTCTGAATGATTCTTTAAATTCTGTGTCCTTTGGTTCACACAGCAGATTCTCATTGGTAAACACTTTTGTAGGACAAGTAGGTTTTGGAGAAAAAAAATAATGGCTTCATCTTTCATATTTAGTATATTTGCAATGATATATGGGCATGTGGATTACTTTATTTAGTTCTAAGTCTGATATGGTCAGACTATATTAGGGCAGTATGTAGATTGAATGAGCAGCTTGAACCTAGAGATTGGAAATGGTTTGAGTGGAATAAAGTCACATGGAGAGAAAGGATTGAGATTGTGTTCATGATTTTACTTCTTGTCCAGGCTTTTAGTATGGGACAAGATATGGCTTAGAGAAATTTGTATATGGTATAGGAGGGTGTTTTGGGGTTGGGGAATTGCTAAAGAAAGTCCTGACCTAAGACTAGATTGCTTGTGGTGTAAGCAAAGAGACCAGACTAGGCTAAGCCACTATGTTGGTGGGACTCAGGCTAGATATGGAGGTTTGTGGAGAAGATGTGAATGGGTATGTTAGGGAGAGTCACCTGGTTAGACTCTGTATAAAAAAGTGGGAAGTTTGGTGTGTGGAGTGGTTGGATGGAGTGCAGAACTTACTTGTAGGAGTCTCCAAGTTGGGTAGGTTCTCATCCTTGTAGAAGCCTAGAGATTAGCTGCAATGCAGATCTGGTTGGTCAGACTAGATGGACATTGGTTGTGTGACCCAGACTAGATCTGGAGAGCTACAATGAAAGCCTCAAGGAAGGTTTCAAAAAGACTCACAGGTATAGGCACTGGAGGAGAATGTGGGAAGTCTCAAATTTGTAAATGAACAACAAGAAGAACATATACCCAAATAATACACAGTGTGATGAGAAAAAATGAGTATCTTTTTTAGAAAGCTTAAAATAAAAGAATAAAAAGTTCAGTGGTCATCTCTTAACTTTTGAGAAAATCTGGTATCAGAGTGCATAAGTTGATAAAGTTGCCTTAGTAAAAATTAAAAAAAAAACTTTGTAGATCCAGAACACCCTCTTAATTCCTAAACAACTCAAAATTTAACTATGAGACTCTAGCTATCTATTCTTCAACCACCTCAGAGACCTGAGAGGGCTAAATGTATCTGATTATACAGGAAGTGCAGGACCAGCAGCTTCTAAAACTAAAAAATGACATACCAGTGGCTGCCTGGACAGTTCCCAATTTCTCATTAAAGCATCAATCTTCAACCATTTGCCCCCGTTTCTCTGAGAGACATTGACTCTAAAGCAGGAATTATGAAGGACTTGCCTACCCTGTCTTGGCAGAGCTAGGCTGTCGACTTATCTGCTTCCAAGTTTTGTCCTGTTTGGACAGCATTCTGTCTACAGTTGAATCAAGGGATTTTTCTTGCCAAGAGATAGGCTTGCCACTAATTCAACCATCTCCAATTGGAGATTATTTGATGCTAATTTCTACTTGGAGTAGAATAGGGGGTGCTGTCAGGAGCTGACATGTCTCAATATCAAAAAAATCTTAAGTTAAGAAAACATCTTTGAATGCCATATTCTGCAGATCTCTTGAGGTTTTTGAAGACCACCTATCTATCTCTTATATTTCGATAAGCAAATGTTGCTTGTCTCTTAGCAACTTGATTTCTGATTAGCTTAGAAAATAACTGTGATAGACTGTCCTAGTACCTAACAAAATGACATGCTTGAATGCCTGTTAATTTGCATTTCTTAACTATCCTAAACAGTTTATGACAGTTGATAGCAAAAGACCAAAACTTCACAATTCATTTTTCAAACATTACCTAGGTACAATACCTTAAAAAGAGTTAACCTTAATTTTGTATCATTGTACAAAGATCAATACTGATGTAGCCCATTATAATCTTAATTTTATATCAATATACATAGATCAATACCAATTTAGCCAAATATAATCTTAATTTTGTATCAATATACAAAGGTAAAAATGCATATTCAACAATCTGTCCTTTTTTCTTTATCATTCCCATATTATGTCTATATCCCATTTTTTCTCAATTCTGTTCACCCCTACATCAGAGAGAAAGAAGGATACAGAAAAGAAAAAGAGAGAAGTCCCTGGGTATAACCTCCAAAACCTATTTATCAAGACCATTTAACAGCTTGTAATCTCTTCCCCTAAATAATAAGATTATCTATAACCCGTCAAATAACCAAAGAGGGGAAATTCACCCACCCCACCTTCTGGAGATGGGATGTCGCTCTCTTAAAATGACTTCCTGCTGATTTGGGGCATAGCAAACCTGTTTGGGGTGCAAATAAGAATGGAAAAATGGTTAAAAAGGTTAACAGAATCATTTGATGTTCAGTCCTTTTGTGCTTAGCTATTTAAATGTCTTAAGAAGTTTGTAGACAGAAGCTGAACTTCAGGGATTTACTGAAGTTCTGGTTGGAACAGTCTGTGGAGCAGAACAATCTTAGTGATTTTTGAGTTGTTGTGCTTGTCGACTTTTGAGGAAACAACTATTGAGGAAGTCTACAAGCCTGGATAGTCTGGGCTACTTGTCTTCTTTGGTGTCAGATCTATTTTCTTCTGAGGTTTCAGTTGTCCAGTTGTCCCTGGATTCCTTAGATGGATGCTTTAAATCTCCTGGAAAGATAAGACCAGAACCCTGCCCTAATCCTAACTCTGGGACACTATTTGGGGGGGGGGGTTGGGTAATATTTTTCCTGGAGCAAATTTTCTTTTTTGATAATGTAAAAAGTATTATCTTTCAATTGAGATTAAAAAGATTGTGATGCAAGTTAGGGTGAAAGCTGAGTTGGATATAGAACTTTAAACTCATGGAGATGGTTAGATAGTAGAATGTTAAAGTCGGGTGCTAAACACATATGGACTGGACATTGGGAATATATGCTAAGCCCTATGCCTCTCATAATTGTGGCCTAATTATTTCTGTTGTTTTGTATTGTATTTGTTGTTATAAGAGAAAGGGCCATTTGTTGGACTGAAAGGGGAGGCTGTTGGGGGAAAGATATACCTTAAACTTAAAAAAAGGAAGAAGACGGGGGGGGGGGTTGAGAAGGAAGAGGGAGGGAGGGCGGGACTGGAGGGGGAAGAGGGAGGGATTGCGACTGAGATGTAACTTAAAGAAATAAAAAATAAATTAAAAAATTTAATGGGACTTTTAAGTTTTTTATTTGCTGTGTGTGCAATTAATCTGGTTTTGGAATGCCTTTGATTGATAACTGGAGGCTTTTTCAATTCCCTAATGTCTTCATAAACACTGTTAGACAAAATGGAAACACCATCTTCTGATATCTCCATTAAGGTCAGGCTGAGGAACCGATGTGATTTCATAAGTCTCCAGAGACATCTGCTCACATGTACTGCTCCCCATGAGACACATGTACAATTTCTGTTTCTGCCACAATATTGACAATATTATAAAACCAGTCTCCATTCACAGCAGAACTCTAACTGCACGGAAGAACAGCAAGATGCTTTCCTAGATATGGATGTTAGGTCAATTCTCGGCATATGTAATGTCACAAACTGTTCCTTTTTCATTCTATTGGTCTGTTCCTACTACAACAGTAAGTATTAAAATATAGGTAGTAAGTATGTAAATATAGGTAGGGAGAATGGTAAATGGTGATAAAGTACCCAGTCATTTTTTATTCACAGGTGAAAATGCGAAAGAAAAGTTAATGCCTAAAAAGGTGAAGCAACTGGCCCAGAGACCATGAGTATTAAAAATATTCTCTCTTGTCTCACTGCTCTTCTTACACCAGCCAGAATTCCACTGTATGGACAAAAAAATCCTGCAGTGATGGTTTCACTCCGGGGGGGGGGGGAAGGGAGAGAGAGAGAGAGAGAGAGAGAGAGAGAGAGAGAATGTTCTATTTTTTAATAATTATAACATTCCACAGGATTAAGAATCTACAGATTATAGATCACTTTTAATTTCAGAAAGATGGTGAACTTTCAAAATTCATTTAAATGTATCAATTACTAGGTTCCTTTTCCTGGGTGTATCAACCTTTAGATATTAATACCATGATCTACGCATTCTGAAGAAAGCAGGAATAGATGAGCAAAGACATTGAAGATAATGACTGTGATTTACAAAATTTAGAAATGGTAACATCTTTTATAAGTTGCAAGAACTTACACATTCCTTGTAATGTAAGTGCACATATATGTTGTGAAGAGGAAGGATGATTTGCACACTGGTAATTTAAAAGTATAAGATTACATTATCTGTTGCCTTGACTATATGAGGTGATTAATGAGGAATGAATAAGTCCAATATTACAAAGTTAGAAGTAGCTTTCAATTTAAGAAGCAGGCTCATATAAAATCGTAGCTGCATGTCTAGTGTCATATGATCTAGCATAGAAATGGTAGAACAAAATACACCATGAATACACTGTTTGATGTTACACATGTAGAGAGCAAAAGTAAACTCTTCATTAGTTTTTACCCTATTCTTGTTCAAAGGCAAATATAATAAACTTGTTTGGTGGTAACAAAAAAGAGTAGGCTATGAAAAATAGAGCCAATTAGATATAATGAAAGCATTTAAATTATTTCTACTTTTTGATAAAATATGACCGTAGATTTCTATGTCCTGCAGTGTTTCTAAACCTCACAAAGAATATTCCTCATACATCGAGAATTTATCAACTGATCCAAGATGTAAAGGAAAATATATATGGAAAGACTTTAGGAAATTAGACATAAAACTGAGTGTTCATGGAGCTTCAACTAAAATTACTGCACAGCCACGAAGTTAAACTTGATGGAAATCTCAGATATGGAAATTGCATTAGATAGGTTTTGTTAGTAACAAAAAGAAAATGGTTAGTTTATACTTCTAAATTGCTCTTGCTTCATAGCTTCAAATTAATATTCAGAAAAATATGTTGATAACTTTTTACAAATAAATCATTTCTGTGTGGGTTACTGAAATAAATGCAATCATTTACCAGAAAATTAAAATAAGACCTAGATTTATAATAGGGACCTTTATTGGCAGCAAAAAAGTGAAATTTTCCATGTGACCCATTCCCAGCTAAGTGACTCCATTTAGGCTACTCCTACCCAGCATTCAGTTCATGCCCTTTTACACTGAACAGGATGCTAATATATGAAAAAGAGAACTTGAAGTTACTTAAAATCTCATGGGGATATTGAATAGAATTGATAGAATATTTTTTAAATTTCTTCTTTCATCCTAGAAGCCTGTCATAATTTGCAAATAACACCAATGCAGAATATTTCAGAAGTGACTGAATTTATTCTTCTTGGGTTAACAGATGCCCCAGAGCTGCAAGTCCCTTTATTTCTCATCTTCACTCTCATTTATTTCACCACATTGGTTGGGGACCTTGGGATAATTATGCTAATTCTCCTGGACTCCCGACTCCACACTCCCATGTACTTTTTCCTCAGTAACCTCTCCTTGGTGGATGGTGTTTATGCCTCAGCTGTCACTCCCAAGGTAATAGGAGGGTTTCTCACAGGAGATAAGATCATATCCTATAATGCTTGTGCTGCCCAGATGTTCTTCTTTGCAGCCTTTGCTACAATTGAAAGTTTCATCCTGGCCTCAATGGCGTTTGACCGTTATGCAGCAGTGTGCAAACCCTTGCATTATTCCACCAGCATGACAACTACAGTATGTGCCCTGCTTATTTCATGTTCTTACATCAGTGGACTCTTACAATCTTCTCTCCATGTTGCCTTCACTTTCCAGCTTTCCTTCTGTCATTCCAATGTGGTGAATCACTTTTTTTGTGATATTCCCCCCCCTACTAGCTCTTTCTTGCTCCAGTATTTACATAAATGAAATTGTACTGCTCATATTAGCAGCATTCAATGTTGCTTTTACTCTATTGGTTATCTTGACCTCTTACCTACTTATTTTTGTTGCAATTCTGAGGATGCACTCAGCTGAGGGCCGGAAAAAGGCTTTCTCTACATGTGCATCCCACCTCACCACTGTTTCTATCTTCTATGGCACAATCATCTTCATGTACTTACAACCAAGCTCCAGTCACTCCATGGACACTGACAAAATGGCATCTGTATTCTACACCATGGTCATCCCCATGCTGAACCCTCTTGTTTACAGCCTCAGAAACAAAGAAGTCAAGAATGCGTTCAAGAAGGTTGCTGGAAAAGCATTGTCTTCCCTGGGATTCTTCAAGTAACTGTAAGGTGTTTGCAAGTATCTGCAACTGCAAGATACATTGTTTATAAATGTATTATATTTATAATAAGTATATAAAATTATTATATGTTAGTTACAATTATTTCTTTAATTTCTCTGAAAAAATATTTTATGAATGGAGCCTTTTCTGTTCATTCCTTTTGTATTCTGACTATATACAGCTAACTTTGGATGTCTCATTATAGAAATTAGGTACTTCAATTTAAAAATCTAGATTGTAATCCTAGATACTAGAATACTTATTCCTGCAATACTGCACCACACTCCATGTGTGTACCGCTGTTGTGAAATTATTTCCTCTGAAGTGAGACATTCAATCTTTGGCAGAGGGTAAGATGGAGCTTATAAGATTCAAGAAGAAACTGAAAATTACAAAGATCAGTTGTCTCACAAAATTTACAGTTCAGAATATCAATGAAACTTACCAGGTTCCTGAGATCAGAAAGTTACAAGAGTCACAAACTGTGACCAGAGAACTACAGAACTATAACAGTAAACTAGTGCTAGAAAGAGGAGACTCTCAAACTACACTTCCTGAAAGTTGTTTAGTGGGTTTAGCAATTCATATTTTTTTCCTGAATGGTCACCTGTGCTGGCTGGACTTTCTAAGGATGCATATCTCTTAGATACATTCATATTCCTGCTGGCAGCTCCTCAAGTATACACTTGTAAGTTACAATCATGACAAAAGTCATTGGTTCAACAAGACAGAATTGCATGGAATTGTTTCGTTGCTATGCCATTGTTGTTGAATGTTTGAGAGCAAACCATGAATAAGTAGATAGACAAGTAGATACTAGAATCATAGTCTCATTTTTTTACAAGTTTTACTAGCTTCTTAAGTGTTCCATACAATGTTTTGTCATACTCACCCTTTCTCCCTCAACATTCCCCACTTTTGTGCCCATCTATCTTTATGCACATCTGCTTTCTTTGATTAAGATCAAATATGTGATCCCTAAATAATCTTTAATATGTGGCCTTCCAGTGGAGTATGGTCAACTTAGGGCTACACTGTTAAAAAAAAAAAAAAAAAAACTGTCTCTTTCTCCCAGAAGCTATCAATTGGCAATACCTTTATGGCTAGTGTCAGGATCATATATTCAAGTATCCTCTGAGGTTTTCAGTTGGGTAATTGAGGTGTTCAATTCCACTTTCATTTTAGCTTCAGTTCCCTGCAATCATTCTATCTCTATAATGAAATAAGTTTTCAAATCTCATGTTCTCTTTGTCATTTTACTAAGACATATGTTTGTGGTTTTTTTTTAATTACTCAGGTGAAGTATTACTATTCACATGTTAAATTCAGTGAGCTGCTTTTTCATGCCTTATCCAAACACGTGTAATCTTTTGATAAAGTTAATGATTTTTCTTTCAAATTCTGAATACTGGGATTCATCCAGGTCATTAAGTAGAAGACAAATTTTGGGACTTTGAATTTTATGGGAAATATTCTGTTTTGGCCTTACATATTGTGCATATGTTTATGATGAGTTTGAAGTATGTTGAGTTATTTTCTTGGCTGTGTGTCTGATCTGAGATTCTAGACTGCCCTCTGCTGTGTATCTGGACAAGACCTGAGTATGGGGATGCCATGAGCAGCAGGTGAGGTTCCAATGAGTCATCAACTTGTGTAGGCATACAGATGGGAAACCAAGGCTAGGAATAGAGTTTGGATATAGTTCAGTTGATATGGGGTCAAGGATTTCCTCATACTGCACACTAGATATGGTATCTACACAAAGCTTAGACTTTGAATGTAGTTTAAGCAAATAGAATGGAAGAAGAAGGAAGAAGGTCATATGTGGCTTCAGTTTCTCTGGAACCAAGAAGTATCAGGATCAGGTGAGTTTCAAAGGGGTGTCAACAGACAGAAGGAAGTGGGTACTGCATGGCAAACAGCTGCCATACTCAGGGGACTGAAGTAGGAGAAAAGAGGTGAGAGAGAGCACTGTGACCTATTTGGATCTGCCCCATTTCCTCTTTTTTCAAATGGCTAATTCTTGTTGTGAAATATGAGTACATTCCATTTTTAATTTATTTCTTAATGCATAAATACTGTCTGTATATTATTTCCACCCTCCATCTTCTTCTTTGATTCCTTTCTTGCCCCCGTACCTATCAAATTCATGAATTCCTCTTGTTTAATTTAATGCATATGTGTATATAACACACACACACATATATATACATATAAGCATAAACTATTGTATCTATTTAGTATTGCCTATATTAATAAAAATTTAGGGCCGATCACTTGAGATTGGATAATCTATTTAATGGCTTTTCCAGGAGAATACTCATTCTTCTCTTAGCAGCAACTTTCATTTCTAATTTTTAATTTATATAGCGATTGCTACTGAAAATTTTACTGACTGGTAAGTAATAATTCTGCTTTATGTTACCAAAGTAAGATATATACTATGGCTCTCTCTTCCTCTTCCTCACTGGCTCTTCCCCTCGCTCTCTTCTCTCCCCTCTATACCTCCTTCCCCCTACGTCTCTCCTCTCTATCTCTAGCTCTGCATGCACATGCTGTTTCTCTTTCCCTCGGCTATCCAATAAACCTGCCTTTATATAACTTAAAAAGATATATACTAAGTAACACAATGAGAGCCCCAAATTCTTGTTATTTTATATAGCATATCTGTGAAGCTTGTGTTACCATCCTCTATTTGCATCATTATTATTGGTATGACTGAGCCCAAATTGTATATATTCATGGAAGTATTCAAATATTTACTGTTTGTTTTATGTAAGCCATGTTTTGTAATTTGCATTTTCCATATCCTGAACTCCTTTACTTAAGTTTATTTAAAGCATTTTATTATTTTGGTGTTATTTTCTTAATTTGTATGTGATTCATAATTTGTTAATAAAGAGAAACACAGTTGAGTCTGTGTTCATTATTTTATTTTGTAACTTTCCAAGTTTATTAGTAATGATGTAATTTATGAATGGAATTTCTAGTATTTACTGTTTATAATGTGGTGTGAGAAATAAGTAAAAACCTTTATTTTCTCCTTCTGATTTGGATAACAGTCAATGTACACATGTATGCAAATACGAAATATTTTACAAATTGATGCAGTCATCATTTGCAGGTAATTTTTAATGAAATAAGAGAAGGACTATAGAGATGGCCCAGGTATTAAGAGCACTTGCCTTCTTGAAGAACACCGTTTCGATTGACCACTTAGATGTCGGCTCACAACAGTTTGTAACTCTTGTTTGAGGGATTCAACACATTTTTCTGCCCTCCACAAGCACCAAACACACAAATAATGCAAAACATATGTACAGGCAAGCACTCATACATGAAATACAGTAAGTATTTTTAAAATACATTTAAAAAGAAAAATAGTGGGGAAATTACATCAAGGCTGCTGTTGCAAGGTAAATAGTTTTGTTTTAATGGAGAGAAAAAAGTGCCCTGAGATCATCTCACAGCCCTTTAGACAAAATAAAATTTGTATGGGGTCCTAATTTACTTAATTTGGGATTTATTTTAGTAGAATTTGTTTATGCTTTTGTTTTGTTTTGTTTTGTTTTGTTTTGTTTTTTTGCTATGTGATTCATCTGTGAAACTCAGGATCTAATTGTTAGATGTTCTCTCATCTTTTATTTCTTAATGTCCTCATAAGCACTCTCAGGAAATCAAAGAAACTTCAAAAGTTTAGGATAAAGGATCAATATGGGATTAGAGGCATAAAGAGACATCTGCCCTCATGTCATTTCTTACTGTGAGATCTGTGGTGGACTTGCTGTCTCTGACGTGATATTTGGAAGATCACAAGACCAAGTTCTATTCCAAAACAGAATATCACATGTGAGAAAAGAGATGCTTTCCTGATTTTTGACATTGTATTGATCCTCTTCACATGAGGTGATATTGATTGATCTTGGTCACAGTTACCTCAGTAGAAAGAGAAGCTCACAAAAATGCTAAGCCTTCATTTCCTGAAGAAGCAGAGGGGTTCATCCTCTTTGTGTGAAGACTAATACTCAGCTAGTTCACTCCACTTACATTACTCAAACATCAACTAAGTTAATTGACTGAGTAAGGTTCCAACTACCAAACTTATTTTCTCCTTGTTCCCCATGAGAGCAGACAACCTACAAGAGTCACAGTCCTTGTTTCCCATGGCTGTCTATAATTAAAACTAAGAACTCTAGGTTTGCCAGGAGTGTCTTAGGACCAAGGTCAGTGCAGCTGTGAGATCTCACTTTGCACCAAGTGCAGATTCTCTAAAGAGAAAACATTCCTTCAAGGTTCAAATAGTCTCAAAATCATTCCTCAGCCTCTAGTGCATCTGTGAGCTCTCACATAGCAAAGGCTGTGATGAAACACCCAAAGCCAGGCACACAATGTTTACCATACATTTTACTAAAAGCCAGACATAAAGGCTTTACTATTCTTTCCACTGTATCTTCCTCCTTTTTAAAAAAGGGATTTGTTAGAAGTTAGAATTATGTTTAAAATTATGAAGTTGCACTGTAAAAATGGCCTATTGTCATCTATTTGTGTAAATTTTATGCAAATATTTCAGCATACATTTCAAAGTCAGTAAAGTTATCATCACAAAGAGAATTATAAAAATATCAACATAAGAAACTTATAACTGTTCATGGGAATAATAAAACTACAGCATCTGCAAGACATTTTACAACATCCATTACTGATATATTAGGCAGCTTCTTTATAAATATTTCTGTAATTTCTTGATGCAAATCATAAATAATTTGAAGAATTAGGATTGTCTAACAAATGCATTTTAAAATTTCCCAATCATAGAATCTTGAAGGTGTAATACTATAAGAAGTAGCATTCCAATCACATATCAATTTAATATTTTTTTCTTAATGAGTCTAATTGATCTCCAATAAGTATTACAGTTTGTCTCAACTCGGTTATTTTATCAAATATTTCCCTATCTACATTACTTTACTGAGTCCAAAGTTCATGAGAGTGTATATGTCAGTCTTTAAAAGTTTTAGCTGTCTGAACTCCTTTATGAAGAGCAACTCCATCTGTGGCAGCAGTAGCAGTTAATGTGACAATTCCCAGGACCACAGCAATCCCCAATCCCACCATTCAATGAGTTCTTCTTAATATTCTTTCAGCAGGCTTCTGTACTAGCATTATCACAGGTGAGTCTTGCCTTTGAATAGACAACTTAACTGGTATCCAGAGTGCTGGACTTGATTTGAGAACATATAAGCTTTCAAAAGCAACATTTAAAGACATACTAGCATTGATACATGTAAGAAGAGTAGAGCATGTATAAGTGATGCTGTAATTATTAGGATAACTTTGCACAAGTCCTTTCAGTAACAGATAAAGTAACGACACACAATGCACAAAGATATGTCCTTGAGCTAAATTAAAGGACAAATGAAATTTAGCATTATTAAAGTTTGAGTTTCAATTTCATGCTTCAAGTGCATGTGAAAAGCACTTGCAAATTTCTGAAAGTTAGCCTGAACAAAATTACAAAATTGTAAAGAAAGCTTAACATTTCAACTCCATGGCACTCCATGGAGTTTTTTTTTTTTTTTTACTTTATTTTTTATTTCTTCAAGTTACATCTCAATCGCAATCCCCTCCCTACACCCCACTCCAGTCCCACCCTCAACCGCCCATCCTCTTCCCTTTTTTTTCTAAGTTTAAGGTATATCTTATTCCCCCCCAACAGCAATCCTTTCAGTCCAACAAATGGCTCTTTCTCTTATAATAATAAATACAATACAAAACAACAGAGGTAATTAGGCCACAGTTATGAGGGTTATGTGGCTTAGCGTACTTTCCCAATGTCCAGTCCATATGTATTTGGCACCTGACATTAACATTCTACTATCTAACCATCTCCATGAGTTTAAAGTTCTAGATATAACTCAACATTCATACTAACTTGCCTCACCATTTTAAAAACATCTTCTTAGATCCAGAACACTCTCTTGATTCCTAAACAACTCAAAATTTAATTATGAGACCCTAGCTATCTATTCTTCAACCACCTCAGAGACCTGAGAGGGATAAATATATCTGATTTTATAGGAAGTACAGGGCCTGCAGCTTCCAAAACTAAGAAATGACATACGCACTGGCTGCCTGGACAGTTCCCATTTTCTCTCCATACATTACAGAATCGATCTTCAGTCGTTTGGCCCCATTTCTCTGGCAGATATTGATTGTAGAACAGGGGTTATGAAGGACTTGCCTACCCTGTCTTGGCAGAGCTAGGTGGTCGACTTACCTGCTTTCAAGTTTTGTCCTTTTTGGACAGCATTCTGTCTACAGTTGGAGCAAGGGGTTTTTCCTGCCAAGAGATAGGCTTACCACTAATTCAATCATTTCCCACTGGAGATTCTTCGATGCTCATCTTCTACTTGGAGTAGAATAGGAGTTGCTGTCAGGAGTTGACATGTCTCAATATCAAAAAAATCTAAAGTTAAGAAAACATCTTTGAATGCCATATTCTGCATATCTCTTGAGGTTTTTGAAGAGGCCCTATCTGTCTCTTTTATTAGGATAAGCAGATGTTGCTTGTCTCTTAGAAACTTGATTTCTGATTAGCTTAGAAAATAGCTATAATACACTGTCAGAGTACCTAACACAATGAGCGGCTTGCATGACTATTAGTTTGCATTTCTTAATTATCCTAAACAGTTTATGACAATTAGTAGCAAAAGGTCGAAACTTCACATTTCATTTTTTTCTTTACTCCCTAACCCTTCCATCCCATTTCTCTGGAGTGGAGTGTCCCTATATAACAGTCCCTCACCCCAGTTCAGAGGTCATAAGAGGGTCAAGAGCCTCCTAATACATTGAGGGTCTACGAGGAAGTACCACCAGTGAAAAGTGTCTCATTGCCCAGGAGAGAAAACTAAAAAACAAACAAAAAAATAAGCAGACAAACAGATAAAAAACAATAAAAATAGAAAATAATGAAAATAAAAAATAAAAGATACAAAGTCTGTGTCCATGTTCCCTTTGGTGTGTTGGTTGTAGTATCGATATCCTCTCCTATATAGCTAAAATCCTACTATAAGTGAATAGATGCCATATGAATCCTTCTGAGTCTGGGTTAGCTCACTCAGGATGAGATTTTCTAGTTCCATCCATTTGGCTGCAAATTGCATAATTTCATTGTTCCTGATAGCTGAATAATATTCCATTGTGTAGACATACCACAGTTTTTTAACCCATTCTTCAGTTGAGGGACATCTGGGTTGTTTCCAGTTTCTGGCTATTACAAATAAGTCTGCTCTGAACATAGATGAGTAAACGTCCTTATGATTCCATGAGGAGACATTTGGGTGTATACCCAGAAGTGGTATGGCTGGGTCCTGAGGCAAAGCTATTCCAAATGTTCTAAGATATCGCCATACTGACCTCCATAGTGGTTGCACAAGCCTGCACTCCCACCAACAATGGAGTAGGGTACCCCTTTCTCCACATCATCGCCAGCATGTGCTGTCATTTGAGCTTTTGATCTTAGCCATTCTGAGAGTTGTGAGATGGAATCTCAGAGTCGTCTTGATTTGCATTTCTCTGATGATTAAGGATGTTGAGCATTTCTTCAAGTGTCTCTCAGCCATTAGGAATTCCTCCTTTGTGAATTCTCTGTTTAGCTCTGTTTCCCATTTTTTTGATTGGATTATTTGGTTTCTTGGCATTTAATTTCTTGAATTCTTGTAGATTTTGGATATTAGCCCTCTGTCAGATGTGGGGTTGGTGAAGATTTTCTCCCAGTCTGTAGGCTGCCATTTTGTTCGAATGACAGTGTCTTTTGCCTTACAGAAGCTTTTCAGTTTCATGAGGTCCCATTTATTGATTGTTAATCTCAAGTCCTGAGCTGTTGGTGTTCTGTTCAGGAAGTTGTCACCTGTGCCAATTAGTTCGAGGGTTTTCCGCACTTTTTCTTCTAGTAGATTTAATGTGACTGGCCTTATGTTAAGGTCTTTGACAGACTTGGACTTAAGTTTTGTACAAGGTGATAAGTATGGGTCTAATTTCATTCTTTTACTAGTGGACATCCAGTTGGACCAGCACCATTTGTTGAAGATGCTGTCCTTCTTCCATTGTGCCATTTTGGCTTCTTTGTCAAAAATTAGGTGGCCATAAGTGTGTGGGTCCATTTCTGGATCTTCAGTTCGATTCCATTATCTACTGGTCTGTTTCTATACAAATACCATGCTGTTTTTACAACTATTGCTCTGTATTACAGCTTGAAATCTGGGATGGTGATACCTGCAGATTTTTTTTTTTTTTTATTGTACAGGATTGATTTAGCTATTCTGGGCTTTTTGTTGTTCCATATGAAATTGAGAATAGCTCTTTCCAAGTCTATAAAAAATTGTGTTGGTATTTTGATAGGAATTGCATTGAATCTACATATTGCTTTTGGTAGGATGGCCATTTTTATTATGTTGATCCTACCTATCCATGAGCATGGGAGATCTTTCCATCTTCTCAAGGCCTCTTCCATTTCTTTCTTCAAGGGGTTGAAGTTCTTGTTGTACAGGTCATTTACTTGCTTACCCCCAGGTATTTTATATTGTTTGTGGTATTGTGAAGGGAGTTGTTTCCCTTATTTCTTTCTCAGCCCATTTGTTTGTTGTATAAAGAAGGGCTTCTGATTTTTTTGAATTAATTTTGTATCCAGCCACCTTGCTGAAGGTGTTTATCAGCTGTAAGAGTTCTCTGGTGGAATTTTTGGGGTCGCTTATGTATACTATCATATCATCTGCAAATAGGGATAATTTGACTTCTTTGTTTCCGATGTTTAACCCCTTGATCTCCTTTAGTTGTCTTATTTCTCTAGCAAGAACTTCAAGTACTATATTGAAAAGATATGGTGAAAGTGGACATCCTTGTCTTGTCCCTGAGTTTAGAGGAAATGCTTCAAGTTTCTCTCCATTTAATTTGATGTTGGCCACTGGCCTGCTGTATATTGCCTTTATTATTTCTAGGTACGGTCCTTGTATGCCCGTTCTCTCCACTACTTTTAGCATGAAGGGGTGTTGGATTTTGTCAAATGCTTTTTCTGCATCTAGCGAGATTATCATGTGTTTTTTTTTCTTTCATCTTGTTTATATGGTGAATGACGTTGATGGACTTTCATATGTTGAACCATCCCTGCATTCCTGGGATGAAGCCTACTTGATCGTGGTGTATGATACTTTTGATGTATTCTTGGATTTCGTTTGCTAGTATTTTATTAAGTATTTTTGCATCTATGTTCATGATGGATATTTGTCTGAAGTTCTCTTTCTTTGTTGGGTTTAGGAATCAGGGTGACTGTGGCCTCATAGAGTGAGTTTGACAATGTTCTTTCGGATTTTATTTGGTTACCGAGTTTGAAGAGTATTGGTGTTAGCTCCTCTTTGAAAGTCCGGTAGAATTCCATGCTAAAGCCATCTGGCCCCTCGGCTTTTTTTTTTTTTGGCTGGGAGATTTTTAATGACTGTTTCTATTTCCTTAGCAGTTATCGGGCTGTTTAATCTGTTAATCTGATCTTGATTTAGCTTCGGTAGTTGGAATCTATCAAGAAAATTGTTCATTTTGCTTAAGTTTTCAAATTTTGTGGAGTATAGATTTTTAAAGTAGGATCCAAATATTCTCTGGATTTCCTCAATGTCTGTTGTTATTTCCTCCTTTCCATTTCGGATTTTGTTGATTTGGATTTTTTCCTTCTGCCTTTTAGTTAATTTGGCTAAGGGTCTGTCTATTTTGTTCATTTTCTCGAAGAACCAACTCTTGGTTTCATTGATTCTTTGTATAGTTCTTTTTGTTTGTAAGTTATTGATTTCAGCCCTAAGTTTGATGATCTCCTGCCTTCTGCTCCTCTTGGGAGTGTTTGTTTCTTTTTTTTTTAATTCACAAATTTTAGCTTTTAATTCGCTAATATGAGCTGTCATAATTTTCATTTTTAAGGCACTTAGTGCTATGAACTTTCCTCGTGGCACAGCTTTCACTGTGTCCCATAGGTTTGGGTATGTGTGTCTTCATTTTCGTTGGATATTAAGAAGTGTTTGATTTCCTTCTTTATTTCTTCCATGACCCAGTGGTCATCTAGTAAAGAGTTGTTCAATTTTCATGTGTGTTTAGGCTTTCTTTTGATTCTGTTGCTGTTGAAGTCCAGCTTTATTCCATGATGGTCTGATAAGATACAAGGGGTTATTTGAATTCTCTTGTATCTGTTGAGGCTATCTTTGTGTCCAAATATATGGTCGATTTTGGAGAAGGTTCCATGAGGTGCTGAGAAGAAGATCTATTCAATGTACAGATTCAATCCAATGGAGTCTTTTAAAGCAGAGACAAATTTCACAGTTTTATTTAAATTGGACTATTGCTGCTTCTCTGAGTGAAAATATAGTACCCGAGAATTGGAACCTATTTGAGCATAAGGGCTCCTTAGATATTAACAAGTAGCAGAGGATTCTCACCTATATATTGTTGCCAGTGTATCCAATCAGATTTCTTATTAGTAATTCATAATTTGCAACATGGTAAATTTATGGAACTAGGGGCATTAATCTTTTGTCCCTAAATCCAAATGCATGAAGCATAAGTTTTCTATAAGAATTCCAGGTATTACTATGATCAATTCTATGTATACCAATTTGAGAATTTATATTTAAAAAAATGAATTCCATTACCCATCCAAATAGGAATTCCTTTTAAAAATTATAATGTGTATTTATTACATCAAGCTACATCTCCATCATAGTGCCCTCTTTCCACCCCTCCTGGTTCCACCCTCATACCCTCTCCTCCCTCTTCCACCTATCCCACTCCTCTGATGAGTGTCCCTACATAATCAGCCCCTCTCAGCTCAACAATCATATGAGGACTAAGGGCTTCCTCTGGCACTGGGGGCCTACATGGTAATACCCCTAGGGAAAATTGTCCCCTTGATAGGTAACAAAGTCTATGTTTGTGATCTTTTTGGTGTGTTCCTTGTAGGATAGTTATTCTATACTATATGTCTAATATCCAATTGTAAGTGAGTAGATACCATGTGTACCTTTCTTGGTCTGGGTTAGCTCACTCAGGATGAGCTTTTCTAGTTCCATCCATTTGGCTGCAAATTGCATGTTTTCCTTGTTTCTGATAGCTGAGTAGTTTTCTACTGTGTAAATGTACCACGATTTTTTTTTTTATCCAGTCTTCAGTTGAGTGACATCTGGGTTTTTTTTCCAGTTTCTAGCTATTACAAATAAGGCTTCTATGAATGTAAATGAGGAGGTGTCAGTATGGTGAGGAATCTTTTGGGTGGATAGCCAGAAGTGGTATGGCTGGATCTTGAGGTAGGGCTATTCCACGTTTTCTAAGATATCATCAGACTGATTTCCATAGTGGTTGTACAAGTTTGCACTACTACAGCAATGGAGGAGTGCTCCATTTTCTTCACAACCTCACCAGCAAGAAGCAGAGGTCAGCAGCAGAGGGCACAGACCTGGGAAACAAAGCAGAGGTCAGTGGGGCACAGGCTGGGCATCCAAAGTGGAGGTCAGCAGTCTGGGGCATAGGTTTGGGGCCCAAAAAGAAAGCCAGTGGCCCTGGCCCGGGGCAGGGCAGAAATTCCTTATTGCCACAGTATACTTTACAATTCTTTAACCACCTCTGCAGGTTGAGCAGGTCCATCATGGTCATAAGGGCCAGGTAGCAAAAAAGATTCATTAATCATCACATTAGTATTTATGTTTCCCAACTTACCCCTGTGTTAATTGGAGAATTAGGTATATAAGCCAAATAAGTATCATTTTCCTGGTTACCTGTAGTTACCTGTACTGTCACCACAGACAGCATGGCATGAAACAAGGTTGTAGCTTTCAGAGGCTTTCCAGGTAGTTGAATTACTATTTCTCCTGTAGAAACAAAGGCATAGCTTTGAACACATCATAATATCTTCTCTGTTTTCCTTGTAATACACAGATTGATTAAACTTGGCTATTTGTATGTGGGTTTGTTTGTTTGTTTTCTAATCCAGTGCCTTTCAGCAGCTGTTGTTCCTGTTTCATTTGCATTTAAAAATTTTAAAGTTAGTAAGTTCAGTCCATCTGTGGCGACCCTATCTTTCCCCCTTTTTACTTTGAAAGCATCTCTTTTTTTTAAGCTTTTAAAAGAGTCTTTCATTTATTCAATATATGCATTATAGGAAACAAAACATGAGAATCTGAGAACTAAGTTACCCAGTCACAAGCAGTTGAACTCCATGTGTCCTCCTAGATCCTGCAAGTGTACATACATTTAGGTAACTGAGATTATATTGTATGTACCATGTCTTCCCCCACATTGTGAATCTTCACCAACTAAAAACCCCACACTACATGAGTATTTTGATAACCTAGAATACACCATGTCATCTCAAGCTGTCAGACAAATTGTAATCTTGCGTTCATTGACAACAAAGTCCCAGTGCCTAAAGGATGTTAGAAGTAGCAAAAGAATCACCATAAATGACTTGCTAACCTTTTGGAAGAGCTATCTTCTAGGCATGTCCGTTGTTAATCCACTCACTAGAAGAGGATATATGAAGGAATGGCTCTTTGCTGGTGCCACCACACTGAGAGGATAGGTTACAGCTGTAACCAGGGGTCAACATGTCATTTCTGATAAAAAAGCTTGTGTTTACTGTGCACAAAGTTTCATCCATATCATCTGAAGTTTATAAATGTTATAAAGGAGAGCATGTAGTTAAAAGTATAGGTGGTGAATATGAAAGAACTGACAGAACAATGTGAGTTCATTCATGTTGCTAGGATAATTGGAGGGGCAGAGGGAGATCTATGGGGTGAAATCTGTGGTCATCCTACCAAAAGCAATATACAGATTCAATGCAATTCCTATGAAAATACCAACACAATTCTTTACAGACCTTAAAAAACAATTCTCAACTTCATATAGAATAACAAAAAAAAAAAACAGAATAGCTAAATCATTCCTATACAATAAAAAAAAAAATCTGGAGGTATCACTATCCCAGATTTCAAGCTATACTACAGATCAATAGTAGTAAAAACAGCATGGTACTGGCATAGGAACAGACAAGTTGATCACTGGAATCAAACTGAAGACCCAGAAATAAAACCATACACCTATGGCTACTTAATTTTTGACAAAGAATCCAAAACCATACAATGGAAAAAGGACAGCATCTTCAACAAATGGTGCTGTTCTAACTGGATGTCGACATGTAAACGAATGAAATTAGATCCATACATATCACCTTGCACAAAACCTAAGTCCAAGTGGATCAAAGACCTTAACAAAAAACCCAACACACTCAATCTAATAGAGAAAGGGGGAAAAGGCTCGAACTCATCCGCACAGGTGACAACTTCCTGAACAGAACACCAATAGCTCAGGCTCTAAGAACAACAATCAATAAATGGAACATTATGAAACTGAAAAGTTTTGTAAGGCAAATGAAACTGTATTTGAACAAAATGGCAAGCTATAGTCTGGGAAAAGATCTTTACCAACCCCACATCTGGTAGAGGGCTAATACACAAATTTTATAAAGAACTCAAGAAATTAAATACCAATAAACCAAGTGATCCAATCAAAACATGGGGAGCGGAGCTAAACCGAGAATTCACAAAAGAAGAATCTCTAATGCTGAGAGACACTTGAAGAAATGCTCAACATCCTTAATCATCAGAGAAATGCAACTCAAGAAAACACAGAGATTCCATCTCACACCTGTCCGAATGGCTAAGATCAAAAACTCAAATGACAGCACATGTTGGCAAGGTTGTGAAGAAAGAGAAACACTCCTAAATTGAAGGTGGGAGTGCAAACTTGAACAACCACTATGGGAATCAGTCTGACAACATCTTAAAAAAAATCGAATAGCTCTACCTCAAGACACAGTCATACCACTTCTGGGTATACATACAAACCACAAGGACAACTCATCTATGTTCATAGCAGTTTTATTTGTAATAACTAAAAACTGGAAACAACCCAGATGTCCCCCAACCAAAGAATGGATGAAAAAAAAAACTATGGTACATTTACACAATGGAATACTACTCAGCTGTCAGAAACAAGGAAATCATGCAATTTGCAGCCAAATGGATCGAATTAGAATAGCTCATCCTGAGTGAGCTAACCCAGACTCAAAAAGATGTACAAGGCATCTATTCACTTATAATTGGATTTTACCCATGTAGTATAGGATAACTATCTTACAACCAAAACACCAAAATGAACAGAAACATAGACCTTGTTACCTGTTAGTGGGACACTTTGCCATAATGGAGTTGCCATATAGGCCCCCAGTACAAGAGGAAGCTCTTAGCCTACATAAGACTGTTGAACTGAGGGGAGAAGATATGTAGGGGCAACCCACTTAGGAATAGTAGGATAGGTGGGAGAGGGAGAGAAGGTGGGAGGGTGGGAAGGGTGGAGAGAGGAGACTCTGATGGAGATGTAACTTGAAGTTAT
This sequence comes from Lophiomys imhausi, assembly GCA_907164525.1. NCBI lineage: Eukaryota > Metazoa > Chordata > Mammalia > Rodentia > Muridae > Lophiomys > Lophiomys imhausi. Next base: position 1,870,036 of record CAJQZJ010033704.1, read on the forward strand.
AAATAAACATTAAAAATGAACCATGGGAAACTTTAAAAAAGATATAAGCATTTTCTATAGTTCTCAAAACCATTCTTAGCTTGGCAGGGTGGCTCACATCTTTAATATCACTGGTTGAGATGCAGAGATAGACAGATCTCTGTGAGTTTAAGGCCAGTCTGGTCTACAAAGTGAGTCCAGGACATCCAAGGCTATTACAGGAGAAATTATGTCTCAAAAAAAAGAAAAAAAACACAAACAAAAAAAAGTAAAAAGAAAGAAAGAAAAAGAAAATATAAAAACAAAAACAAAGCAACCCCCCATCCTTAATTGTGGCATATATTAAGAGGAATATACTAATAAGGGAGTGATGGTTTTATCCCTTGGTTGTTGTTTGAGAGAAGGAGTATATAATCTCTCACATTTAATGTGAAGGCAGCCTAGTTTAGAGAAAAGAGAAATTCAATATTCTGAACCAAGACTTTTTTCTCAGGTCGAGTGGCCCTGTTCCTAATGCAACCAGAGCAGCCTTGTGCTGTGTGTACTGTAGAAGACCTGAGTGTTGGGGATGCCATGAGCAGGTGAGGTTCCAGGGACTCACCAAGTTGTGTAGACTACCGATAGTACACCAAGGCTGCCACTACAGTTTGAATATAGTGTATGTTCACCTGGGGACAAGGAGACTCATCAGAGTCCACACAAGATATAGGATCTATCCAAGGCTTGGAGGTTTAATGTGGCTTGAACATCTAGAATGGAAGAAGAAAGGAAGAAGAGCAGAAGGGCATGTGTGGCTGCAGTTTCTCTGGAAGCAGGAAGTTTTTGGATCAGGAGAGTTTCAAAGGAGTGCCAACAGACTGAAGGACAGGGGCACTCCATGACAAATAGTTGTCATTCTTGGGTGACTGGAGTGGAATAGAAAGGGAGAGACAGGAGTGTAGCTTACCTCTGTCCCCTTTCTTCCCCTTTTCCCCCAAAGGGTTAGTTTTTTGTGAAATATGACTAGATTTAAGTTTTAATTTTTCTTAACAATGTCATGTGTAAATATTTTACATAATTTCCACCTCTCTATCACCCTCTGAAATTCCATTCTTGCCCCCACTTCCTCTCAAATTCATAACATCCTCTTCTTTAATGCACATATGAATATAATACACACACACACACACACACACACACACACACACATATATATATATTACCTACATTTATCCACATTTAAGGCTCACCACTAGAAATTAGATAATGTGTTTGGTGGCTTGTTTGAGGAGAAATCTTATTTTTCTATCAGAAGAAATTTCCATTACTAATTTTTAATTTATATCAATTGCTACTGAAATATTTTCAGCTATTACATAATAATTAAGTTTAGCCTTACTGAATTAAGATATGTAATAAGTAGTGTAATGTGTAATGAAAACCCTAGATTCTTGTTATTTTATATAGCATGCCTATGAAGCTTGTGTTATCATCCTCTAGTTGTATTATGACTATTGGTCTGACTGAGCCCAAATTATATATGCAAAACTTTTTCCAACTTTCTTTATTTTTTTATTCTAGCCATATTTTGCAAATTACATTATCCATGCCCTTCACTTCTTAAGCTTATTCAAAACATTTTTATTATTTTGGTGTTATTTTCTTAATAAAGAGAAACACTTTAATTTGTGTTAATTATTTTATCTTTCAACTTAATTTACTAGTTGCAATGAAATGATTTAATGGAATTTCTAATATTTAATGTTCATGACATGGTGCTATAATCACATAGATACTTTTACTTTTCCCTTCTGATTTGGTTAACAGACTATCCACATGTGTATGCAAATACTACATTGTATCACAGAAATTGATTCAAACACCATTTGCAGATGATTTTCAAGGACATAAGCAAGGATATGCAGACATAGTCCAGGGATTAAGACCCCTTGCCTTCTTGAAGAAGAGCGCATTTGATTTTGACCATTTACAGCAGTGTGTAATTTTGGTTTAAGGGAATTAAACACATTATTCTGGTCTCCACAGGCATGAAACACAAATAATTCCAGTCATATGTGCAGGAAAACACTCATATACATATAACAAAATAAATATTTTAAAAATACATTTAAAAAGAAAGAATAAGATAAGTAATCTTTTCTTTTTATAGAAGAAAAAAGCCCTGGGATCATCTCACATCCCTTTGGACAAAAGAAAATCTGTGTAATGTCCTAAAGTTGCCATAATTTGAGATTTTAGTAGGCCTATATTTTGCTGACTCACTCGGCTGTTGATCTGAGTATCTAGTAGATGTTCTTTCATCAAAATTTTATTCTCTAATGTCCTCATAAGCACTCTCAGGAAATAAAAGAAACTACAAAAGTTTGGGATGAAGTACCAATGTGAGATACAGGTGTAACGAGACATCTGCCCTTATGTCATTTCTTCCCTTGAGGTCTGTGGTGAGCTTCCTGTCCCTGACTTGATATTTGGAGGAGCACAAGTTCAGATTTTATTCTGAAGCAGAACTTCATGTGTGGGGAAGGATATGCTTTCATGCTGTCATACATTGTACTGATGCTCTTGACATGAAGTGAAACAACCCCCTCCTTTGTAATATGAATTCTCTGTACCTAGTACAATAGTAAGTATCACAAGATTTATAACAATAGTCAGTGAGAGCCATAAATGAAGGTGGATTGCACGATCCTTTTCATTTTACAAATGAAACCAAAAAACTATTTATTTATTTATTTATTTATTTATTTATTTATTCATTACTTCAAGTTACCTCTCCATCACAGTCCCCTCTCTCCACTCCTCCCTACCCTCCCACTATCTCCCTCCTCTCCCACCTATCCTACTCCTCTGGAGTAGGTTGCCCCTACATATCAAAAATTTAAACAGAAAATCAAGAAAGGGAAAAAGCTGTATTACCTATAGACAATTACTCTAACCTTCTTATTAGTCTTGGTCTACTGGTGTCTCTGCTCTATGAGCAGCTTCACAGTCTCTGGGTTCCATGTTAATGACCATCAGATCCTAGTGTGAATATCAATATAAAAAGAGCTTTTCTTGTGTTTAGAATGTTTTATGGAATTAGAAATAGAAATATTACTGCAAACCTTGCATAGTGTTTAATATGAGTGATGCATCATATGTAACATTGCATATGAAAGGACCTTAGTTCAGAAAAACTAGTAACTCTGAGGTTTTTATAACATAGAACACTATATCAACTTGACATGTGAACTCTTTGGCTCTTTACAAATAGTTTGCTAGGTGTGTTAGGTGGTAGCCATGAAGAGATGTGAACATATCTCGCTCAAGATAAGCTTCTCTAGTTCCATCCATTTGGCTGCAAATTGCATGATTTCCTTGTTTCCAATGGCTGAGTAGTATTGCATTGTGTAGATGTACCACAGTTTTTTTTTTTTTTTTGTTCATTCCTCGGTTGAGGGACATCTGGGTTGTTTCCAGTTTCTAGTTATTACAAATAAGGCTGCTATGCACATAGATGAGGAAATGTCCTTGTGGTTTGGTGAGGAATCATTGGGATGTATACCCAGAAGTGGTATGGCTGGATCTTGAGGTAGAGCTATTCCAACTTTTCTAAGATATCGCCACACTGATTTCCATAGTGGTTGTACAAGTTTGCATTCCCAACAACAATGGAGGAGAGTTCCCCTTTCTCCACAACCTTGCCAGCATGTGCTGTCATTTGAGTTTTTGATCTTATCCATTCTGACAGGGGTGAGATGGAATCTCAGAGTCCTGTTGAGTTGCATTTCTCTGATGATTAAGGATGCTGAGCCTTTCTTCAAGTGTCTCTCAGCCATTAGGGATTTCTCCTTTGTGAATTCTCTGTTTAGCTCTGTTCCCCATTTTTTGATTGGATTATTTGGTTTCTTGACAGAGGGCTAATATCCAAAATTTACAAAGAACTCAGGAAATTAAATGACAATTTATATTTTTAAATTGAAGTGCCTAATTTCTACAATAACATATCCAAAATCAGCTGTACGTAGTCAGGATTCAAAACAAATGTACAGAAGAAGCTTCATTCATAAAACATATTTTTCGGAGAAATTAAAGAAATAGTTACAGTTAAAATATTTATGAACAATATAGTTTATAATTTCAGATACTTGCAAACACTTTACAGATACTTGAAGAATCCCAGAGAAGATAATGTTTTTCCAGCAACCTTCATAAATGCATTCTTGACTTCTTTGTTTCTGAGACTGCAAACAAGAGGATTCAGCATGGGAATGACCATTGTATAGAACACAGATGCCACTTTGTCAGTGTCCATAGAATGACTGGAACTCGGTTGTAAGGACATGAAGATGATTGTGCCATAGAAGATGGAAACAGTGGTGAGGTGGGATGCACATGTGTAGAAGGCCTTTTTCTGCCCCTCAGCTGAGTGTATCCTCAGGATTGCAGCAAAAATAAGCAGGTAAGAAATCAAGATAATGAAGAGACTAAAAAAAAATCAGATGATGCTAATGCAAAGAGAACAATCTCCTTTTTATAGATATCAGAACAAGAAATGGCTAGCAAAGGGAGAATGTCACAGAAAAAAAACTGGTTAATTACATAGGAATGAAAGAAGGAGAGGTGGAAAGTAAAGGCAATATGGATGGAGGATTGCAGGAGTCCACAAATGTAGGAAATAGATACTATTATTACACATGTGATATTTGTCATGGTGTTAGTGTAATACAGGGGTTTACATACAGCAGCATGACGATCATAGGCCATGGAGGCCAGGATGAAATATTCATTAGCAGCAAAGGCTGCAAAGAAGAACATCTGAGTTGCACATGCATTGCAAGATATGATCTTATTTCTTGTGAGAAACTCTTCCGTAACCTTGGGATGATCACACTGATTCTGCTGTACTCCCGACTCCACACTCCCATGTACTTTTTCCTCAGTAATCTATCACTGGTAGACTGTGTTTATGCTTCAGTAATCACTCCCAAGGTTCCCAATAAGAGTGATCAAATAAATGAGAGTGAAGATGATAAATAATGGGATCTGCAGTTCTGGGGCATCTGTTAAACCCACAAGAAAAAAATTCAGTAGCCTCTGAAATATTCTCCATCTATATCACTTGTATATAATGACAGGTACCCAAGAGCAGATTAGGATATGAGATGTTATTTTAGTTGAACACTACCATGAAATCTGAACCATTGATATGGACTCTTATTCATGTATCAGTGTCTTATTTACTATGAAAGAACATCAACTGAATTCAGGGTAAGAGAATGATGAGGAAGACATAGATGGAAATCAGAACTTTGTTGTTGACTACATCTTGAAATGTCTGGGCAATTTACGACTAAAGGTTTCAGTTCAGATTTCTTGTTATATCATATTCTTTATTTCAGCAATCCACCTTGGACTATTTCATACTAATTGAAATAGCTAGTAAGGACTTTTGAAGCAAAATTCATTGTGTGCACAATCAGTAGAATGTTCAGTGAAACATGCAGTAATACTTCATCATATAATGCAGGCAAACTCTCTCAGTGCACTTCCCATATAAATGAATCCCAGTCAATGGATTTTATTTTTGTTTCTTTTTTTTCCTATACCTTTTTCTGGAATCAATCTCAGAAACTTGCTCATATTAAGTCAATGCTATAACACTGGAGTATGGCACCCATTTTCTTCTTCCTTACTATCTATAGATTGGTCATAATTTGGTCTCTTCCCTAGAGATACTTTTTTATAATATTGAAACATGACTCTTCCCTTTAAGGAATGGTGAATTGAAATGTACACTCTCTTGAGCATATTCTTACTGATGATTTATACCTTTCAGTATGTCAAAAACTAAAATAGGAGTTTTCACACAGTTACAGTAAAGATTAAGCCTTTTTCATTTCATGTCACAATCTTCACTTTTCACATAGGCCACTATATTTATATGGGGACTGTGATAATAGGGGAATTAGGAATAGTTACATTTATAGTTTTCTCGGATTTTGTACCCTTTGTACTCACCTGTATGGTGGCTAAAATGACCTCCCACCATGCTCCTCTGCTTGCATTAGGAATAGGGTTGATGGAAACCTGGAAAAAATTCTGGGTTTACAATCTTGGATATAGTATCTTAAGGCTTTTTTATTTCTCTGAACTAGGCTCCCTTCATGTTCAATGTGTGAGATGATGTACCCCTTATCTTAAGCAATAATCAAGGTAAAAATCATTTACTACCTTATTAGGCTATTCCTATTAACATATGAACATAAATAAGAATGCTTTGGAAAACTATAGAATATGCCAATATTCTTAAATCAACACAATAGTTTCCTGTATGTCTATGTAATATCTTTTTCTTTTTTAATATTTATCTATTACTTCAGGTAACATCTCCATCACAGTGTCTTCTTTCTACCCCTCCTATTCCTGCCCTCCCACACTCTACCCCCTATTCCTTCCATCCCACTCCTCTGGAGTGGAATATCCCTACATAACAATTCCCCACCCCAGTTCAGCAATCATATGAGGGCCAAGAGCCTCCTTATACACTGGGGGCCTACAAAGCAGCACCACTAGGGCAAAGGGTCTCATTGACAGGTAGCAAACTCTATGTTTCTGTTCCCTTTGATGCCTTGGTTGTAGTATAGTTATCCTGTACTATATGGCTAAAATCCACCTATAAGTGAGTAGATGCCATGTGCATATGTGAAACTTTTTAAGATCATTAGCTTGAAATAGGTAAAGCCTTAGGAGGACCCAGAAAAGAAACTGGTAATTATGTTACTTAAAGATGAAGAAAATTTATATTCCTAGTGATTCACAATTTACATGGATGTAGCAATGTACAAAAGTATCCGTTTGTCTGCTTATTTGTTTGTTTGTTTTTTAGTTCTCTCTCCCAGGAAATGAGACACTTTTCACTGGTGGTACTGCCTCATAGACTCCCAATGAATGAGGAGGCTCTTGGCCCTCATACAACCTCTGAACTAAGATGAGGGATTGTTATATAGTGACACCCCACCCCAGAGAAATGGGATGGAAGGGTTAGGGGGTAAAGAAAAAAGTGAAATGTGAAGTTTCAGCCTTTTGCTACTAATTGTCATAAACTGTTTAGGATAATTAAGAAATGCAAACTAATAGTCATGCAAGCCACTCATTGTGTTAGGTACTATGACAGTCTATTATAGTTATTTTCTAAGCTAATCAGAAATAAAGCTGCTAAGAGACAAGCACCATCTGCTTATCCTAATATAAGAGATAGATAGGGCCTCTTCAAAAACCTCAAGAGATCTGAAGAATATGGCATTCAAAGATGTTTTCGTAACTTTATATATTTTTTTGTATCGAGACATATCAACTCCTGACAGCACCCCCTATTCTCTTCCAAGTAGAAGATGAGCATCGAAGAATCTCCAGTGGGAGATGATTGAATTAGTCGCAAGCCTATCTCTTGGTAGGAAAAGCCCTTTGCTCCAACTGTAGACAGAATGCTGTCCAAAAAGGACAAAACTTGGAAGCAGGTAAATTGACAGCCTAGCTCTGCCAAGACAGGGTAGGCAAGTCCTTCATAACCCCTGCTCTACAATCAATGTCTGTCAGAGAAACGGGGCCAAATGACTGAAGATCGATGCTGTAATGTATGGAGAGAAAATGGGAACTGTCCAGTCAGCCATTGGTATGTCATTTCTTAGTTTTGGAAGCTGCAGGTCCTGTACTTCCTATAAAATCAGATATATTTATCCCTCTCAGGTCTCTGAGGTGGTTGAAGAATAGATATCTAGAGTCTCATAATTAAATTTTGAGGTGTTTAGGAGTCAAGAGAATGTTATAGATCTAAGAAGATGCTTTTAAATTTGTGAGGCAAGCTAGTATGAATGTTGAGTTAGATATAGAACTTTAAACTCATGGAGAAGGTTAGATAGTAGAATGTTAAAGTAGGTGCCAAATAAATATGGACTGGACATTGGGAATTTATGCTAAGCCATATAAGCCTCATAACTGTGGCCTAATTACCTCTGTTATTTTGTATTGTATCTATTATTATAAGAGAAAGAGCCATTTGTTGGACTGGAAGGGGGAGCTGTTGGGGGAAATAAGATATACTTTAAACTTTTTTAAAAAAGGGAAGAGGATGGGGGGTTGAGGATGGGAGAGTGTGACTGGAGGGGGAAGTAGGGAGGGGTTTGCCATTGAGATGTAACTTGAAGAAAATAAAAAGATGACTCTGAGATTCCATCTCAAACCTGTCAGAATGACTAAGGCCAAAAGCTCAAATGACCGCACATGCTGGTGAGGTTGTGGAGAAAGGGGAACCCTCCTCCATTGCTGGTAGGAGTGCAGGCTTGTGCAACCACTATGGAGGTCAGTCTGGCTATATCTTAGAAAACTTGGAGTAGTTTTGCCTCAGGACCCAGCCGTACCACTTCTGGGTATATATCCAAATGACTCCACACCGAATTACAAGGAAATTTTCTCATCTATGTTCATAGCCGCTTTATTTGTAGTAGTTAGAAACTGGAAACAACCCAGATGTCCCTCAAATGAGGAATGGATTAAAAAAAAAACTGTGGTACATCTACACAATGGAGTACTACTCGGCTATCAGAAACAAGAAAATCATGCAATTTGCAGCCAAATGGATGGAACTAGAGAAGCTCATCCTGAGTGAGCTAACCCAGACTCAGAAGGATGCACATGGCATCTATTCACTTATAGTCATATTTTAGCTATATAGTACAGGATATCTATACTACAACCAATGCACCAAAAGGAACATGGACATAGACTTTTTGTTTGTGTGTGTGTTTGTTTGTTTGTGTGTTTTTGTTTTCTCTCCTTGGCAATGAGACCCTTTTCACTGGTGGTACTGCCTTGTAGGCCCTCAGTGTATCAGGAGGCTTTTGGCCCTCATATGACTTCTGAACAGGGGTGGAGGACTGTCATGTAGGAACACTCCACTCCAGAGGAGTGGGATGGAAGGTTTAGGGGGTAGAGGGTGGGAGGGAGGGGCTTGGAAGGGGGTAAAGAGGATAATATGATGGAGATGTAACCTGAAGCAACAAATGAATAAATAAAAAAAAAGAATTGTGTTGGTATTTTCATAGGAATTGCATTTAATCTGTATATTGCTTTCAGTATGATGGCTTTTTAAAAATTATTTTGATCTTACCTCTCCATGAGTATGGGAGATCTTTCCATCTTCTGATGTCTTCTTCAATTTCTCTCTTCAGGGACTGAAGTTCTTGTTATACATGTCATTCACTTGCTAGGTTAGCGTTACCCCCAGATGTTTTATATTATTTCTGGCTATCATGAAGTGTGTTGTTTCCCTAATTTCTTTCATGGTGGCCCATTTATCTGTTGCATAAAGAAAGGTTATTGATATTTTAGAATTATTTTTATATACTGCCACATTGCTGTGGATGTTTGTCAGCTGTAGGAGTTCTGTTTGTAGAATTTTTGAGACCATTTATGTATAGTACCATATCGTCTGTGAATAGGGGTACTTTGACTTCTTCCTTTCCAATTTGTATCCCCGTGATCTCCTTTAGTTGTCTTATTGCTCCAGCTAGAGCTGTAAGTACTGTGCTGAAGAGATCTGGAGAGAGTTGGTAGCCTTGCCTTGTCCCTAATTTTAGAGGAAATGCTATAAATTCCTTTCCATTTAGTTTAATGTTGGCTATTGGCTTGCTGCATATTGCTTTTATTATGTTTATATATGGTCCTTATATGCCTGATCGCTCCAAGACTTAACATGAAGGAGTGTTGAATTTTGTCAAATGAGTTTTCATCATCCTATGAGATGGTCATTTTTGTTGTTGTTGTTGTTCAGCTTGTTTATATATGTATTATGTTGATGGATTTTCATATGTTGAACTACCCCTACATTCCTGCAATGAAGCCTACTTTATCATGGTGTATTATAGTTTTGATGGGTTGTTGGATTTGGTTTGTAAGTATTTTATTGAATATTTTTACATCTATGCTCTTAAGGGAGATTGATCCAAAATTCTCTTTCTTTGTTAAGTCTTTGTGTGGTTTAGGTGTCAGGGTGACTGTGACCTCATAGAATGAGTTTGGCAGTGTTCCTCCTGTTTCTATTTCATGGAAGAGCTTGAGGAGTATTTTATTAGCTCTTCTTTGAAAATTGGTAGAATTCAGTGGTGAAACTATCTGGCCCTGTAGATTGTAGAATTTTTGTCCTTTACTATATGACTAATATCCAGTAATAAGTGAGTATACAACATGTCTATCTTTCTGGGTCTGACTTAGCTCAATCTGGATGAGTTTTTTTTTTAATAATTATTGAATAATTAAAAATGTTCTCTTTCAATTATGTCTGCATTATTTCTGGAAATAGCAATAATAATAAAGAGTTGTAAAATGAGTTCCAATTTTCCCTAAAACTATCAGCTTTTGAATTTTACTTTTAAAAGTCTCTAAACTCAAGATCACCAGTGAGGTGGGATCTTATCAAAATGCTTCATAGGACTGATATAATGTTGTTGATGATCCATGCTAATTAAATAAATTATAATCAAACCATAGCCAAAGTAGAAGTTTTAATAAGTTAAAGTGTTCTGGCAGTGCAACATTTACTTTTGAATTCTTGCTCCATCATTCTGATTCTAAAGGCTCGATTTTTCAACAAAAATCATTAACTGTTACCTAATGACATAAATTAGGATTGGCAAATAATTAAGTAAATAAATAAGGAATGTAAGTGTGTATCACAATAGAGGGGATAAATAAGTGAATGTGTGTGAAGAAGTAGAAACATGACTGAGTGCTTAATCATCAAACTGGATCTCTAATGGTTGAAAGAGGAATCAAAGGCTGCTTATTATATATTCCTAGATAAGATAGATATGTCTTATCTGGTACACATCATGGTGTTCTTTTCCCCCCTTATCACATTGAAATATAAAGTGTCTGCTTGTTCACTAACTACATCTATAGCTCAATTCCCAGCCCATATTCCACCTGATACTCTGCAGCTATATGGACTATCATGAAATCTAAAAAATAAGTTGAACCAACCACGAAAATAGAAAGTAAGATGCACATTCCCGTGAAAGGACCCCTACCAAAAAATAGAAAAGGAAATATCTACCTGTCACTCTCCACTTCCAGGTGAGCTGAAAGGTAACTAGGGAGATTATGAACTGATGTCAATCTCACACACTCAAGTCAATCACAGTCTGGATACTGATGAAAAGAAGTCTGATTTCTCAAAAAGTCTTCACATATAGGATTATACATACCTGCCAATTCAGGACTCTCCTCACCCTCGGAATTCTCATTAAAAAATAAATATCCATAAAATAGATATCCTGTGACCTTAAAAGGCAATATATATATGCATATATATATATATATATATCTTATTAATTGTACACTCTGAAGAGAAGTGTCTCTAAACTGTACAAATGCAAGAGTCAATGCCACAGTTTTTTGTTTTGTTTTGTTTTGTTTTGTTTGTTTGTTTGTTTCTTTGAGACAAAGTTTCTCTGAGTAATAGTCCTGGATCTCCTGGACTCACTTTGTAGACCAGGCTGGCCTCGAACTCCCAGAGATCCACCTGCCTCTGCCTCCAGTGCTGGAATGAAAGGCATGTGCCATCACACCCGACTAATACCATAGTTTCTAACTTGAGAGAGCATAGGTTTAAATCACACAAATTGCTCTGTGCCTCTATCACTATGCTTCCAGAATGTTCATATGGATATCTACTTATATAATTGAGGTAGCACTAAATAAGATAATTTGTTTGAGCTATTTGGTATAATGTTTGGTCTACTCTAAAGAAATAAATATAAAATTATGTACATTATATCTTTAGGATAAATAGTTACTTGGACTCTGTCATCTTTTTGCCCTTATGCTGCTGGTCTGCTACATTTTTTTTTTGTCCACTTCTTCATTATTTTGAATCTTTCTACAAGGACCTATGGACAGTTCCATGCCTGCTTACTAATGGATATTTATCTGGATATCAATAAACTTGTGAGTGTGATTTGGCCACAATATATCAGTTGGGAAAGCCTTAGAACAAAAATCTTATGAGTAATACACAATAAGTCATATTTCTTTGTCTGGCTTTATTAATCTGTGAAGTTAAAAGATGTGTGATACGATTGTGACCTCAGCTACAGATTCTCCTTATTCTTCTGTTTGGGAAATCCAGTATATCTGTTATCAAAGAGTGCCTACCATGCTCATTTCAGAAAGAACACTGACACATAAATTAAGGAATCAAACATCAAATAATGAAAAGATTAGTGATATCCCTGTGATGTTACCACTCTGTAGTATAGATTTCTGAGATTTCTTTGGGGGTTTCAAGGTGATTGGGCAATTAAAATGTTTAGAATGGACTTGTGACCACCTACTGTGAAGTATTTTAGTGTTTTCTATGAAGGTAAAGGTAAATTTCATCAATAAATTAGCTACTAAGCATCTGAAAGAGAGTGGGGATAATTTTTTTCATTTGGAACTCCAAACATGTTTACAAATATTTTTTCAGTCACAGAGAATAGGCTTCCACAATATAAGTAATGAGGCTATGATTCACTGAGCTGTGAGAACAAAACTAATTGCTGACACCTTTAAAAAATAACATACTTGGGTAAATAAGAGATAATTAAGTTTGTACTAGAGATACCCTCCATGTGAAGGAATATTTTTTATAAGTACAAGCTGAAAACACTATGAATTCAATTAATAATAGAAAGGTAAGGTATATATAATAGATCAAAGAAAATATGAATTTTTAAAGTGGATATTATCTATAACCAAGCTAAAATGCATATAACCACATAGGGTCTATATAAACTAAGGGATTAGAGAAAATAGATAGATCATGTTAGGAAAGGAAAATAGGATAGGTATAGATGGATGAGAGTAGTTAGAATAGGAGAATATATTAGTGAAGGGGAGAAAGGAGGGATTGTAGGAGGGAGTACAGAGAAGCAGTTAACATTAAGGAACTTAAAACTAAGTTCCTTAAGATTATATACATATGTATACTACATACATAAGTATTTAACTCATACTTAATCAGTAGTATGGGAATAAAGAACAGTAGAAACTTCCTAAAATATATACATTTAGGAAGGTCACCTAAGTTAAATAGTCAAATAACGGTGGGAACAAAGTCTTTGCTGGATATCCCTTTTCACCAAGTGAAGCTTCCAATTCTGGGATTGAGTTACACCCAATTGAGATGTTGGCCAAAGTGCCCCTTGGGAGTCCTGGAAACTCAGCAGTAACTGGGATATCCTCGTCAAATATATTTTATGATATCTTATATGTTATCAAACCTTTTATCAAATAATTTTTTTCAGAGTTCAGGGAACTATAAAAAAGAGGAGGTAGACAGAATGTAAGAATCAGAGGGAATGGAAGATATCAGGAGAACAAAGCCCACTAAATACACTGAGCAAGGGTCATATGAACTCACAGAGACTGAAGCAACGAGCACAAGACCCTCTGCACTTATATTATGGCTTCCAGGTTAATGAATTTATAGGACTCCCGAATCTGAGAACAAGTGTGTCTCTGATTCATGTGCATTTTCTTGGGCACTTTCCTTTCTGTTGAGTTGTCTGGTCCACTTTTGATGCAATTGTTTTGTTTTCCCTTATTATATTTTCTTATATTTTTAAAAAATGAATGAATGAATGCTTAGGCACTAGGGTAAAGGTTAACAACTGAACTATTATTTATACCTGCTGGGAGAATGAAAATATGTTTTCTCTGACAGTGTGTAACTGAGATTATCAATCACCTTACTAAAGACCTCATGTTAAGAGTAGTAGACCAACATGTAATTGGATTACAATATTTTGGTGTGCTTTTTTTGCTTACATTTTTTTCTCTTTGTACTTGGCTCTATTTTGATTTCTTGGAAATGAAGACTTTGTTGTTTTGAGATTTTATTTGTATTTTCATAAAGAACTTAAACTTTGGTATTTAAGGGTGGGGAAGGATCTGGAAGGATTGACAGAAAGGAAGAATATGACAAAATTATATTTGAATTTTAAAATTGTTTTAAATAAAAATATACTATTAACAACAGTAATAATAATAATAATAATAATAATAAAAGAAAAAATACTCATGTGATATTTTAAATAAGGAAAGTAACTGGAGTTCTCAAGTACTTTCCAGAATGTTATGTGGTATGAATATCCGCAAATTTATGTGAAATCATATATTGTTATTTTGAGATTGGTGGGTAGTCTGAGAGATTCTATCAAAATAATTTTGTTTGTGACACTGTATTTGGGAGGGATTTCCTTCATCTCCAAACTGCATATTATGCCTAACATAAGGCTAATTAAAAATAATTTAATAATTTTCATTTCTGAATCTAAATATGAAACTCAATACTTCCTATTTTCTAATTTCAAACACCAAATATTGGCTGTTTATTATAATTTCTAAAAGGTTCTTTTATTTACACTTTCAATAACTATATGTAGTTTTGATCCCAAATGTTCCCAAAGCAAGCTAAAAGTTCAACTTTTATTTCCTAGGAACTGAGCTTTTTTCCTTTTATTGAAAATATAGTACAGGATAACTATACTACAATGAATGCATCAAAGGGAACTTGAACAAAGCCTTTTATCCTGTCAGTGAGACACTTTCACCTAGTGGTGCTGCCTTATATTCACCCAGTGTATGAGGAGGCTCTTGGCCCTCATATGACTGCTGAACTGGGGTAGGGGACTGTTATGAATCCCCAGAGGAGTGGGATGGAAGGGATAGGGGGAAGAGGGTGGGAGGGCGGGACTGGGAGGGGTGGAAAGAGGACATTATGATGGAGATGTAACCTGAAGTAACAAAGAAAATAGATTTTTCAAACAATATAATGTATTTACTGTTTGTGTCCCTCTACTTCCTCTGAGGTCCTCTCTACTTCCTCTTACATTGGAATACACTTTTCTGTCTCTCTTTAGAAAACATACATATACCTAAGAATAATAATAAAATAAAATAATGATAGGAAAAACAACAACAAAACAAACATAAGAAGAACTGACAAAGAAATAAGTACAAGAAATACATATAGATGCAGAGAGACACATGTTTGCATATATGGGAATCTCATAAAAACAAACAAACAAAAACAGAAATCATAGTATCTACACACAGAACCTGAAAAGATAACAATCAATCAATCAACTAATCCATCAATAAGCAAGAAAATAACCACATAAAATGAATAAATAAGTAAATGCAATGAGTAAATACCATGGGACAAAGAACCTCCAAAGATACCATTGGGTTCTTTTTATTTTTTTTACTTTTCTCATTTTTTGAGAGCTGTCTACTTCTGGGCATAAGGTTGGTCCTTAACTTTGGTTTGTATTGCCAGTGAAAGTGTACTGGGGAAAACTTATTTTTCATTTGTGAGTATTTATCAATTGGAGATAGCTTCTGAATTAGGGATACGAGCTTGTGTCTACATCTCCTCTGAGCACTGGGACTCCATCAGGCACAGATCCAAGCCATGCTGCCATAGTCTCTGTGAGTTCATGTGTGTGAGAGTCTTGCTTTGTTTAGAAGGCCTTGTTTCTTTGGGATTGTCCTCCGCACTCTCTTGCTTTTATACTCTTTCTCCCTCACCTTCCACAGGCTTCCCTGAACACTAAGGGGAGGGATTTGATGGAGAAAAACCATTTAGGACATTGTGTTCCAATTACTCTTCTCTGTACATTTTCTGGCTGCAAGTCTCAGTATTTGTTTCCATGTACTACTGCCAGAGGAAGCTTCTCTGAGTTTAGCTGAGTAAGCCACTAAACAATGAGTTTAGCAGAATGCCCTTAGGAGTCATTTTATTTCTAAGTACCTTAAGTCCAAGAGTAGTATTCAATTTCCCTAGATCCCTTGCCTATCTAGTCTTAGGTTCATGATCACTCAAGCACTATGGTTCATGATCTCCATATCATGGAGTGGGCCTTACATCAAATCAAATATTGGATGATTACTCCCATAAGCTTTGTGTATCTTGCAGGAAAGACTTCTTTGTAAACCAAAGGGTTTGTGTTTACCTTTCTCCTTTTGTAGTGTACAGAGTACCTTATAGTACCATGAACACTAGTTAGTAGAAGTGAAGGTTCTAGGCAGATGGAGTGTTCCATATTCAATGAGTTGTATAGGTATCACCTTCAGCAACAGAGCTTTGTCAGCTTGTGAGGGAAAACCAATAGTGTTGGCAAGAGCCTGAGTTGGTTGGGGGTTTCTATGAGTCTTCTTTAACCAACATCTTGATTATATGTAACTGATTCCTGATACTGAATGCTTCATTTAATGATGAGAGATGTCCATCTTGGACTGTGTCTCCCACACTATTTAGTGATTTCATTAAGGTTGCCTTCATATATGTACATATTTTAGGAAGTGTCTATTATGTTAGATTTGCACATGACCACTCACATGGTGGCCCTTAGTTTTAATTTTTCCTCTGTGTATTTCCTCTATTACCCTCCTCTTTACACTCTCCCATTGTTTCATTGTCCTATTTCAGTCTCCCTGCTTTGTCCATGCATACAATTTATTCTATTTCCTCTTTCTAGAGATATCTTCCCTCACATATAGTCCCTCACTTTTTATGTAACCTCTGTAGTTATGGATCATAGCTTATGTATTAGTGACTTAAGAGCTAACAATATATAAGTGAATATATACACTTGTCTTTTGTTGGTCTGAGTTACCTCACTCAGGAAATTCTATATTTTTAGCTTCACCCATTCATTTTCAAATTTCATAAATTGTTTTTAATGACTGAGCAATATTCCATTGTGTGAACATCTTACATTGTCTTTGTTGATGTATCTGTTGATAAATAACTAGCCGGTTTCTGCTTCTGGCTATTATGAATAGAGCAGCAATGAATATGATTGAGCAAGGCACCTGAGATAGCATGAAATGTCCTTTGCTTCCAACAGTGGAATAGCTACATGTTGAGGTAGATTTCCTCCCAACTTCCTGAAGAACTGCAACACTGATTTTAAAGGTGGCTGTACAAATTTTCCCACCCACCTAAAATTGTACTTAATGTTTCTATCTGCACATTGAATTCCATTCCCAAAACCTAGATTGTCTTCATCATTTCCATCAGCTTAATTTGCATTTGCATTAATCAGGTGTTTATTCTTCTTAAGTTCTTTATTCTTAATTTCACTGAATTGTTTATTTAGGTCTTCTTTAAACTACTTGGATTCTTTGGTGAATTTGTAATTGCTCTTTTAAATTCTGTGTCCTGGGGTTCATATAGGAAATTCTCATTGGTAAACACTTCTGTATGACTGGTAGTTTTTGAGAAAAACATACTAGCATGATCTTTCATATTGTTGATATATTTTAAATGATATATAGACAGGTAGATTTCTTTAGTCCTAAGTCTGATTTGAACAGAGAAGCTGGGGCAGAAGGAAGGATATTTGGGCAGGTTTAGCCTAGAGTTTGAAAGTGGCTTAGGTGGAATGAAGTCAGGTCCATAGAGGGGCTAGGGCTGGATAGGAGCCTTATGTGTGACAGTGGATATGGCTGAATGAAAGCTTGACATGGTGTAGAATGTTTCTGTGGGTTGTAGAATAGCTAGAGAGAATGCTAGCCAAATCCTGGACATCTTTTCTCATACAAGTTTGTGGGGAAGGTGTGAAGAGATAGGACAGGAAAAGTCATTTGGCTAGACTCCAGAGAAGAAAGTGGGATGCTTGGTTGGTGGAATCATTGGATAAAGTACAGAAGCAAACTGGGAGAGTTTCAAGTAAGGTTGGTCCTGGTGGAAATCTAGAGTTTAGCTGCAGCACAGGTCTGGTTGGTTAGAGTATACAGGGGCATTGGGTGTGGGACTGAACCTAGATCTGGAGAGTTTGTGAAAAAGTCTCAATGAAGATGTCAGGTATATTTGCAAAGGTAGATGTTAGAGGGGAACGAGGGGAAAATTAAATTTTTGAATACGTAAGAAGAAAATATACCCAAATAATATATGTTGGGATAAGAAAAATGAGTATCTTCTCTTCATAGCTTAAATTGAAAGGTTAGT
This sequence comes from Lophiomys imhausi, assembly GCA_907164525.1. Classification (NCBI taxonomy): domain Eukaryota; kingdom Metazoa; phylum Chordata; class Mammalia; order Rodentia; family Muridae; genus Lophiomys; species Lophiomys imhausi. The sequence goes on from CAJQZJ010033704.1 coordinate 1,888,052, forward strand.
GTCCTGGGCACATCTCAACTTTTGAAAAAAATCTAATATCAGAATACTTGTATAAGGATTATTGTTGCCTATATAGAAGTTTTAATGAAGTTTTTAATTTTTTGTGTGTCTAAACTGGCTTTGGAACAGTTGTTGTTGATAACTGGAGGCTCTTTCCTATAAACTTCAATTCCCCAATGTCTTCATAAGCACTATTAGACAAAATGTAAACACTACCATCTGCTGTGTTCATCAAGGTCAGGCTGAAGAATCAATGTGGATTTGTACATCTCCAGAGACATCCACTCACATGTACTGCTTCCCTGTGAGATAAGTATAGACCTTGCCATCTTTTCCTTGAAATTGGAAATAGTATAAGACCAGATTCCACTCAATATCAGAGCTCAACCTGTGGAAAAGGTGAATAGCAAGATGCTCTATTCTTGGATATGGATGTTGAGTTAATGCTTTAGATATGAAATAATTTACACACCTCCTCTTCACTATTTGTCTGTTTGTAGAACAACAGTAAGTACTAAAAATATTTGATCATAGGTAACCAGAGCTGTAAATGGTGATAAAATACCCAGCCATTTTTATTTTTTAAGTGAAAACAAAAAAATGAAGTTAATATCTAGACAGGTAAAGTGGCTGAGCCATAGATACATTATTACTAATAATCTTCTTATTCTTGGACCACTGATCTTCTCACTACTATGCAGTTCTAGAGCATCCATATTCAACTGTAAAGACTTTTAAATCGTGGGGTGATAGGTTTACAGCAGAGGGAAACAATGCTCTAATTCTCTAATATTTATAATATTCCACAGGATTAGAAGTATGCATGTTACAGCTCATTTTAATTTCAGAAGGCTATATGACTTTCAATATCCATTTGACATGTCAAGTACTTGGTCTCTTTCCCTGGGAGCATCAATTGTTAGACATTATTACTGTGATCTGATATTGTGAAGAAACTGGGAAAAGATTAAAAAGAGCATGGAAGGTAATGACTATGATTTACATGATTTAAAAACTTCAGTATCTCTTAAAACTTGCAGTAGCTTACATATTTCTTATAATGTAAGTGCATATATAGACTGTAAAGAAGAATGGTGAATTTCACCCTGGTCATTTAAAAGAATATGATTACATTCTCTGTTATCTTAAATATTAAGAGGTAATTATTGCAGATGAATGAGTATGCCAAAGGTTCCAAGATTGGAAGTGGCTCTCAAATTAAGTGGCAGGCTCATATGTAACCATAGCTTCATAGTCAGTTGTCACTTGATCTACCATGTAAATAATGAAACAAGATGCACCTGAAATACTTATTTTAGGACAAACATCATGTAGAGAGAACACAAGTACCTCATTTTTACTCTATTCTTCTTCAAACTCAAATAAAAGAGACTTGTGTGATGGTAATAGAAAATCATTTCATAGCTACAGCTAGGGAGTTGAATTTGATGCAAGTTGACTAGAGATGAGAAATGCAGTAGATAAGTTCTGTTACTAACATATAGCAAAGTTAATTGTATGTTCCTAAATTGCTCTTGCTACAGTGTAAGTTTTGATGCACGTTTTAGACAAGTGTGTTTGTAAAATATTACAAATACCAAGTCAATATTTTGTTAGTTACAGAAATGAATATTACATACTAGAAAACTGAAAAAAAAGAATCTCTAGATTTATAAGTAGCCCTATTTTCAATAAAGAGATGACACTCTTCTCAGAATAATGACTTCATTAAGCCCGTTCTACCCAGCCTTCAGTTTAGGCTCTTATACTGCATGATGCTAATGTTTGAGTAAGAGAACTTAGTCATACCTAAAATCTCACAGTGAGTTCCATATATAACATTTTTTTATTTCTTCATTTTATCCTAGGAACCTTTCATAATTCCCATAAAACCCAGATGAATAATATTTCAGAGGTGACTGAATTTATCCTTGTAGGGTTAACAGATGTCCCAGAGTTACAAGTCCCTTTATTTGTTATTTTCACTCTCATTTATTTGACCACACTGGTTGGGAACCTTGGCATGATTGTGTTGATTCTCCTGGACTCCCGACTCCACACTCCCATGTACTTTTTCCTCAGTAACCTCTCGCTGGTGGATGGTGTTTATGCCTCAGCTGTCACTCCCAAGGTAATAGATGGGTTTCTCACAGAACACAAGAGCATATCCTACAATGCATGTGCTTCCCAAATGTTCTTCTTAATAGCATTTGCAATTATTGAAGGTTTTCTCTTGGCCTCAATGGCTTTTGATCGTCATGTAGCAGTATGCAAACCCTTGCATTACTCCACAACCATGACACCTACAATGTGTGCCCTGCTTATTGCTGGTTCTTACATCAGTGGACTCTTGCAGTCTTCCATCCATGTTGCCTTCACTTTCCACCTCTCCTTCTGCCATTCCAATGTAGTGAATCACTTTTTCTGTGACATTCCCCCACTACTGGAACTTTCTTGCTCTAATATCTACACAAATGAAATTGTACTGTTCATGTTGGCAGCATTCAATATTGCTTTAACGATATTGGTTATTTTGAACTCTTACCTGCTTATTTTTGTTGCAATATTGAGGATGCGTTCTGCTGAGGGACAGAAAAAGGCCATTTCCACCTGTGCCTCTCACCTCACCACTGTTTCCATCTTCTATGGAACAATCATCTTCATGTACTTACAACCCAGCTCCAGTCACTCCATGGACACTGACAAGGTAGCATCTGTATTCTACACCATGATCATTCCTATGTTAAATCCTCTTGTCTATACTTTGAGGAACAAAGATGTTAAGAATGCATTCAATAAGGTTGCTAGAAAATTTTTATTTTCACTGGGATTAATCAATTAACTGTAACATGTTTGCAAATGACATGCAACTTCAACGCATATTGTCTTTAAATATTTTAGATAAAATTGTTTCTTTAATTTTTCTGAATTGATATTTTATAGAAGCCTCTTAATTTCTTGTGGATTCTGACTAGGTACATCTATTTTTGGATATTTTATTATAGAAATAAGTCATCTCAATTTTAAAAGTCAGAATTGTGATGCTAGCACATATAGATAGATACTATAATACCCCATATTGTACCACACATTGTGTGCTTTTGTGTAACTATTTCCTCTTAATTAAAATTTTGGTTTCTTGATAGGGAGGGAGCTTATAAGACTCAGGAAACAAATAAAAATTAAAAACCCAGATGCCTTGCAAAATTTAATAGTTTCATGTTGTCAAGGAAACTTACTAGGCCTCAGATCTCAAAAAGTTACAAGGCTCAAATAGGCAGGTCCTTAGAACTATAAGAGTAAAAATAATGCTGGAGAGAAGAAACTCTAAATTGAAGCTTCTTTCAAGTTATTCACTGAGCTCTCGAAATTTAGATTTTCTTCCACAAGTGGTCACTCATGGTGGATGGACTTTCTAAGGATGAATTTGTCTTATAGACATCCATGTTCCTGTGAGCAGACCATTGCCCATACTCACGTAAGTCACAGCCACCACTAAACTCATTGGTTCAGCAAGATATACTTGGATGGAATTGTTTCTTTGGTCTGGTATTGGCACCCTGTCTGTGTTGAATAGACATTAGTTCACATCTGAGGACACTCACACAAGAGCTGCCTTGATGGCAAAACAGAGATAGATATATAGGTAGATAGATAGATAGATAGATAGATAGATAGATAGATAGGCAGGCAGATAGATAGATAGATAGATAGATAGATACTAGAATTCTCAAATATTTTTAAAATTGTTAGTTACTTAAGTGTTTCATACAATGCACTTTGATCATATTCACTTGATTTCCCTCAACTTCCTTCTCTACATATCCAATTTGTGTCCTTTTGTTTTTTCGACTCAAGACCATATTTGTGTTTTCCAAATAATCTTAAAAGTATGGCTTCCAGTGGAGTGTGGTCATCTTACCAGTGGCTACAGTTTTTAAAGTATTTTATTTTTAATTTATTTCTTCACGATTTTCATTCATGATTACTATCTTTATATTATTTACACCCCTCTTTTCTCCTCTTCACCTTATTCCTTGCCCCAAATTCCTCTCAAATTCATGACTTCCTTTACTTTTTTACTCATGCACTACTGAGTTCATTCACAGTTGTTTATATAGAGATAGAGATAGATAGATAGATGATAGATATAGATATAGATTAGATACAGATAGAAAAAGGCTGACCAGGCTGGATTAGAAAACCAATTTTAGAGCTTGTCCCAGGAGTAAACTGATTCTTCCTCTTTCAGTAGCCATTTCCATTTTTTCTTTATTTATATTATAGTTGCTGCTGGAAACTTTAGCTGATTAATAAGTAATATTTCTAATAATTTTTAAGAAAGTAAGACTGGGGCTGGAGGGATTCCCCAGTAATTAAGAGCACTTGCCCTCTTGTAGAAGACCAGGATTTGGTTCCCTGAAGCTACGTGGTGGTTCACAACTGCTTATAATTTGGTTCAAGGGAATTGAACATATTCTTCTGACCCTATAAGGCACCGGATACTTGCATAATACACAGATATAAATGCAAGCAAAATTTCTTTTCAAATAGGGTAAAAATATCCTCAGATCATTTCATGTACTTCTAGAAAAAGTAAAATTTGTGTGAGAAGGATCTAAAGTTGCTTGAGCCATAAATTTTAGTAAGAATTAAAAAAAAAAGTTATCTGCTTGACTTAGCTGTGACACTTGGGACCTAATAATCAGAGGATCTCTCATCTAAGTTTTATTTTCTCATGTCCTCAAAAGCCATCTCAGACAAAAAAAAAAAAAACTACCCTCTGCTGTCTCTACCAAGGTGAAGTTGAAGAACTTATATGGGCTCACAGGCATACAGATACATCAGGCTTCATGTGATTGCTCCCATGAGATGTGTGGAAAGCTTGCTGTCTCTGTCTTGATGTCCAAAAGAGCACAAGCCAGGTTCTATTCCCCAGTATAGCTTTACATGTGCTGAGGGAGTTTCTTCCCTGGTTATGTACATTGGACTCATTTCTTGGCAAGAAGTGATCCATGTCCCTCTTTTGTACCACTACTTGTCTTTTTCTAGAATAATAAGTATCATAAAATTATATAAGTTATAACTGTAAATAAGAATGAGGTGCCTGATAATTTTCATTTTTTAAAAATGAAATGAAAACCTTGAAAAGAAAGCCAAGAAAAGGGAAATAGCTTTACTATAGAGAAAGCTTCTAGACATCTTATTATTCTTGTTTTACTGCTATATCCTCACAAATGGGCATCTCAACAGTCTCCACATTGTGTGTGCTCATGACTACCGGGTCCTGGAGTGAATATTATAACAAGGGGAGTGGTATTCCCAATTCTTATGTGTAGAATGTTTTATGGGATTAGAAATACAAAACTGTTCGCTCTTTGCAGTTTACAATTTCTACATTCATTTGATATGTCAACTTTTATACTACTTTATTTAGGAGTAGTTTCACACTGAAATGATAAATTCTATGTCAGTCAATATCCTTGAAGAGATGAGATAGTATATGGACAGCAATGCTCTAAGGTATTGAGTTTGAGTATTAACATTTCTTGTAGTTTTCAAAAAAACTTATTTTTGGACATATTGGAATATAAATAACTTAATAATGGAGAGGAAATTTTTAACCTTAGTTATTGATTAAGGTAGGGAATGAATCATCTCTCACACTGACTATGAAAGAAGTGTAGTTCAGAGAAATGAGTAATTCCCAAGGTTCTAGATTTAAGGATCTATACCCAGAAGTTCTCTCTGGGTGAAAGATCTTGTACCTAGTGCAACCAGAGCAAAACAGTGAGGGGTCATCATAGTGAGTGCAAGAAGGTACACTTTTGAATAAAGCTTGCAGATGATACAAAATATGGAGAGAATAAAAACAGTATCTATTTCTTTCCCCCCTATTTCACAACCCCCATATATAAAACAGTAGCCTGTGCAAAAAATGAAGATTGTGACATAAAGTGAAAACAGATGAATCTTTTTTAACATAGTATTTTATTTATTCTTTGAGAATTTCACAACATTTGCATCACACTCACTTTCCTGTCCTTCTATATCAATCCCCATTCCTTTGTGACACCCCCCACCTAACAAATTAAAAGAAAAAAAAAAACAAGTTCAATTTGAAACAGCTTAACATTAATGTGAATGTTTGAAAACTCCTTGGTCAGTTTCTGAGGTACTAAGAAGTATCAAGTCACCAGTAAGAGTATGTTGGAGAGATTGTAAATTTTTACTGACCTATGCTTAAAGAAAAGTCTAGTTAAAAGTCCTCATAAAAAAATATGTTTCTGTATGGAAGAGAACAAATCACTGACCATCAACAGACAGCAAGAAAAAGGTAGGGTGGTGATGTAGCTCAGTGGTACAGCCTTTGCTTAACATGAACACGTCCCTGAGTTTGATGCTCAGCAAAAGCAAGACCAAAAGGAAAAAAAAAACACTTAAATCAATTTACAGGGGTTTATTAAATATGGGAGATTTACTAACAGTTTTTGCCTGTTTCATATGCTGAAGTATGGCTGCATGTTCCTACACTGCACATTCTGTTCATTAAGACCTCAGTGGATATTTTAAGCAAGGGTGCCCACATTTGATGTCGGGTAATATAAAATACCTCTGCGCTGATTAGTGTAAAAAAATAATGTGGTACAACAAGAAAACTGAAATGAGTCCCAGAGTCATAAATTACACTGTATTCTTCCAATCAGCATTAACAATGAAGTTCTGGTGTCCATCTGTGTCTTATTTAGCCTTCTCTTACTCTGAATTCAGTTGATGTTCTTTCACACTAGACAAGATACTGAGACATGAACACGAGAATTTAGTTGTGTTTCAAATCTCATGGTGGTGTGCAACTAGCACAAATGTTTAATTTCCTCATCTTCTCATAGGTACCTGTAATAATTCCCAATTGACATTGATGAAGAATATTTCAGAGTCAACTGTGTAGGACTGACAAGTGTCCCAGAACTGCAGATCCCTTTGTCTACCATCTTCATTCTTGTTTATTTTATTATGGTGATTGGGAACCTTGAGATAATCACTTTTATTCTACTAAATTGTAAACTCAATAATCCCGTGCAATTTTCACTCAGTAACTTCTTGGTGGACTGTGTTCATGTCTCAGCCATAACTCTCAAGGTAATGGAAAGGTCTATCGCAAGAAATGCATGTGCTGATCAGATGTTTTTCTTTGCAGCCTTTGCTGCCACTGTTCATTTTGGTCTCAATGGCCTATGTGCATCATACGGCAGTGTGTAAACCCTTGCATTACAATAGCATTGTGACAATTATTACACACATCCTAACAGTATCTGTCCCCTACATTTGTAGATTTCTGTAATTGTCCATCCGTTTTGTGTTTACTTTCCACCTCTCCTTCTGTCATTCCTATGTAATTTACCACTTTTTTCTGACACTCTCCCCTTTCTAGCTAGCTATTGTTCTGATATCTATAAGAATGCGATTGTTTTACTTGTATTAGCATCATTTCATGCTTTTAGACTCTTGAATGTCTTGAACTCTTATCTACTTATTTACTTATTTTTGTTGCAATCCTGAGCATGTACTCAGCTGAGGGGCTAAAGAAGGCTTTCTCCACCTGTGCTTCCCACATCACCACTGCTTCAATCTTTTTGGGGACAATCATCTTCATGTACTTAAAGTTCAACTGTCATCATGTCAAGACACTAACAAGGTGTTCCTTTTGTTATACACTATGAACATATCCATTCTTAACACTCTTATTTACAACCTGAGAAATAATGAGGTCAAGGGTGGATAGAAGAAAATTGTAAAAACAAGCTGTTACTGATCTTAGACAGTTAATTGTAAACTGAAAACCACCTGAAAATTTTATTCAAAACTCTGAGGGAGTATGATATGTGAGGACCTACCTCATCTGAGGAGAAGGAGAATACCAAGTAGAGGAACAAGGAGGGAGGGAGGGAAGAAGGGAAGGAAGCAGGGAGTGAAGGAGAGAGGTAGGGTGGAGCCAGGAGGGGAGGAGGGAGGAAAACTATGTTCTAGAAGTAAATAATACTTTTTAAGAAAAGAGTTAATAAGCTTAAAAATATAATAAAAATGCAATATAAAATTTTCAAACTATAATTTACCAAAGATATACTTGCCTTACTGGCATGAAAGGAAAATGGCCTTAATTTCAGATTAGAATGTTAGACTGCAGGTGGCCACATAGAGTACACAAACTTGATAGCAGCTTGAAAGTTTTTTTTTTTTTTTTTGTAGATGTATAGGATATTTTCATGGCTTGGCATTAAAAAGCAGGTTACTGCTGTTTAACCTGGTTTTATGAACCTCCAAGAGTTGAAAAAACCTGGAGCTAAGATAAAATACATGAAATGTGTGGTGTTAGCCCATGCCTTTAACTCCAGCAGAGACAAGAGTTAGTTGTCTTATAAATTCTATAGTTACAAGGAACAGGGTGGTGATGGTGCACACCCTTAATTCCATCATTTGAGAAGAAGACACTCTTAATCCCAACACACTAGAGACAGAAACAGGCAGATCTCAGAGCTCAAGGTCAGACTGACACAAAACAAGCTCTAAATCGAGAAAAACTTTGGTCCAGGGGTGGTGGAGCACATTTTTATTCCCATCAGTTGGGAACCACATGTCTTTGATCCCAATACTTAGAATGCAGGGAAAGGCACATAGGATTTGGAAGGATTTAAATCCTTTAGCATTGTTAATGTTCTAGCAAGAAGGTCAAGTACTATGTTGAAGAGATATGGCAAAAGTGGATATCCTTGTCTTGTCCCTGAGTTTAGAGGAAATGCTTTATGTTTCTGTCCATTTAATTTGATGTTGACTACTGGCTTACTGTATATCACCTTTATGATTTCTAGGTATGGTCCTTGTATGCCGGTTCTCTCCAGGACTTTTAGCATGAAGGGGTGTTGGAGTTTTCAAATGCTTTTTCAGCATCTAACGGGATTATCATGTGTTTTTTTTTTTCTTTCAGCTTATTTATATAGTGAATTACATTGATGTATTTTTGTATGTTGAACCATCCCTGCATTCCTGGGATGAAGTCTACTTGATCATGGTGTACACTTTTGATGTGTTCTTGGATTCAGTTTGCCAGTAAGTGTAAGTTAGATTGCAGAAAAAAAAAAGAAAGAAAAGCCTGTATTCCACAAAATTGCAAATCTAAATGAAATGAATGATTTTCTTGATTGATTTCACTTGCACAGTTAAATCAACATCAGGCAAACAATTTAAACTGTCCTATAATCCCTAAGGAAATAGAAGCAGTCATCAAATTCTCCCAACAGAAAAAAAGTCTAGGTCTAGATTGTTTTAGCGCAGAATTCTACCAGGCTTTCAAAGAAGATCTAATATTAATACTCCTTAAACTATTCCATGAAATAAAAACAGAAGGTACACTGCCAAGTTCATTCTATGAAGCCATAGTCACCTGGATACCTAATCCGCACAAAGGCTAAGAAAAAGAATTTCAGATCAATTTCCCTTCATGAACATTGATGCAAAATTATTCAATAAAATGCTTGCAAACCAAATTCAAGAACACACCAAAAACATCTTCCACCATGATCATGTCAGCTTCACTCCAGGGATGGTTTAGCTATAAAATTCATAATGTAATCCATCATAGAAACAAACTGAAAGAAAAAAAACACATGATCATGTAAATAGAATCTGAAAAAGCCTGTGAAAAAAAATCCATCACCACTTAATGGAAAAAGTCTTAGAGAGATTAGGGATACAAGGCCCATATCTAAACATAATAAAGGCAATATACAGCAAGCTGATAGCCAACAGCAATTTAAATGGAGAGAAACTTAAATCAATTCTTTTAAAATCAGGGAGAAGACAAGGCTGTTCACTCTCTGGGTATCCATTTAACATCGTACTTGAAGTTATAACTAGCGCAGTAAGACAACTAAATAAGATCATGCGAATACACATTGGAAAAGAAGTCAAAGTATCCGTAATCACAGATGGTATAATCATATTCATTAAAAAACCTCCAAAATTCTACCAGAGAACTGTCACAGCTGATAAACACCTTCAGCAAAGTGTCTGGATATAAAATTATCTCAAAAAAATCAGTAATCCTCCTTTACACAAACAATAAATGGGCTAAGAAAGAAATTAGAGGAACAACACCCTTCACAATAGCCACAAAGAGTAAGAACAATATCTTGGTGTAACTCTACTCAAGCAAGTGAAAGACCTGCATGAAAAAAACTTCAAGTCTCTGAAGAAAGAAATTGTAGAAATTATCAGAAGATGGAACGATCTCTCAAACTCACAATGGTAAGATTAACAAAGTAAAAATGACCTTCTTACCAAAAGCAATCTACTGATTCAATGAAATTCCCATCAAAATACCAATACAATTCTTTTTTTTAAATACTTTATTTTTTTTTCTTCAAGTTACATCTCAGTCACAAACCCCTCCCTATTCCCCCTTCCTATCCCGCCCTTCCACCCTCTTCCCCCCAGAAGTTTCCCCTTTCAGTCCAACAGATGGTTCCTTCTCTTATAACAGTAAGTATTATACAAAACAACAGATATAAATATGCCACATTTATGAGAGTTAAATGGCCCAGTATACCTTCCCAATGTCCAGTTTATACATATTTGGCCCCTGACTTTAACATTCTACTATCTAACCATCTCCTTGAGTTTAAAGGTCTATATGTGACTCAACATTCATACTAACTTGCAACACAATTTTAAGAGTATCTTCTTAGATCTGTAACACCCTCTTGATTCCTAAACAACTCAAAATTTAACTATGAGACTCTAGCTGTCTATTCTTCAACCACCTTGGAGACCTGAGAGGGATAAATATATTTGCTTATATAGGAAGTGCAGGGCCTGCAGCTTCCAAAACTAAGAAAGGACATACCAATGACTGCCTGGACAGTTCCCATTTTCTCTCCACACATTCCTGCATCAGTCTTCAGCCTTTGGGTCCTGTTTCTCTGACAGACATTTGTTGTAGAGCAGGGATTATGAAGGACTTACCTACCCTGTCTTGGCAGAGTTAGGCTGTCGACATCCCTGCTACCAAGTTTTGTCCTTTTTGGACAGCAGTCTGTCTGCAGTTGGTGCAAGGGGTTTTTTCATGCCAAGAGATAGGCTTGCCACTAATTCAACCATCTTACAGTGGAGGTTCTTCGATGCTTATCTTCTACTTGGAGTAGAATAGAGGGTGCTGTCAGGTGCTGATATGTCTCGATATAAAAAAAATCTTGATTAAAGATAACATCTTTGAATGCCATATTTTGCAGATATCTTGGGGTTTTTGAAGATGCCCTATCCATCTCTTGTATTTAGATAAGCAAATGTTGCTTGTCTCTTAGCAACTTGATTACTGGGTAGTTTAGAGAATATCTGTGATAGACTGTCATAGTAGCTAACAAAGTGACATGTTTGCATCTTTACTGACATTGAAAGAATAATTATCACCTTCCTATGGAAATACAAAAAGACCAAAATAGCTAAAACATTCCTTTACAACAAAAGAACTTATGGAGGCATTACCATTCCTGACTAAAGTAGTACTAGACAGCAATAGTGATAAAAACTGAATGGTACTGGTATAGAAACATAAATATTGATCGATGAAATAAAATTGAAGACCCAGAAAGAACCCACACCCATAAATAAACCTACGGACACTTGCTTTTGACATAGAAGCAAAAACTATACAATGGAAAAAAAGAAAGCATCTTCAGTGAATGGTGCTGATCTAACTGGATGTCTGCATATAGAAAAATGCAAATAGATCCTTATTTATCTATCTGCATAAAACTGAAGTCCAACTGGATCAAAGACCTCAACCTAAAACCAGAGGCTCTAACTCTATTAGAAAGTCAGGAACAGCCTTGAACTCATTGTTACAGAAGGCAACTTCCTGAACAGAACACTAGTAGTTCAGGCTCTAAGATCAATAATCAATAAATGGTAGCTCAAGAAATGAAAAAATTTCTTTAAGGCAATGGATATTGTCAAGAGAACAAATTGGCAGCCTACAGATTGGGAAAACATCACCAATCCTACATCTGATAGAGGGCTAATATTCAAAATATAAAGAGAAATCAAAAAACTAAACACCAACAATCTAAATAACTCAATTAAAATGGATACCGAGTAGTGCTCCCTTTCTTCACAACCTTGCCAGCATGTGCTGCCATTTGAGTTTTTGATCTTAGCCATTCTGACAGGTGTGAGATGGAATCTCAGAGTTATCTTGAGTTGCATTTCTCTGATGATTAAGAATGTTGGGCATTTCTTCAAATGTCTCACTGTCATTAGAGATTATTCCTTTGTAAATTCTCAGTTTAGCTCTGTTTCCCATTTTTTGATTGGATTATTTGGTTTCTTGGTGTTTAATTTCTTGATTTCTTTATACATTTTGGATATTAGCCCCCTGTCAGAAGTGGGGTTGGTAAAGATCTTTTCCCAATCTGTAGGTTGCCATTTTGTTCTAGTGACAGTGTCCTTTGCTGTATAGAAGCTTTTCAGTTTCATGAGGTCCCATTTATTGATTGTTGGTCTTAGAGCCTGAGCTATTGATATTCTATTCAGGAAGTTGTCACCTGTGCCAATAAGTTTGAGGCTTTCCCTCAATTTCTCTTCTATTAGATTTAGTGTGTAGAGCTTAATTTTAATGTCTTTGATCCACTTGGACTTAAGGATTGTGCAAGGTGATAATTATGGGTCTAATTTAATTCTTTTACCTCTTGACATCCAGTTAGACCAGCAACATTTGTTGAAGATGCTGTCCTTTTTCAATTGTACAGTTTGGGGTCCTTTGTCAAAAATTAAGTGACCATAGGTGTGTGGGTTCATTTATGGTCTTCAATTTGATTCCATTGATCCACTGGTCTGAGAGGCACTATGATGGAGATGTAACTTGATATAATAAATAAACATTACAAAAATAAAAAAAGAAAAATTAAAAAATTAAACACCTGGAAAAATATATATATTATTAATGACAGTTTTAATTTTTAGTCACATGATAAAAAATGAATACAGAACAAACAAAAATTCTCAGCAGGAGAATCGCAAATTGTTTAAAAAATACTTAAAGAAATTTTCAGCATCCATAGTCATCAGGAAAATGCAACTCAAAACAATTCTGAGATCCCATCTCATATCCGTTAGAATGACTAAGATCAAAAGTTTCAAGGACAGCATGTAATGGTGAGGATGTGGACAAAGAGGAACACTCCTCCATTGCTAGTGGGAGTACAAACTTGTACAACCAATTTGGAAATCAATGTGGTGGTTTCTCAGAAAAATTGGAATGCTCCTTCCTCAAGACTCAGCTGTAACATGCTTGGCATATACCCAAAAAATGCTCCACCATACTACAATGACATTTGTTCAACTATGTTCATAGCAGCTTTCTTTATAATAACCAGAATCTGGAAACACCCTACACATCCCTCAACCAAAGAATGAATAAACAAAATGTGGTACATTAACACAATGGAATTCTCCTTAGCTATTAAAAGCAAGGAATTCATGAATTTCTCAGACAAATGGATGGAACTAGAAAAGATCATGCTAAGTGAGGTAATCTAGACCCAGAAAGATACACATGGTATATACTCACTTATAAGTGGATAGTAGCCATATTGTACTGGATAACCATACTACAATCCACAGACCCAAAGAAGCTAAGCAACTAAGCAGGTTCAAGTGAGGATACTAGAATCATATTCACAAGGAGCACTAACATACACAATGGAAGTGGATGAAGAAAAAGAAGTGAGTAGAAGAGAGAGAGAGAGAGAGAGTAGAAAAAGGAGGGAATCAATTGTGGTGAGAACAGGGTTGGGAGGCAGGAAGGTAGGAAGAAAGATAGGGAACTGAGAATGGCATCTCAAAGACAATTTGGAGACCAGTAACAGCTTAGAACCCTGAGAGGATGTGGGGGTAATTCTATCTGAGACGCCTAGCAGAGGGGATATGGACACTGAAAATGTCTCCTTCTGTCTAGGTAGGACTTCCATAGGAAGGAGGGGATCACCAAACCAACCACAAAAACTTCAACTCAAAAATTACCCTGTATACAAGAATTATAGGGATAAAGATAAATCAGAAATTGAGGGAAGGTCCAACCAATGCCTGGCCTAACCTGAGACCTAGCCGAAGGGAGAGAGCAAACCCCTATCACTACTAAAGATATTCTTCCATGCTTACAATGAGGAACATAGCATAACTGCCCTCTGAGAATTTCCATGCTGCAGAGTATCCAAACAGAGGTTGAGATTCAGGATATCTTAGAAAACTAGGAATAGCTCTATCTCAAGACCCAGCTATAACACTTCTGGGTATACATCCAAATGATTCCTCATCAAATCACAAGGAAGTTTCCTCACCTATGTTCATAGCAGCCTTATTTGTAATAGTTAGAAACTGGTAACAATCCAGATGTCCCTCAACTAACGAATGGATAAAAAAAAAAAAAACCTGTGGTACATCTACACAGTGGAATACTACTCAGCCATCAGAAACAACGAAATCATGCAATTTGTAGCCAAATGGATGGAACTAGAGAAGCTCATCCTGAGTGAGCTAACCCAGACTCAGAAGGATGTACATGGCATCTATTAACTTATAATCAGATTTTAGCCATATAACTATAGGCTACAGGATAACTATACTACAACCAAGGCACCAAAGGGAGCAGGAACATAGACTTTGTTTCCTATCAATGAGACACTCTGCCCTAGTGGTGCTACCTTGTGGTCTCCCAGTGTATGAGGAGGCTCTTGGTCCTCATATGATTGCTGAAATGGGGCGGGGGACCGTTATGTAGGGGCACTGCACTCCAGAGGAGTGGGATGGAAGGGATGGGGTGTAGAAGGTGGGAGGGCGGGACTGGGAGCAGTGGAAAGAGGGCACTGTGATGAAGATGTAACATGAAGTAATAAATAAATATTATAAAAGAAAAGAAATAAAAACATTTGGAGGAATGTAGGGTGTCTGGTGGAAGAATGGGGGGAAAGATTGAAAGGGCAAGAGATGACAAGAATTCTGCAAGAAGATCAACAGAAATAACTAACTTGGGCCAATGGGGACTCACAGAGACTGAAGCAATACTCAAAGAGCATGCATGAATTAGACCTAGGCCCCTATACATTTGTAACTGATGGGCAGGTTGGTCATCATGTGGATCCCCTAGCAAATGAAGCTGGGTCTGTCTCTGATATGGACTGTGATGTGTGCTTTTTGATCACTTACTCCTAAAAGGGCTGCAGTGCATGGCCTCACTGGAAGAGGATGCCACTTGATGTGCTGGGGTGGGATGATACAAGGGCCCCTCTTTTCTGAGGAGAAGGGAAAGGGGGAAGTGAAAGGGGGTGAAAGGGTAGAACACAGAGGATAGGAGGGAAGGAGGTATGATTGGGATATAAAATGAATAAACAAATATAATAAACTTTATGTATGTATGCATGTATGTATGTATGTATGTATGTATGTATGTATGTATGTATGCATTTTAGATTCATATTAAGCTTTCATGTCAGGGTGGTCTGTGTTTCTATACTTGTTATTTTTTTATTTCCAGGCTTTGTTGCATAAATACTATTTCACTATTTCTTGTTGAACTATTTTTTTTTCCTGATAATATGTCATTTTGGGACAAATCTTCACAAAATTAATGAAAATAGGCTCAATTACAATACTTAGTGATACTCATTTTGTTAGTTAACTATAAATTCTTGTACATACTCCTGTGCCTATTCAAATAGATAAATCAATAAATCTATCAGTATTCTTGGTAACAAGGGATTGACAGTCACTGAGCTACCTTCCTCTGGGAGATGGAACCTATGAAGCAAGACTCTGTGACAAAGCAATTTGTTCCTTCTGTAGCTTTTGTTTGCGATGGTCTACCAAGGCTCAATCCCACAGGAACAGTCTCTTTGAAAGCTGGTTCAGAAGAGTTAATCAGTCACCATACTTTAGGTTTTATTTTTTTGCAGGTACACCTGAGTAGACAGACATATTATATCCCCTTGTTTGTTCAAATTGAAGGTAACAGAAATCCTTTTCTATCCATTGATTTGCAAACTATTGAGACTATTAGAGAAATGATGACCTACAAACAGACTCCAGAATGTCAGACACACTTTAGGCCCAAGATTCAAGTTTAATTACCTTGACTAAAACTATTAATAATCAATCTTCAATAAATGTTAGTATTCTAAATATTTAAATTTGGCAAGTTTACAGTTTAATAGAAACCTTGTTCTCATGTGGGCCTCATCTAGTCCTCTTCTGTGAAGGAGATACTGTTACTATCATACCTAAAACAGATACAAAAATGAGAGAAAATGCATTATATACCTCCATAGGTTCCATACATCAAGCCAAGTGTTTTCAGTCACATACTCACTTACCATAGCACTATTAGATTAGTATTAGAATTTACATTTTTGAATATAAGGAAACAGAATTTTATGTGAGATGACCTTCCCAAGGGTTTATGTTGTTATTAGGAGAGTAAGAGTCTAACTGATGTTTTCCAGATATCAAATGCAGAATCTCCCTTTGATGTAATACTAACTAGTCACTACCAGTGCTGCTCTAACTTAGATTATCTGAGTATCAAGAATGTGCAGAGATAACCATTCTCATGACGTTCTTCTTAAGTGATGCTGTGCCTTCAAAAGATGTAAGATAGAAACAATCTTAAATTGCAAGACATATAAAAAAACAGGGTTAAAGGTACTAAAAAAAATGAGGAGGAATACTTGGGACTAAAGGAATAGCTATTCAGTGCCTAAAGGGTTTTTGTAGAGAAATTGTGTCACTGTTTAGAAGAGACAGAGTAGACAGAATTCACACAAAGATCAGGTTCAGTTATGGAAATTTCAGAAAGTCCTACCTTTTTATACTGAAGCAAGAATTAGAAATTTATTTTATTAATTGTATATAGAAGATGTCCTAATTTCCAGAAACTTTCTTAAAGATCCAAATATCTGATGACAACTGTATTAGATAACTTCTGAGGTCCCTTTCAGCACTAAGAATTCATGACCTCTCCCAATTCTAACATGAATATTTAATTAACAGCACTATTAATTTGACATACATTTTCTGGATTTCAGTAAAATTCTCAGAACTCATTATTCTGTCATAAACTTCATTGAAGACCTCCAACATCAGACAGGTAGTAAATGAGCCCTTAAATGTCTGTTTATTATAGTCACCAAAATACTATATTATTAAATAATAAGTTGTTTTTCATAGTGCAGCACAAATACAGTATATAAATTATTTTTTATAAGAATCCTGAAAAAGCATTTTGCTATGAAATGATTTTTATAATGGAAATGAAAATTCATTGCGTTTTTCTTTTTTTTAGTTTAAAAATATTTTAATGATCTTCATAACCTATAAAATACATCTCAACTTTTCCTCATTTGGTAAGTGATTCAACACCATTTAGTCAGAAAAAGCATGAATTAATGTGAAATAGTTTTATTTTGAATTTGGTAACATATAATTAGCATATATTTTATTTGTTTTTTTAAAATATTTATTTATTACTTCAGGTTACATCTCCATCACAGTGTCCTCTTTCTGCCCCTCCCAGTCCTGCCCTCCCACCCTGTACCCCCTACCCTTTTCATCCCACTCTTCTGGAGTGGAGTGCCCCTACATAAGAGTCCCCCGCCCCAGTTCAGCACAGTTTTTAATCCATTCCTAGGTTCAGGGACATCTGGGTTGTTTCTAGTTTCTATCTATTACAAATAAGGTTGCTATGAACAAAGATGAGGAAACTTCCTTGTGATTTGGTGAGGAATCATTTGGATGTATACCCAGGAGTGGTATGGCTGGATCTTGAGGTAGAACTATTCCAAGTTTTCTAAGATATCGCCAGACTGATTTCCATAGTGGATGCACAAGCCTGCACTCCCACCAGCAATGGAGAAGGGTTCTCCTTTCTCCACACCCTTGCCAGCATGTGCTGTCATTTGAGCTTTTGATTTTAGCCATTCTGACAGGTGTGAGATGGAATCTCAGAATTGTCTTGTGTTGCATTTCTCTGATAATTAAGGATGCTGACTCTAGAGGAGTGGGATAGAAGGGATAGGGGTAGAAGGTGGGAGGGCAGGACTGGGAGGGGTGGAAAGAGGCCACTACATGGAGATGTAACCTTAAGTAATAAATAAATAAACAAACAAACGAATGAATAAAAAGAGTAAGCCAGGTTCTGCCTCCAGCTTCCTGTTCTAACTTTCCTCAACAATGAAGTATGACCTGAAAAAAAAAAAAAAAAGGATGCTGAGCATTTCTTCAAGTTTCTCTCAGCCATATGTTTATAAAGTGTATAGCTATTGTGTTTAAAATTTTTCATCATTTGTTATGGTGTTACAAAAAGATAAAAATATAAATAATGCAGGTGGTTGTCCTTGAACTTACAGATAATAGTGAATTCATGTTTTATTAATTTTCTCTTGACATGTATTCTGATAGATACCATCATTTCACTTAAATTCATAATACTGTCAATTAATTATAATTATTATCCCCATGTTTTCAAGTAAATAAATTAAAATTCAGAGAAGTCCCATATTCCCTAGCAACATAGAGTCGGTTAGTTGAATTATACAAGTTATATTTTTCACAATCAGCATTGGTTTAATACTCACACAGTACCCTTCCACCTGATATTGTACTGAAAGTTGCAGAGTTCTAAATATCATGAACAATCATTTAAAACATTTCTGAAATACAGAAGAGGAATAGAAAATGGATGCAGGAGAGGACCTTCCCTAGCTATGGGAATAGCAAAGAGCCATTCATGCCGAAGTGGCATCTGATATTTACATGACTTTCTGTAAATTATTTTTATGGTAAAGAAAAGTATTAAAACAATATGTCCTTTAGGCCACACTGACTAATAGCCAATATTAAATTTTGGTAATCTGAAATAAGTTTATAGGACGCGTCTCTTTGGCCTTCAAATACAGATTTGTTTACAAAAATAAATGTAATGAGCATTCTGTGTGCATTGCTCCTATTCACTGAAATTACTTGGTAAATTTATACTGTTTCTTTCTGTTTTGGCTTTTGAGGAAACTATATTTTCCTCTAGATTTCACATTTTCTGTGGGAAAAGAAAGGAAAATATGGACAAAGACACTGAATTGGTCTTCTATAGTTCTGTGAAAACTCAGATAATTTTCTTGGGTCTCCAATACTTTTGGTCATGTTTTTAATGTGTTAGAAAGAAACCTAAGATAAAACACAAATGTGTTCCATGCATTTCTCTCCTGATTGGATAAGCCTAGAGAAAACAAAAAGAGGAAACATGCTTTTCTGCAGCTTATTTGAGCTCCTGTCAATTCTAAATTGCAGTTTCCCCGTAACTATTCTCTTACAATTCCTTTCTTGCTTCTTCCTTAAAAAAAATTAAGTTTCAGCCAGATGGTGGTGGCACACGCCTTTGATCCCAGCACTCGGGAGGCAGAGGCAGATGGATCTCTGTGAGTTCAAGGCCAGCCTCGTCTACAAAGTGAGTCCAGGACAGCCAGGACTGTTACACAGAGAAACCCTGTCTTGAAAAACCAAAAAAAAAAAAAATTCCAACTTGTGATAATTCATAAGTGTGAAATTCACAAGACACTGACCTAATGTCCAAGAATAAAAGGAAAACATATACATACAAATGAAATCTGTAAAAAATAAGTATATAAGTGAATAAATGCATGGAATTCTTCCCTACCACAGTTGAAGTGTTTTTGATTCATGAATTCCTTGTTGCTTAATAATGAGTTTACTGAAATAATTTAATTGTTACTCCATGCCTTCTAAAAATATCTTTCTGGATCCACCCATTTCTGTTAATGCTTTTGGTTAATAGTCCCTCACTGCCAAACTGTTTGCAGGTAGGTAGAAATTAACATGTAAATTTACATGTGAACATATTACATAAAAACACAAAAATTAAAAATTCCACTCCTTATATGCTTTCCATCTAAATCTAGATTTGATTAGTAAAAATGAAATCACTATTTAAAGATAAATCACCAGTCTGATGGGTATTTGTTTTTCCATGCAAAAGTGAATGCCTGTGGACTCAATGACCTGGGAGAACCACTCAGTGTTGATGGTGTTTGTATTCCTTGCTTATCCCAGCCATCCAGGGATATGTATGCTGTGCTTCTCTGGAGTCAGTCTGGCTTATACATTGATCATCTCTGGAAATATTCTCATTGTGATCTCCATCCGGACAGAAACCCGCCTACATACACCCATGTACTATTTCCTGGGCAGCCTTTCGGGGATAGAACTGTCCTACACTGCAGTGGTTGTACCACATATCCTGGCTAACACATTTCAGTATGAGAAGACCATTACTCTGCTGAGCTATGCCACTCAGATGGTTTTTCTCATTGGACTTGGAAGCGCGGACTGCTTCCTCCTAGCTATCATGGCCTATGACAGATATGTCACCATTTGTCATCCATTGCAGTACCCTCTCATCATGACTGTGACTCTTTGTGTTCGTTTGGTTATGGGTTCTGTGATCATTGGCTTGTTCCTGTCCTTACAGCTTGTGGTCTTCATCTTCTGTCTGCCATTCTGTGAGGACAGGGGAATAGAGCACTTCTTTTGTGATGCTCCACCAGTGATGCGTCTTGTATGTACCACAAGTCATATCCATGAGCTGTCTATGCTGGTGGCAGCCACACTAGCCATTGTTGTGCCTTTCTTTTTCATTGCTGCCAGCTATGGCTTGATAGTGGCTGCTGTGCTCAAGCTCCACTCAGCCTCTGGTCGTCGCAGGGCCTTCAACACCTGCTCGTCCCACCTCACTGTGGTGCTGCTGCAGTATGGCTGCTGTGCCTTCATGTACCTATGCCCTATCTCCAATTACCATCCCAAGCAAGATCAGTTCATCTCCCTGGTGTACACACTGGGAACTCCATTCCTCAATCCTCTCATCTACACTCTGAGGAACAATGAGATGAAAGGGGCCATAGGGAAAGTTCTTACCAGAAATTACCTCTCCCAGAAAATGACAGGATAGGAAAAATCCAATATAACAAGGTTTAGTCCCAGCCTATGCAAACCCCTGTGCTACTAGAAAAGTATTGTTTCAGTTGATGTTGAAATAATGTTCACAGGAAAAAAGCCATATAGTTTTTTTTTTAAACCTAAGTGTTTACCTATGTGTGGTAATATTTTTACTATGTGTTACTTTTAGATTGGGTGATTAGTCTTGTAAGAAAAAAATATAAGCAAGTACTTGAGCAGAAAGTAATGTTAAGTGGCAACTATATGGTAGTAGGTTTTAGGAAAAATTTAGTTTATTCCATATGTTTTAGATAAAAAGATGAAATAATAATATTGTCTGCAGGACTTGGGAGCCAGAGATTATAAAATCACCTCAACATGATTGACTACAGGGGACCATTATCAGTAACACATCTAAAATTTAAGAAAATTTTAATTTTCTTAATTAAATTAAATAGAATGTACACTGTTAATTGAAAACAGTGATAACAAGATGCAAAGGGGAATTTATTTCAGGAATGACAGTTTTTATTGGAGGAAAGAAACTTTTCACTAATAAGAGCATACAAAGAGACACCAGGGATGACAATATCAAAACCTCTTTTGTATCTATTGCTCGATGTTTTACTGAGAAACCCAACCAGATGCAAGAAGTCAGGTATATGAGTGATTTTATCATGAGATCACTCTCTAGAGATATAATCTGTGTAGAGAGAGACTTTGAGGGATAGCAATAAAAAGAATTACTCAATTTGTTTGCTATAGTATTATATGCAAAAATAACAACACATTATTGATCCAATTTTCTCTAATAAAATGTTAACTAATTTTTGCATTAGGAATGTAATTTAGCTTCATATTTTTCTTAAAATGCTACATATTAGTAGTGTTATTATTAAGTACTTACAGTGTTCCAGAAGTGTAGCAAATATAGAGAGCATATAATATACATGTCTATAAACATATACATTTTCTATCAGTCTTCAAAAGTACTTTCTTTTATGATAATAGAAGAATCTCTCAGTAGAAAAATCCAGAGAGTTTGACCATTATTTTCATGTAATTAAGATTTTTAAATAAGTCATAGACAGTATAATTTCTCAATAAATAAAAAAAAAATGTAGTTTGCTTCCAGATCTAAGAGACTGGAAAAGTGCCCAGTTAGAGTCAATGCTGTATTGACAAAGTTTCCAAAGCGACTCCTCTTTCTTTCTCTTTTGCAAGGAGCTTTACATATAATTTAAATAGGGGACTGGTGCTAATTACAACTACATATTGAGTATGATTTGCAGTTTGTAGCATTGAGATGTATTTCAGGACAAAAATCTGATCGATTGAATGTTCCATATGACTTTGGAAAGTGTGCATCCTATAGATCATAAATTATATCTGTAATTTTAAGTTAGCTAATAGCATATAGTTTGGACTTTGTGTTTATTCAGATTTTGTTTTTGGAGACTAGCTGCCTTTAAACTTGTAATTTTTCTGCCTCAGCCTCTAAAGGACACTGAGAATACAATCATGATCCATCACTCCCAGGTAATTTTATTGGTTTTAATCTTCAATGTTTTTGCATGATTGTCAACTTACATTATCAATTACTTACAATTTTAAGCTTAAATCTTCTGACTTGAATCCTAAATGGCTTACACTTTTGGGAGCTAAATGCTATATAAATTGATGGATTACAAAATATATTCAGTTTTACAGACAGGCAACAACTCATGGTAATAAAAAAGAAAACTCATAAAAAACACTGTTATAAGATATTTGATAACACTGTGAACATTAAAATATAAATAATGACTATAAAGTTATCCAAGGAAATAAATTAGTGCAATGCATAGTCAAGACTAGAACTAGACAGTAGCACCTATGCACAAGCATCTCATGACTTTTTGGATGTGTTTTTCCCTTTGGGGTATTACAAGAAATCTGTCTTGGCAGTCCAAAAGAAAAGAGAATAGAAAGAGAGTAGAAGGGGATTGTATGAGGTCGTAACTTACAAAGAATCAAGATCTTGGTGACATTATAGATCATAGGGGAAACAGATTTTATTCTGAGTGAGTTGAGAAGTCACAGCAGAAATTTGATTGGAAAGATAGGATTAACAGGTTTGAACTTTTAATGAACCACTCTTCTTGCAGAAGAAAAACTTTTCTATTTTAGAGGAATGATTATTTGGTTTCCTATTTTCACACTACTAGCAAGGAAGCATGTTCAGATGTGTTTGAAATGTTAAACAATAGAAATTTTGTGGACTTGATGTTAATGGTACACCAAAATATTTTTGATCTGTGTATGTGGATGCTGAGATTTCATTTAATGAAAACAGTAAGCCTATTAGAGAATTGAATGCAGGAAAGAAAGCTGGAAAAGTATGGTTTGTGGGGAGAAGGGGTCTCAACCCTCAATGATAAAATGAAAAGTGTACATTTGATTCTTTGCTTGTGTGGTGTGTATAATATTTGGGATACTTAGATTTGGTGTGCATAAGGAAAGTAATGGCTAAAGAATTCAAATCAGAAATCATCAGTTTATTGTTAGCATTTAAGTCTTACTCTCCTATAATTAATAAAATTGTACTATATTTGTATTTTTGTTGAATTGTTCTATTTTAGCTATTCTTACCACATAAAATTTGAAGAATGAATATGTATGATGAGCATCAGTTTGCCTTGCTAGAGTGAGGAATTTATAGTTTATATGTATCCCAAATATTTATGTTGTATATATTATATGTGTTCAAAAATTTATTTTTAAAATATGACAAGCAAAATGTCAAACAAAATAACCCCATCTTTTCATTTTAACTTTCTCTCTCTTTCAGTGAGTACTCATATTCATTTTGCTACTCAATTGCCAATATATCCCCAGGATTCTATCTAATCAAGATTTTTGGGTTTTTTTTTATGCCTTTACTGACATTTTAAAAAGTCGCTTGGTGTCAGCATGTATAACATGTTTTAAATGATCAAATGTACCTGCCATTGATTACTCAATTGAAAATTACAGCAATGTTGTTAGCCTTTACCCTTCTTAATTGCTTATTCTGGACTTGTCATGACTAATTATAAAGAACTCAGGAATCTGATAGATTATCAAAGAACCTAAATAAATAAAAATAAATTTGAGCACAGATTTTCTATGAAATGAACTACCGTTCAGTTGTGCATGTTCTTAGATCCAATATGAATACTGGATTAACCATAAACATGGATTTTAAGGCAAACAATCTTTGCTTGCATGGATTTTAGAGACTATCTTTTGGAAGTATATTTGAAATACTGGCATTAGTTTCATGAAGGAACTTTTGTCTTTTTACTGCGTATGTTTAAAAAAATATTTAGAACATAAGTCACTTCAGCCAGGGTGCATAGAAATGGTAACAAATCTCTCAGATCACATATTATTCTACCATAAGCCTTTCTGAGCATCTTACCTAAAGGACTCTCTTCTACCTATGCTACCATTACCTCACTCTGATTCCCTTCCTGGGAATCTTGCCTGTAGGACCTCTTGTAATTTAAGTATACAATTTTTGAAACATCATTAATTATTCCTATAGTTGTTTATTGTTACTTATCTGTCTTCTTCCCTAAAAAAATGTAATTTCTATGCATAATTTCTGTCAATGACAGTACACTCCAACTGTTGAAAACAAAAATGGTACACAGTGTAATTAAACAAATACTTCTGACATACTGAAAATTTGCTATGTGTAATTGATTATGGATATGAGTCAGGGTAACTAATAATATAAAAATTAATACCATCAATAGTAAAGTACATGCATTTAAATATGAAAGTAGAAGACAGATGTAAATATTGTAACAAATAAGAAAAACATAGTTGGGCTAAAAACAGGTCTAAAAATAAAATTAAAAAGGAAAAAACTCTAAACACTAGGAACTAAGATATTGGCAGGGAAAATCATAAAGTGGTTAAGAGCCCTTGCTGTGCAAACATGAAGCACTCCGTTCAACAACCTAGAACCCGCCCCCCCCAAATAAAAGCTAGACATGCTGCACATGTCTATAATCCTAGTTCTATGGGAGGAAAATTGAAGAGGATTTCTGGGTTTGCAAATCATGAGTGTACCTCTGAGTTACTATCAAGGAAATGAGGTAAAGATGGATAGAACAGGATATCCATTATCTGCTGTGAAAGTACTGAGTGTCAGAGACAGAAAAAGATGAAAGAGATAGAGAAGGGTTGTATAGCAGAAGGAATCTTGATTAGAAATGAAAATAAGCAGAATAGTAAAAATTAACTTAATATCAAAAAGAATGCCTACAGAAAATCCTCCATAAATTCTGCTTTTCAAGAAAAATTCATTAATTTTTTTTAATTAATTGCATTGTAAAGGTAACGGAACATGGAGTCCATGTAATTCAACATCTCCTATCACAGATAAGAAAGTCCACTTAAGAATTTCTTCAAAGGCCTGATGATAATAACCATCAGATATCAAAATCATCTAAGATCCCAGATCTCTAGATGGTAGGCGAGTGAACACAGGCTTCCAGAGTTAAAGCCGGCCTGAGTACTCACTTTCAGGAATTCTCATGAGATACCTTTTATTATTATTATTATTATTATAGTTTTTCTATTAAATTATTTTTTCAAGTTACTTCTTGATCAAAGTCCCCTCTGTCCTCCCCTCAGAGATATCTTACCTAGAATGGAACACCTACAAGTCCCTGTTGGTTGTAAGATAGGAATTAGAGATACCCACCTGGAATCCCAATGTAATATATAATATTATATATATATTATTGTGTATATATGCATATATATATTTATAGTTGTCCACACAGAAATTTTCCTTAATCTTTGTCTTTCTCCAGTTGAATTGAGTTTATGGGATCCCACTAGGGATTTAGCTTCTTTGTAGTTTTTATAGAAATCCTATAAAAGACATATAAAATATGACTAGATGAGGCAAAATTGGACTATGTAATCATATCAGGATCTATTCTACAATATTGAGAAAGCCATGGATCTCCTCAGTTGGGACTTAAATTTGGATTGCGCTATAATATTATGATTTTTATATATACCCTTCTCACCCAATTCTATCCAGTTACTAATTTTTCAGGAGTCTCACTTCTCCTGAGTTTCAGCATGTAAAGAGCAATCCTAACTGTTATGTGTACCTTATGAAGGCATCATATACTGACTTCTTGTTCCTTCTATAAGATCCCTCTGACAAAAAAAAAATTCACAGAATGGAGGAGCTTCTTTAGTCATCTGTGGCAGCAGCATCTCAGCAGAAAATTTAAATTGTGCTTTGGTGAGTTTCCTTACATGACTAATGGAATAAAATGAATTTGAAACTGGTGAGGGATATCTAAAAGATTCCACTTCCTTAATGATTATTTTCTTTCCATTATAAATAAAAATTAAAATTTCTATAGTGCTTTATAACTGAAATGAATAACCATGAACATCAACATTAAATTACATACCACAAAGTAAGCTACCAAACTATATATTTTTTGCATTGACAAATATTGACAGAGATAGTTGAATTATCTAGTTTCATATGCCAGATAAGGCCATATTAAAGTTTGGGTCTGGTGGATTTTCTGCATGTCATTGAAACGTAAGCAGACTAACTCTTCCTGTGAAAATTACCCATCTCTTATTAATTTTTATGTAAAATTAAGGTATTTATAGCAGGACTCACCAAAAATCTTTTGTTATAATATGTACTGAAAATCTCTAAGAAAAAGTGAACTTTTTAAAAGTTGGCCTTTATATATTTCATTTCTAAAGAAAGAACAAAATTTTATATTATAAAGAATTTAATATAAGAACATAACATACATATATGAATTTAAATTCATATATGTATGTTGTGTTCTTTAATGAAATTAAGGTTATCTGTCAATTATTTTTATTCTCTCATTTGTGCCCAAGACTTGAGTTAACAGTTTTTATTCATGAAATGTTTGCCTTGGTGTTTTATTCACTGATGAGCTACAATGAACTCATAGCTGACATGAGGATAAGCTTATCAGGAAGTTCACAAATGGCATGCCCTTCAACAGAGTTGAGAAAGCATGAGGACCAGGGAAAGTTTTTTAATGTAAGGCTTAGAGTGTTTGTCTATTAAATGCATGTCAATATAATGTATTACTGTGATGTTTATTAAAGCACTGAGGGATAGTTTTTACACATCTGTGTGCTCCACCATTACCAAATTTTCTGGAGCAAAAAAAAATACATCACAAGTTTAATTTTTATCCTTTCTTCTGTCTGCTGATCAATTGTATCCAACTTACCTAGGTCTTAAATTATTGTCTATACAAAAAAAATATAAATCCATGATCATTGGACAGAGAAAAGTCACAGTCACTGTGGACTAAACTAATTATAGAATAATTGGATCATAGAAACAGCTCTTGAATATGAGCTTGTAACTTTTTTGTGAGATTTGAAGTTAAAAAACAAAGCCAATTACTGAGACAGAAAGAAATGAATGAAACAGATATCCTGTGGCCTTGTAGAGTTTAATATAGCTGTAACCTAAATATTTATTAACTTATCCTTAACAAGAGTTGAGTTTTTTCAGGATCAGTCCCTCAAGGAGGCAATATAGTCATTCATAACCAACTGTATTCTTTTACATGGGGATGACATCAAGGTTAATGTGGTATCTGAAAACATTCTGGGGAAATCCATAGAATACTGAGGATGAAAAATACAAGCTTTGGATTTGGAGGGGTTTTTTAAATAATGGAGAAATGTTTTACTGTTAATACACAGGCATATGTGCACAATGTAAATTTGTCTTAAATGTTTTTGATACTGACTTTGAAAAGGTCACTGTCAAATATCCAAATATAGTTTTCCAATACAAAATCTAATTGGCATGATTTTTTTGACTGTAGCCTAACTTTGAGAGTACACATATATTTTTCTTCCCCCTTAGTCCAGTGATTGTCACCCTGTTTGTTGTGACCACCTCAGGGGTAACATATAAGATAATCTGCATATAAGATATTTACATTATGATTCATAACAGTAGCAAAATTATAGTTATGAAGTAGTAACGAAATAATTTTTGATTGTGGGTCAGCACAATATGAGGAACCACGACAGCATTAAGAAGTTTAAGAACCACTGGCCTAGCATATCAGTTCGATACCTGATGTGGAAGACGTCAGAATCCCAACACCATGTCTTATTTAATCCACAAAAAATGATCTGCTTTGTATCAGTTTGTTGTCTTCCCATGTGTGCCATGTTGCTACCTTGATTTTCATTCTTTAAGAGGACAGAACTATTCTTAAAAGCTACATGGAACCACATTCTACCTTATTTAGTTTTAATGATATATGCTTGTAATTCTCCTGCTGAAATTCTTCCTCCATTTTGTTTTAATAGTCTTTATCTTTTACTCATTTTCTTGTTATCGAAGGTTTAGCAGAACAAGACAAGGGATGAGAAGATGCAGCTCTAATACACCTCACCCTCATTCCAGAAAAGATGAGATTAAAGAGTAAGTATCCAAGGGAAACTCTATCCTGAGGAAAGAGGTTGGAGGAGGCATTCACTAGATCCTTGCTAACCCCAGGAATGTTACACATTTGAAATATTTGAAATTCGTAAGTTGTTTACAGAGGCCATATTTATATTCCATTATCATTATTTTTTAGAATTATTTAATTAGAATTATTTCATTACTACTTCATAACTAATTTTGTTACTGTTATGAATCATAATGTAGATATCTGATATGCAGGATATATTCACATGCCCTTTTAAATCTCAGAAAGTCTATTTCTTTAAAACATTAATTACTTTGTCTCAGTATAGGATATTTTTTTCTTTGAACTTCTACATATATTTCTGGGGTTTTTTGTTTGTTTGTTTGGGTTGTGTGTGTGTGTGTTTTCGTTTTTCTGTTTGTTTGTTTTCTCGAGACAGGGTTTCTCTGTTTTGCCCTGGCTATCCTGGAACTCACTCTGTAGACCAGGCTGGCCTTGAACTCAAAGAGATCCACCTGCCTCTGCCTCCCAAGTGCTGGATTAAAGGCGTGCACCAACTACATTTCTGTTGTTACTCTAATGTAAAAAATAAAAGTGTAATAAAAATTGAAATGTTAATTTTTCAGTTACTTTCTAATTCCTTATGCACACAAAGCTCTTTTTTAATCAGCAAATAATTTTCATGTGTAATTCAATTCTATTACTGAATTTTTAGCTTCTTTTTAAACAATTCCTATCTCAGGCAGCAGTACTCTAAACTTTAACACAAGCCTTTTTAGTTCCTTGTCATGCAAGTTTTGGTTTCAGAACAAAACTTTTCTTAACAGTTGGAAATTTAGAAAAAAAAATGCATGAAGTGAAAATATATGAAAAGTGTATATCATAAAGATTAAATATTCTTGCCTAGTTTAATGCAGAGCACAAAAAGAACTGGATGTGTTGTGATTGTCTTATAAAAATTAGAGTGTCACAATAATGTAGGGAAACATAAACCTAAGAAAAGAAGAGGGTATTCATATACAGAATTGAAAGAGTAACTAAGAAACCTTTGCAGACACGATGTGGAAGGCAGGTGCAATAAAGTACATACATTATTATTGCATACAGAAATTGAAAGATAATTAAGCTAATCTGTAGTGATATAAGATAGCAGTACTGAAAGTTATGATACATAAAGATGAAAGGGATAAGAAAGCTGCCTGAATAATATTGTGCATCTTCCTCATGGTGGTGATGGAATTTTATTGCAAATAAACTAGAATCTACACCTACTATCTTTTATTTGGATAAGAATGTATACCAAAACTATGAATAATGCATCTATTCATCTAATTTAATATACAATAACAGACTTTTTAAGAGATATATGCAAAATGTACCTTTTTGCATACACACAAGATGTTACCACTTGTTCATTGACTTAAACTGCTAAAATATAAGATCAAAGGTATTTGACCAGAAGCATCTATACGCTATACGCTTCATTCTTGAGAATTTGTCCATTGATAAACACTTCCATCATTCATGGAGATTTCTAGGGAAAACAAATCACAGTCTTGCTCCTGTGAATTCATTCACTGTTCTTCTTGCAGAAGACAGGTACACTGGGAAACCTGTCCTCAGCCATTCTGGGACCCATGAATTTGTTTTCCGAATCTTCACCAATGTCCCTGAACTCCAGGCTCTCCTCTTCATCCTCTTCCTCCTGCTCTATCTGATGATCCTCTGTGGCAATACTGCCATCATCTGGGTGGTGTGCACCCACAGCTCCCTGCGCACACCCATGTATTTCTTCCTGGGAAGTCTGTCTCTCCTGGAAATCTGTTACACCACAGATGTGGTGCCCTTGATGCTTTCAAACATCTTTGGAGCTCAGAAGCCCATATCACTGGCTGGTTGTGGGACACAGATGTTCTTCTTTGTAACTCTAGGAAGCACTGACTGCTTTCTTTTGGCAGTCATGGCTTATGACCGGTATGTGGCCATCTGCCACCCACTGCACTACAGCCTCATCATGACCCAGAAACTGTGTATCCAGATGGTGCAGGGCTCTTTGAGTTTGGCGCTATTCCTCTCCCTGCAGCTCACTGCCTTAATTTTCACTTTGCCCTTCTGTGGACATCACCGGGAAATCAACCATTTCCTCTGTGATGTGCCCCCCAGTCCTGCGCCTAGCCTGTGCTGATATTCATGTGCATCAGGCAGTCCTCTATGTAGTGGGCAGCCTTGTGCTGACAGTCCCATTCTTGCTTATCTTCATTTCCTATGTGTTCATTGCTTCCACTATCCTGCACATGCGCTCTGCAGAGGGCCGCCAAAGGGCCTTTTCACCTGCTCTTTCCACCTCACTGTGGTCTCCCTACAGTATGGTGGCTGTAGCTTGGTGTACCTGAGGCCCTGCTCTAGCACTTCAGATGATGAGGACGGACAAATCGCCCTGGTCTACACATTTGTGACTCCATTACTCAACCCCCTGATTTATACCCTTAGGAATAAGGATGTCAAAGGTGCGCTGAGTAACTCCATCTTCTGTAAAGCAGCTTCTCACTGGAGTTAAGGGCTTCAGGTTGTAGCAAGGGACTAGTGTGGTTATCTGTGAACTAAACCCATCATCTGAAAAAGACAGAATTATATTATTTACTTTTCCTAAACATCACACTTCATTTTTATTTTTGATAGGTATGCCACTAGTATAGCTGTATTCATTTTCTGAAAATTATAAAATTTAGAGTGAGGAAAGATAAGTTATAAATATTGTAATTACATAATATCAATAAAAAAAACCTGACAGAAAGTAATACTTGTTAAAGCAGAATTAGAGAGAGAATGCTCAGTAGCCTTGGAATGTTTACCTCTGAATTTACTTGTATAAATAAAAGAAAAATAATACGTTATCTTATTTTAAAAAGGGTTCTCAGCTCACCCATGACGGTTGCTTTGTTGGGAATCTTATGCATGTTATATTTGAATACAGGCTGCTGTCTCTTTATGTGCAGATCCCTGATGAGGCAGAAATTTTCACAAAGGCAGTTAGTTACTCACCTCATTCAAATTTAAAAACAAAACCAAAAACACTTTTACTTGGTTCTTTGTGAATTTCACATCATGCACCCCAATCCCACTCTCTGTCCATCCCCTCATACCTTCCCTCTGCTCTTGCAATTACCCTTCAAAAAGAGAAGAGAGAGAGAGAGAGAGAGAGAGAGAGATATGGAGGGAGGAAGGAAGGAAGGAAGGAATCACATTGTGGAAGTGTAGTATATCATAGTGTATCACACAGTATACCCTTTTGTCTAGACTTCTTTGCTTCAAGTGTTTATTGCAATGAGACATTGGTCTGGATTAAGGCCTCTGGCTTCTGCTACACTATCAATGCTAGCACCTCACTGTGACTCTTCTTGGATATCTTGTGGCCCTGTGAAATGGAGATCCTCCAGTTTTGGATCTGTAGAAATAGCTTCTTCATGTGACACCAGAAATTCATCAATGTGGTAAATGTTGGGATGAGCTAACTCACAGCCTTTGATCTGGGCCTGGGAGGTATCTGAGATGGTCAGCATGCCAGCTGTCCTGCATCCACACCACCAGGTCAAGTTCTCCAGCACTCTCCCAACTAGCCCATTCAATGTCACAGCCAGCAAGGGGCAGAGGTGGCTCTCCCATGTGCATGTCGTCAAGGCTGGCTCACATAAGTCCCTGCCACCATGGTCAGCTCTACTCTGCAGGGTCAGCTCTAGTACATAGGTCCAACTTCCTGAGTACTACATTTGGTGAAGTATGGGGCCAGCTCTATGGATGTCACACTCTCAGGGCCAAATCTCCCACAAGTGAGGAATGGCAGTCAATTCTGTACAGCCCTCAGACATTAACATGGCCTCGGGAGGAAGACCAGACCAGAGACATGCACTTGGACTTAGGTGGTAACAGACTCCTGCTACTACAGAGCCATGGACTCAGTCATGGTTCTCAGAGGGAGCACAGTCCAGGACCTCACTATGACCTTAGGTAGCATCACCTTTTACTCACATCAGGCTGTTCTTCATTACCCTCAAGTCTCCAATTCTGCTTCTCTTCTTTGTGCATACACCCTTCTTTGATTTCTCTTCCATTTCTCTACCACTTATTGCTCATCTTAGTGGCTCCCAGGGTGTCTGAGTGTCTGGAATCATTTAGCAGTGGTATTAGGAGTGTTATGCCCTGCCCATGAAGGATGGCACCAGTACGAGTCATCTCTAGTGTGCTGGAGTGTGGTCTACCTGCCCAGGCCTATGGTGCTGGAGTTGACCTGTTGACCTGTTGTCAACTCAGGCACTGGCAGGTATCATTTGTTACATACCATTTTAAAAGAATGTATCAAAATTTTCCAAAATCAATCTCTTTTTCTGTGTTTGATGTGAACATATAGACAGCAATTGCTTCATTAATGTATGGGTTTCTTTCATGTCAGATGTTTCCACTGGGGACTTTGTCTTCTACTGCTGGTAAGGAAACAGGAATTAGTTTCCACTGGCCAAGCACCTATGGGCAACTATGCTGGTGTACCAAGACCTAACCCTTGTGGCTTCAACATAAAGACTCTGCTCAAAACTCTGGCATCAAAGTTTGCTCTTTCACCCTTCTCTCCACTTCCTTTATGATCACTCCTAGTCCTAGATGCACTCAGGTACTCTTTCTCCCACTTCTCTGTGAGGCTGGTACTTGTTTATACATCTGCCTTTCAATGTATAGACTAAATTGTGTAACA
Source organism: Lophiomys imhausi (assembly GCA_907164525.1). Lineage (NCBI taxonomy): Eukaryota > Metazoa > Chordata > Mammalia > Rodentia > Muridae > Lophiomys > Lophiomys imhausi. The sequence continues at coordinate 1,921,343 of CAJQZJ010033704.1, forward strand.
CTCAAGTAAATGAGCATTTATGTAGAAGCCACTAAACACTGTTGTTCACAAAAAATTCTCTCTGCTCAGTCCTCTGTTGTACTTCCAAAAACAGAGCCAACCAAGAATTATCCTCTCCCAGAACAGTTATGTTTGTGTGCTCTGTCCTGGCCATAAAGAAGAAGAGAGTGAGACTTTCTGCTCACGTTCATTGGAGCTGGCTTGAGAAATGTGCATAACATTCCTCAATATCATATGAATCTGTCTAACAAATGTCCTGAAATGTTTCTGTTCTTTGCATCTATAAATTGCTGGTGTGTCCTAAAAATACCTCGGGTAAATAGTTTAGAAGCAAAAGATCCAATTTAATCCAGCATTAGTATAATGATTGACAGACAGCTATATAATTAATTTTTAACTACATACTTTACATAATAGACCGAATGTTGTAAATACTTGATAAAATCCTGTAAAGTGGAATGTAGGAATATCAGTCTGTAGATTGATGAATTCCCCTTATAGTTCATTTGAAGGGGATCCCCTCAGGTGTCATCGCAGGCAGAGAAATGATCCATGAAGATGTGAGAATAAAAATTCAATTCAGGCTAAGTCAGTCTGTATCAAACTTCTAGAGTGTCTGATGTTGTGGGGGTGTATTGCCAACATATCTAAGCAGCACAATTTTCTCATATTTTTGCTGTAATATTTGTAGTTTTACCAATGATACAAGCCACTATAGAAACCTGTCTTTGTATTCCAATGGTTGTTCCTGGGATAGGAAATAAAAAAGCTGTTGATGCTGCAAACATTACAGGATCCAGTAGATGAAAAGAATCATGACAGTTTTGGGGGGGGAGATCCCTAAAGTCTATTAATTGGCTGTGAAGATTTACTGAGAAAAATGGGTGTAATATTGTCTATTTCACATAAACCCTTTTAAATAATCCATAGCAAGGCAAATCAATATCATACTGTCTCCTATCACAGTTTGTCCTCTTGTCCTCCCTGACTAAAAGCATTTGGATTCTGCATTGACAAGCTGATAACTAACATGAAATACAGTCAATAAACACAATAGCATCATTTTTTGGGTCAGTAATGTATTTTGTCATTGTTTCCCAAGTCTCAGCTTGATGAGTTAAAATCATGTTTCCCCAGTTATCAGCTTGCTCTTCCTCTTGGTACATATTCTTTTGATGGATTTGTCATTTGTCTTCAGATATTTCATTGGTCTGGTGGTCTCTAGATTTTCTGGTTGAATTCATCACAACAGAACCCATCTGGGACTTCATTTTTGCTGGAAATACATAGGCATAACTTTCCCTCAATATTAGAACAACAGGCACTTTCTTTTTTTTTTAGCATTTACTTTAGGTTGTGTCTCCTTTAGGCAAAGTGCTTTTGGGCAGCAGAGATTTATCTTTTAGAGTAATTTAAAAAATAAAATTGACAGAGCAAATGTAGCATAGTATGTGAAGATTTAGGTGGCCATATAAAATTATACATTTTTTAAAATTGCCAATTAAGTATTTGGTAATGTTCCATCCAGATTTACTGTGGATTTTAGTAATATGATTAATATTAAAATTCCTGGAATCATTTGCTAGCATAAATGATTGTTAGTGTTTAATTGTAATGAAATTCTTAGAAAATAAATATATAAAAAGCTATTTGCAAATATATCTTCTATTTACCAGATGTAATTGTCATCTTGGAGGCTTACTGCTGAATAAACTCACCCTATCTGTTCCTGTACACTATGTGACTGATTCAACTCAGCTCATCTGGCATAAACTCCTCTCCAAACTGACTGATTCAATCTGACTTCTCTCAGCTTCTCACTGAGTTGCTCTGCTTGGCCTCAAACTAACCTTGGTAATTTGTTCTCATCTTCTGGTTCTTTATTCTCTGGTTCAATTGCCTCTGCAGGAACTCAAGAACAAACTCAATGCCATTGCACTCACTCAACTTAACTGTACCGAACTCAATTATACCCAAGTGAACTGACTTCAAACTCACTGAGCTCAACTGAATGACTGGTCAACTGAACTGCCAGAACTGACTGAACTGATTGACTCTCTCTCCCTATCCTGGACTTAAAAATCTTCTCAAGAGAGTTAGGTGTATCCTATCTCTGATTCATTCTGTTAAGTTTTTCTCTCAAAAACTCAAGAGATAGCACACACTAGCGAAGATGTAGAGAAAGAGGGGCACTCCTCCTTTGCTGGTGGGTGTGCAAACTTGGACAACCACTTTGGTGATCAATCTGTTGATATCTTAGAAAATTTAGAGTAGTTCTACCTGAAGACCCAGGCCTACTGCTCCTGGGCATATATCCAAAAGGTACTCCAACAAATCACAAAGACATGGTGTCAACAATGCTTAAAGCAGCTTTATTTGTAATAGTCAGTCAGAAACTGGGAACAACCCAGATGTCCTTCAATCGAAGAATGGATACAAAACAAACAAACAAATAGTGATACATTTACACAATGGAACACTACTCAGCTATCGGAAACAAGGAAATCATGCAATTTGCATTCAAATGGATAGATCTAGAAAAGCTCATCCTAAGTAAGCTAACTCAGATTCAGAAAGATACACATAGTATGTCCTCTTTTATAAGTAGATATTAACCATGTAACAGAGCACAACCATCCTACAATCCACAGACCCAAACAGTCAGGAACTTAGCATAACTATCGTACAAAAACTCTTCCCAGAAGTGAGTCTTTGACCCTATTTCTCGTTAGTGGAACACTTTACCATAGCTGGGCAGCCATATCAAGTCAGTACAAGAGGAAACTCTTAGTGCTCATGTGACTGATGAACTGAGAGGGTTTTCTATATGGGGGCTCCCCTCATCTGAGGAGAAGGAGAGGATAGAGATGGGGAAGGAGTGAGGGTGGAACCTGGATGGGTGGAGGGAGGGGACTTTGATCAAGAGGTAACTTGGAAAAATAAATTTTAAAAAATGTGAAAAAGCAAGCAAACAAACAAACAAAATGTTCAGCCCTGGAAACACACACACACACACACACACACACACACACACACAATTAACATCATAGAGACTAAGCAGTTTTTATTTATGTATTTAGGAATCCAAATGCACACACACATACACATATATCCATAAATATGCATACATACAAGATTATAATAACATTTAATAACAAAGAGGTCATAAATATGAAAAAGAAGAAGAGTGGCTATGTTGGAGTGTTTGAAGGGAAGAAAAGAAGAGAGAAAATTATGTAATTATATTATGATATAATAAAATAAAGAAAAATCGATCTGACTCGAGGTTTTAAGGTGGTATGAACATCAACAAGAACCTTGGATAGGGGAAAGGTAAGGTGTTCTAGACACAAATGGAGTTCTGAAAGAAACACTGAGGTATTAGAAAGTGAAAGAGTATTAAGCGGTCTATAATTCACTAAGATGAAAACAGTGGGAGAATGAGTATTCTAGGATTGGAATATAAAATAAGAGCCTAAGAAAGTAAGAAGGGAGGGAGGGGATTACCATTGAGATGTAACTTGAAGAAATAAAAAATAAAAAATAAAAAAAGAAAGAAGGGAAGATCTCATAGGTATTGCTGAAATTGAAGAGTCTGAGTAACATTCTAGTTTTAATGTGCTACCTTAGACAGATTTTTATCAAAAGGATGATGTATGATGTAATTAAAGATATCAAGACTTTAATTGGTATTTGAATTCAAGGAACTAGCAATAATTGGTAAGATACTAATCTGCTAGGGGAGTGAGGAAGGGCAGTTAGTTCCACAGCTTTTGATATAATCCAGACAAGAGATGAAGAGGATAGGAAATAATGGAGGAGCTGTGGCCATCAAAAAGGAATGTTAGAGACCTAAATGGCCAACTGCATGGTAGGAGAGTGACCACATATCAGTTATAGAGATTCTGTGTGTTGGACATTCAGGGATCATACATCTACTTTGCAATGCAAATGGGTTTACATACACACTGGTTCTCCATATCTTTACATTTTTTTTGTCCCTTCAATATGCTAAGGTGACTATCCCAGAAGTCCCTTGAGAGCAGGAGCAAGGATATATTGTGTTTGAAGAATTCTCTCTAGTACCTGGGTAGTTTCTATGTGCTCAGTGAGGTACACTGTATATGCAGGCGGATCAATGTTCACCTGACTTGCTTCTCATTCTCTTTCAATGACCACTGCCTTCATTGCTGAGGTATTCTTCACTTTGGTGAAACATTTCATGTAGACAAACATACATATATGTTAAACTGAAACTTTAAAAAGCATATGTATTAATAAATGTAAAATAAATATTGAGATATTAGTAAATATAAACTTATGTTCATCCTGTGGAGTAGCCATCAGGGTCTGGTGGGAGGCCTGCAGACCTGGCAGGTCTGGCTTGCCTTCACTGGAGGCCTGAGACTCATGGTAGCCAGGGGGCCCATCTAATAAATATCCCAAGACCCTTTAATGCTTTAACGCTTAGGTCTTAGCTGACTCTGAACTAGATCATGTAAGTTAACCTGACGAACTATTCTCAATCTACCATGTGGCTGGCTGTACCTTCAGAGCTCACAGAGCTCACACTGAAACGTCCTGGTGCTTCCAAGTCTCCTGGGGGAAAAGGAGCTTGCTCTGTATCTTCTCAGGATTCTTTAGTTCCTCACAGGAAGTTCTGCCTTCCTATACTCCTTCTGCACAACTAATTGGCGATCAGCTGCTTTTATTATCCAGTCAGAGAGGGCCGCAGAAACGGGGTTAATCAGACTCTGAAAACCATATGTAAGACTTTTCTCCAACATATATGTCAAATACCCTATCTCATTTAGTTGAATTTTTAGGTGTAACAAATATGTTTCCCTAAAATGGTTATCATACACCTAGACAAAGGAAAAATTAGACATGCTGGTGAGGACAGAGGAAAGGCCAAGTAGTTGCAATCCTATACCTCAAAGAGCTACAGGAAAATAAGGAATGATAAGAGTGAGAGAAATAGTATTCCCCAGCACTTGGTTATCCAATACCAAATTGTCAGTTCTAAAAACACATTTATAAGTAGCATTATAACTGAAAATTTTGAGAATTTGAAAGGGAGCATGGAGTAGTATATAGGAGAGTTTGTAAAAAGAAAAGAGAAGGGAGAAATTCTAATTATATTATAATCTCAAAAATAAAACGATTTTAATATATATATGTATATAGATATATATCCAACCATGTGTTGAGAAAGAAACCAAAGATCAAAGATTTTCTTGGGTAGATCACGAAATTGTATATAAATTAACTGATTTGCACATCAAGAGATACAATTTACATTTCTTATCCCAACAAATTCAATTGCTCTGTCATCAGAAGTTCAATCATTTCTTTTTCAAACATATGTAGCATATCACCTTCACTATAGACTTGATTCTCACACCCATTGGGTGTAGTTTCCAGCTTTGTGATTTGTTCTAGTGATACTCCTCAATTTCTTCAAAAATACACTTTCATTTATTTTATATCCATATTTATTTTAGGTGGTCTATTTTTCTCTCCATGTTATTTTTATTTTTCCAGGTTTTCATTAGTAATTACTATTTCACTATTTCCTGTTGGAATAGTTTCTTCCTAATAATATGTCATCTTTGGATCAATTCTTCACACAATTAATGAAAACAGCACTCTTTGCAATCCTTAGTGTTACTTATTTTAACAGTTTACTATAAATTCTCATACATACCCTTGTGTCAATGTAAATAGATTAATCAATAAATTCCCGAGAATTGTTTAGCAACAAGGGGATAGATTGGCAAGCTTCCTTCTTCTGGGAGATGTCACCTATGAGACAAGACTCTAGGTAGGTGACAAAGCAATTTGCACCTTCTGTGGCTTTTGTTTGGAATGGTCTAGCAAGGCTCAATCCCATAGGAGCCATCTCCCCAAGATGACTATCTTTGCAAACTGGATCACAAGAGCAATCAACATATTCTAGATCCTATCTTTTGCAGGTACACCAGAGGAGCCAGGTATATTATATCTCATTTGTCTTCACATTGAAGGTAAGAGAAATCATTTTCTATCCCTTGATTTGCAAACTACTGATACTGTTAGAGAAGCGATGGCCTCATAAATAAACTCTAGTATGTCATACATACTTTAGCCCAGAACTCAGTGTTCCTCGGACTTCGCTTCAAAGTCCAGTTAGTTTAGCTAAAATATTAATAACCAATCTTCAATAAATGTTAATGCATTGAATATTTAAATTTGGTAAGTTTACATTTAATAGAACTTTCATCCTCATGTGGGGCTCATCTAATCCTCTTATGTGAAGTGTATATGGATTGCTAATATTATACATAAAGCAGATACAGAAAAATGAGAGAAGAAAACATGCATTGTCCAACTTCACAGTTTTTATGCATCAAGCCAAGTGTTTGTAGTCCCATGTTTTATTTAGCACAGCACTGTTAGGTTACCATTCGTTTCACATCTTTAAACACAGAGAAAGGAAAATGATGTGAGATGACCTTCCCAAGGGATCATGTTATTATTATGAGAGTAAGACTCTAACTGAGGTATTCGATATATCAAATCCATAACCCCCCTTTCATCTAATACTAACCAGACACTAACAATGCTGCTCCACCTTAGATTTTCTGCATCTTCCTAATGTGCAGAGACAACCATTATCATGTCATTCTTGCTTAGTGATTCTGTGCTTTCTAAAAATGTAAGTTGGAGAGGAAGAAGCTTAAATTGTCACACACATAAAAACCATGGTGCTAAAAGTATTGAAAATAAATAAGAAAGAATACTTGAGACAAAAGGGATAGTTATTCGGTGTCTGAAGTGTTTTTGTAGATAAAACATGTCACTCTTTAGAAGAGACAGAGTGGAGACAAGTCACACACATGACAGCTTCAGTTGATCACAAAATGAAATCCTACCTTCTAATACTGAACCAAGAACTGGAGATTCATTGTACCTTGAATATGTTCTGATGTCCACTGCTTTTCTTAAAAATTGAAATATCAGATGAAATCTATTCTAGGTATTTTCTAAGTCTCTTTTATCATTAAGAATTCATGGTCTCTCATAATTCCAATGCAAATATTTTATTATAGGATGTCAATAAAATTATCAGATCTCATTATTCTGGCATGGATTTCAAAGCCCTACATTATCAGACAGGTAGTAAACTAGCCCATAGATGTCTGTTTATTCTAGATAGCAAAATACAAAGTTCTTAATTAATATACTTTTTTCCAAAGAACAACTCAAATACAGGATGTAAGTTATTTTCATAAGGCTCCTGAAAAATATTTTACCATGAAATAATTTTTAAAAATTTTTAAAAGTTTCATTTTAAAGAATATTTATCTATTCAATGTGCAAATGTTGTGGATAATATTACTTATCATTTGTCAGGCTGTTATAGAAAGATAAAAATATAAATAATGCAGGTGGATTTCCTTAAACTTACAGATGGTCATAAGGTCGTGTCTTATTATGCTGTTCTTAATATGGATTCTGATAGATATTTTATAACACCCTGTCATTTAAATTCATAATAATATTTTGAATAATGTATAATTATCAGCCCTGTTTTTCAAGTAAAGAAATTGAAATTCAGAGAAGTTCCATATTCCCTAACTACATAGAGAAGTTGGTAGAATATACAAATCATATTATTCACAACCAGAATTGGTTTCATACTAACAGAGTACCCTTCATCCTGGTACTTTAGTAAATAGGCAAAGTGCTAAATATCAGAAAAATTAATAAAAATATTTTTGAATTCAGAGAAAAGAAAATGAATGAAGCAGAGACTATTTATTATAATAGGATTTTAGCCATATAGTACAGGATAATTATACTACAGCCAATGCACCAAAAGGAACAGGAACAGACTTTGTTACCTGTCAATGAGACACTTTGCCCTAGTGGTGCTGCCTTGTAGGCCCCCAGTGTATGAGGAGGCTCTTGGCCCTCATATGACTGCTGAACTGTGGTGGGAGTCTGATAGGTAAGGACACTCCATTCCAGAGGAGTGAGAATGGAAGGGATGGAGGTAGATGGTGGGAGGGCGGGACTGGGAGGGGTTGAAAGAGGACACTGTGATGAAGATGTAACCTGAAATAATAAATAAACATAAAAAATAAAAAAATAACAAAGATCCTTCTCTGACCAAGATACACCTGACATTGACATGGCTTTCTCTAAATAATATTTGTGGTAAGGAGAGGTAACTGGAAGGAGATTTCTTTTTTAAAAGGATACTGACAAAAGGCCAATATTAAAAATTGTGATTTAAAAGAAGGCTACAGAACACCTTTTTTTGGTTTTCCTAAATACAATGTAGTTTATTTGAAAAAATGGAATATGCATTTTTTATGAGTTGTGCTATACCTGTTCATTGAAATTATGGGTGATTTTATATGTTTTGTTCTGCTTTGCCATTGGAGGAAACTTCATTTCACCCTTTAGATTTTACATTTTCTTTAAGAAAATGAAAGTAAATATAGGGAAAGACCCTAGATTGGTCTACTACTGTCCTGTGAAAACTCACAGAAAGATTTCTTGGGTCTCCAGTAGTTTTGTTCATGTTTTTAATGTGTTAGGATTGGACCTAAGGTAAAATATAAATGTGTTGGAGTTGTTATTTCCTGGACTTAATGCCTCAGAAGATAAATATATAAGTGAATACAGGAATGGAATTATGTGCTACCATTCTTGAATGGTTTTTGACTTACAAATTCCTTGATACTTACTAATTAGTTCGCTAGAATTTAAATGTTACTTCATACTTTCTGAAAACACCTTTTTGTATCTACCCATTTCATCTAATATTTTTGGCTAATGGACTTTCACTACTAAACTGCAAGTAGAAATTAACATTTAGATTTGCATGTGAATGAATTTCATAAAAATAAAAAAATGTAAAGGATCCAGTCTTTGTTTCTTTTGCATAAAAATCTTTGATTAATGAAATAAATTTGATTTCATTAATTAAATAAAATCATTGCCTATAAGGTAAATATATCACCCATCTAACAGGTATCTTTTTTTTTTCCACTGTAAAGAGAACACTTGTGGACTCAATGACCTGGGAGAACCACTCAGTGTTGATGGAGTTTGTGTTCCTTGCCTATCCCAACTGCCTAGAGATACGTATGCTCTGCTTTCTTGGAGTAAGCCTGGCTTATGCATTGATCATCTCTGGGAATATTCTCATTGTGGTCTCCATCTGGACAGAAACTCGCCTATATACACCCATGTATTATTTCCTTGGCAGCCTATCAGGGATAGAACTGGGCTACACTGCAGTAGTTGTACCACACATCCTTGTAAACACTCTGCAGTCAGAGAGGAACATCACTTTGCTGAGCTGTGCCACTCAGATGGTCTTCTTCATTGGACTTGGTAGTGCTGATTGCTTCCTCCTGGCTTCCATGGCCTATGACAGATATGTTGCCATTTGTCATCCACTGCAGTACCCTCTCATGATGACTGTGACTCTTTGTGTTCGCTTGGTTATGACTTCTGTGATCATTGGCTTGTTCCTGTCTTTACAGCTTGTGGTCTTCATCTTCTGTCTGCCATTCTGCGAGGACAGGGGAATAGAGCACTTCTTTTGTGATGTGCCACCAGTGATGCATCTTGTATGTACCACAAGTCACATCCATGAGCTGTCTATGCTAGTGGCAGCCACACTAGCCATTGTTGTGCCTTTCTTTTTCATTGCTGCCAGCTATGGCTTGATAGTGGCTGCTGTGCTCAAGCTCAACTCAGCCTCTGGTCGTCGCAGGGCCTTCAACACCTGCTCGTCCCACCTCACTGTGGTGCTGCTGCAGTATGGCTGCTGTGCCTTCATGTACCTACGCCCTATCTCCAGCTACCACCCCAAGCAAGATCAGTTCATCTCCCTGGTGTACACACTGGGAACCCCATTGCTCAACCCTCTTATCTATACTCTGAGGAACAGTGATATGAAAGGGGCCATAGAGAAAATTTTTACCAGAAATTATCCCTCCCAGAAAATTATATGATAGGAAAAATCCAATATAATAAGGTTAGTCCCAGCCAAATCAGACTGCTGTTACACTAAAAAGTATTGTCTCTGCTGATATTGAAATGATGTCCACAGTAACAATAAACTTAAAGTAACTAAATGTTTACCTATGTATGGTGACTTTCTTTACTATGTGCTACTTTTACACTGGGTGATTAATCTTGTAAGAAAAGATATAAGCAAGTACATGAGCAGAAAGCAATGTTAAGTGACAAATAGTTTGCTTTATTTAGCTAGGTATTAGGAAAAATAGTTTATTCTGTAAGTTTTTGATAAAAAGATGAAAAAAAGAATCAGAAATAAGATTGCAGCAGTTGGGAGCCAGGGATATAAAACCACTTAAACATTGTTAACTACAAGGGACCATTATCACTAAGATGCTTAAAAAGTAAGAAGAGATACACTGATAACCAAATCCCAGGAGAACAGAAGTCAGAATGGAATCTATGTAAGGAATGGCATCTTTGATTGAAATAAAGGATCTTTTAACCAGTAAGATTACCAAAGAGAAAACAGGGGTGGTAGTACCACAGCCTCTCTTGCATCTTGTTCTCAGTCTTGTTCTGTGAAACACAAAATACAAGAGCACCTGTTATCTGTGTGATTATATCATGAGGTCAGTCTCTTGAGATATAAGCATTGTAGAGAGGGCCGTTGAGGGCTAGTAACAAACAGAATGACTCAAGTTTTTTTATAGTATTATATGGAAAAATTAAAGTATGTTCTCTAATAAAGTGTTTCAAAATAATTTTTACATGAAGTAATGCAATTCAGCTTTACATTAGTCTTAAAATGCTAGGTATTACTAGTGTTATCATTAATTGCTTATAGTGTTCATGAAGTATATATAATGCAGATAGCATATATAATATACATGTGTATAAATATATTCTATTAGTCTTCAAAAATACTCTTTATAATACTAGAAGAATCTTTCAGTAGAAAGATTTAATATGTCCAATATTTTGAGAAAACTAAGATTACTAAATAAATACTAGACAGTATAATTTCTTCATAATAAAGTGATGTAATTTCTTGCTAAATCTAAGAGGTTGGCAAAGTGTCCAGTTATATACTAAATATAAGCTCTTGGGTCCATATAATTGTACATGTATGTATCTTTTGTGTGTTCTGGAACTCTTTCATAGGATTTAAACATGTTAAGTATGCTTATGTCTCCTGTTATAGCAATTACTTTACCATTAATCAACATTGCTTTTCACTTTTAATTCATTGAGAATTTCAAATTGCATCTAGTAAATAATGACTATAAACACAAACTCTCTTTATATCCTCAAGATCCACCAACATCATAACTTCTTATTGTTTAAATGCTTTATCTTATACCTATCCCAGCTGTGTACATTTGTCACATAATACAGAGAAAGAAAAATAGCAACAGGAGGAGGGGGCAGAGAAAGAAAGGAAAAAGGAAATGCTGAAGGTGTTTTGATAGATCACTGTAGTGGAAGTTTTGACTTCTTTAAAAGCTTGGTTGTGTTATGTGAATATGTCTTTTGTTTTGTCCCAAGGGTGGGATGGGGAAATGCTTTATCCACTACTGAATACAGACTCTTGAAAGTGTGTGATCTTTGTCAGCTGGAAATTATCTCATCTTTGTCGTGGTTTTGCCAGCTGAAAAACATCCTTGTGTGAATTCTGAGAGGGTAAATAGGAGGCCAAAGACAGAGAGAGATCATCATTAGCTTTACTTCTCATCACTTTGCTTCATGTTGGGGTTGCTTGAGACAGTCCTAGAGACAAACACTCCAGAGAATGCTTTGAGCTTGCTGCTGCTGATTGATGTTTGCTCCCTCTGCTGCTGGCTTCTGCTAGTATGTTTGCTGTTTGACAGGACTACTAGATTCCTGACAACAAAAAGTAAAATCACCCACATGGAACTAATTCTAAGGAGGTCTCTGGCCCCTGTCCCTACTAACATTCTTTTTTTCTGTATCTTGGGTTAGTGAGTTGGAAGGGAGGTAGAGGCCTTAAGAAACACACAGACACACACACACACACACACACACACACACACACACAACTAGTATAAAAGTATACCTTCAGATCATAGTGCTTAATACTGAGGATGGCAGTGGTGGTAGTTGTGATTATACAATAGTGGAGGTCATGGTGATTATGGTGGAGGTGATGATTGTGGTTATATTGTGGTGGTAATGACACTAGTGAAGATGATAATAATGATAAATATTTATACAGGTGATAACTATAACTCATTGATCGCTTATATGGTTTGACACATTTTTATCCTTACAAATACTTTAGGAGGCTCAGACTATTGTTATATCCAATTTATAGGTAGGAGGACAGATATAAATAGAAAGTATAAAACTATTGGAAGCAATTAGTACAGTGCATAAGCTGGGCTACCAACAGGCAATGTTACATCTATACACAGGTATCTCATCACTCTTGTGGTATCCCTGTTGGCTTCATGTTACAGCAAGAAGACTATGTTGTTTGAGGATCCCATAGAAGAGAAAATATTAGAGGGTGCAACGGTAGGGTAAGAGGGCAGAAATTCCACAGAATCAAGACTCTGATGACAGTTATAGACCATAGTGGAAACTACATAAAGCTGGAAATATTTAGTCTACTGAAATCTTTTGTAATGCCAACTCAACTGAAAGGGACTAAAATTGTGCACAAAATTGGTATCTGAAAGGTTTTCCCCTTAAATTACTAAAGTGAATTCCATAAAGTCCATGGGCTACTAATCACATTAACCAGAAAAACAGGTTTTAAATGAATACACTAATTTTTGCTTTGGTTTTGTTTTTACAATATAATAACTTAGCTAAATATTGTTTATAACAAGGAAATGGATCATAAAACACAGTATTGTCAAATAGTGTTCAGTTGTAATAGAAAATGTACCTCTCCAATGTATTATCCTTAATTTCTGAAGTAAACATAGGTAATACAGAAAGAATAGAAAAGTAAACTGTTCTTTTGTTTTGTTTTAATTCTAAGAGAGATACAAAGAACAGTAAAGCTTTGAAGAGAGTGGTAGGATTAGCAGGTTTGCATTTTTAATTAACCACTCTCCTGCAGAAGAAAATTCTTTCTATTTGAAAGAAATAATTATTCAGGCTTTCTATTGCATACTACCAGCAAGGAAAAATATTCAGATATCTTTGAGAGATTAAACAGTAGAAAAATGAATGAACTGGATGGGGGGTCTGTGTTGACTAAAATATTTTTTTGTCTGTATAAGTGAATGATAGGAATTCGTTTACTGCTATGAGGAAGGTTGTGAGAGAATTGAATGCCAGAGATAGGGAAAGGTGAGAAGTATGTTTTGGAACCCAAGGCCTCCAAAACATACTTCTCAATTTTCTCTATCTCTGGCATTCAATTTTGTGCTGTTTTGAAAAGGGGACACAAGCTTTATGTTTTGCATGTATCGTGTTTGAAATCGTTGAGGTAGCTAAGAAAGATTATGGCTATAGAAATTACTGGTACCCTGGTAATATTTAAGTATGTCTCATTACATAATTAATAATATAATTAATATAACTCTACAGTATTGGATTTTTTCTACCAAATAAGTAGATTTTAGCTGTTCTTGCCACAGAAAAGCTGACACAGAGTAACCATGTAAAATAGGTATAAATTTTTCTTCCTAGAATAACAAGTTTGAAATTTGTATTCATCCCAAATATTTATGTTGTATACTTCAAATGTACCAAATAAAATTTATTTTAATAATCAAACTAAAAATAATATACATCCATCTTCTCGTTTTCATCATCTTTCTCTTTTGATGAGTCTTCATGTTCATTCTATGGCAGTATGTCCCAGAGTTCTATGCATTCATGATTTTTAAAAATTTTTCTGTCCTTACAGAGTCTTTAATGTAATCTTTTTTAAAGAAATTTTTATTTATTTTGTGAATTTCACATCATGTACCCTGTTCCCTCCTATCTCCCATCTCTGCCCAGACCCATTCTCCACCTCTGCAATCTGTCCCAGCATAAAAATAACAGTTTACTGTGGAATCTGCAGTTTATCTTTGGATGTCCCACAATATTCCCCTCCATACATACATTCTGTTTCTAAATGTTCATTATAATGACTTCTTGGTCTGATACAAGGCCCCTAGTTTCCACTACACTGTCAGGACTGGAACCTCACTGTAACTCCTCTCAAATATGCTGTTACTGTCTGTCCTGTGTCATAGAGATCCTGTAGTCCTAGGTTGTGAAACTGACCTCTTCTTGCACTCCAGCAGTTCATGCATGAGGTAGATGTTGGGGTGGGCCAACTCAAAGCTCTGTTTCTGGACATGCAACACCCACTTGCATAGCCAGTTCCACTATGGAAAGGTGCAGGGCCTGTTCTCCCAAGTGCTGCAGCATATGAGGGACAGAGACAGCTCTCCTGATCTTAGGACCCCATCTGGGAAGATCTCCAGTCAGCCAATGGTGGTGGGGGCAAAAAGGAGGGGAGGGAAACTCTCCCTACCCAATACCACCACATAGCAGACAGGAGACAGGGCTGGCTCTCCCACACTCATTCCCTCAGGACTGGCTCACCCACAACCCCTACATCCAGGGCCAGACAGAGTTCCTCTAGTTTCTGGTTTGTTTCCTGTCCTGGGAGCGCATTTGGTGCTTGCCTGATACTGGTCTTGTAGTCATCTCAGGTTACCCCATGGTGCCAAACTGGTGTTGGTATTTAGTTTGGTCTCTCTCTCTCTCTCTCTCTCTCTCTCTCTCTCTCT
>CAJQZJ010033704.1:1943228-1964622 GCA_907164525.1 Lophiomys imhausi
ACACACACACACACACACACACACACACACACACACACACACACACATATATATATATATATGAAAACATGTGAATGATCAACCAATGTCTGGTTTAACTTGAGGCCCATGCCATGAGAGGAAACCCATGCCCACCACTCCACCACTGCCTGGATGGTCAGGAACTGAATATTGGATAAAGTACAATTCTGATTTAGATTGAGGTTGTGTGCATAATTTCATTTCTCATGGCAAGCCTGATTATATAAATTTTGGGTGAAAATATATGCAGTAATTTTATATCCATAGTTTATATTATTATATTATCATGTATTTTGCTGTGCACATGTGTTTCATGTTATATAGGTTTTATTATTCCTGGTAATCCATTTTTTACTTTCTATAATTTTTACATTAACGATTCAGTTTTACTATATATATATATATATATATATTATGTGTGATTTTTTTCAAACATATTATTTTACCTTATGGTTTCCTAGTTTGAAGTTATATATTCTAATTAATCACCCAGGAACCTAGAGTCTTTATTAAGAAGTTGGTTTTCTTTTTTTACAGTTAACAAGATAATCCCATGTCTTTTTAAAAATAACTCAGACAAGTTTTTACTGCTTTAGAACACAATTCACTATGCCTGAGTATAGAATTATTTTTACAATTTTTTACTGTACACTATATAGAATTCTATTGTTTCCTTATTTTAAGTTTTATTTTTACTTTATTATTATTATTATTATTATTATTATTATTATTATTATATTGTTTTATTTCTTCAACTTACATCTCAATCACAATCCCCTCCCTACTCCTCCCTCTGGTCCCATCCTTCAACGCTCTTCCCTCTCACCCCACATCCACTTCCTTTTTTTTTTTTAAGTTTAAGGTATATCGTTTTCTCCCCAACAGCTCCTCCTTTCAGTCCAACAAATGGCTCTTTCTCTTATAATGTTGTTATAAGAGAAAGAGCCATTTGTTTCCTTATTTTTAAATACAATTTCAATTAAAAACTGAGAATGTGTTATCTATAATTGTTATCCAATCCATAATGCATATTATTCTCTCCTTGTTGCACCTAATGATTTTCATGTGTAATTCAACTTTGCTACTGCATTTTCTATTTCTTTGTCATCAACTCATATCTCAGATAGCACTACTCTATTCTTAACACAATTCTATTTAATTCATTGTCATGTAAACTTTTATCTGAGTTGGAAGGTTTTGTGTCACAGTAGGAAATTTAGATTAAAATTTTCAATTAGGGGAAATATATGAAAAGTGTATGTCATAAAAGATCAGATTTAAGATGATTGCCTAGTTTCATACAGAATCCAAACTGGATGTAAAGTGAATGTATCATGAAATTAGAGTACTGTGACAACATAGGGCACAATAAAGCTTTGAGAATAACAGTATTATTAGTATGGGGAGCTGCAAGAGCAACCTTAGCAACTTATCCAGTTATGATAAAGAAGCCATGTACAATAATGTACATGCATTATCTCAACATAGAGGAATTGAAATGTATTTAAGCAAATTGGCAATGATAAACCCAAAAGAGTGGTTACATGTCTGATACATAAAGATGAACGAGATAGGAAAAGTATCTGTATGCTTATTATTACCTTCATCTTAGGAGTGATTTAATTTTAGTTTAAATATAATTAAGATATTTACTTGAGCTTTATATATTAATATCTGTTTATGTTCTATGTAAGTAGAATAATTTTTGAAAATATGAACAGTGCATGCATTTATCTAAATTCAGACTTGCCTACATTATGTCTTTGTACTGTTCAAAGATATGTACAAAATATGCCATTTTCCAGACAAACAACAGGTTAGTACTTCTCAGTTAAATTAAAATGTTAAGTAAATGGATACAGGAATTTGACCAGAATATCTACCAGTTTGGTCTGGGAATTTGTCGATAGATAAGCATCTCCATTATGAATGAAGATTTCTAAGGAAAAATATGCCAGACTTCTACTGTGAATTTATTTCCCAGCATTGGGGTTGAAACTAAATTTTAAGAAGGAAATCACAGGGCCAAACTGAGATTCAACCTCCCTGCTTTTTCTTGGGTTTGAAACAACTCAGTAAATGAGAGATTCCATTTCCTTTCTTCCCCTCCTGGCCCCCTCCCCCGCACATAAGAAATGTTGTCTGGGATACCTGTCCTCAACCAATCTGGGCCCCCTGAGTTCGTGTTCCGAGTCTTCACCAATGTCCCTGAACTCCAGGCTCTCCTCTTCATCCTCTTCCTCTTGCTCTATCTGATGATCCTCTGTGGCAATACTGCCATCATCTGGGTGGTGTGCACCCACAGCTCCCTGCGCACTCCCATGTATTTCTTCCTGGGAAGTCTGTCTCTCCTGGAAATCTGTTACATTACAGATGTGGTGCCCTTGATGCTTTCCAACATCTTTGGAGCTCAGAAGCCCATATCACTGGCTGGTTGTGGGACACAAATGTTCTTCTTTGTAACTCTAGGAAGCACTGACTGCTTTCTTTTGGCAGTCATGGCTTATGACCGGTATGTGGCCATCTGCCACCCACTGCACTACAGCCTCATTATGACCCAGAAACTGTGTATCCAGATGGTGCTGGGCTCTTTGAGTTTGGCGCTATTCCTCTCCCTGCAGCTCACTGCCTTAATTTTCACTTTGCCCTTCTGTGGACATCACCGGGAAATCAACCATTTCCTCTGTGATGTGCCCCCAGTCCTGCGCCTAGCCTGTGCTGACATTCATATGCACCAGGCAGTCCTCTATGTAGTGGGCATCCTAGTGCTGACAATCCCATTCTTGCTGATTTGCATCTCCTATGTGTTCATTGCTTCCACTATCCTGCACATGAGCTCTGCAGAGGGCCGCCAAAGGGCCTTTTCCACCTGCTCTTCCCACCTCACTGTGGTCTTGCTACAGTATGGCTGCTGTAGCTTGGTGTACCTTAGGCCCCGCTCCAGCACCTCAGAGGATGAAGACCGACAAATCGCCTTAGTCTACACATTTGTCACCCCATTACTCAACCCTCTGATTTACACCCTTCGGAATAAAGATGTCAACGGTGCGCTGAGGAACTCCATATTCCATAAAGCAGTCTAAGTGTATATATAAGCATGTCAGTTGGTGAGAACTGACTTGGTTGGGTGACTGTCAGTTAAATAATTCAACTGAAAAGGACAAACAGAATTTACTGTTGTAAACATAAGATTGCAAATTTTTAAAATCATGCCCAGGACAGCTATACTCACTTTCTTGAACTCATGGAATAATTTAAAATTTTTAATACAGCTTTCAATGTGGGAGCAATGTTCTACTTCACTCTGTTTTAAGGATTCCCAATTCATACAAAACAATTGCTTTGTTGGGAACCTCACATACATGCTACAATTGAATAAAGGTGACAGTCTGCTTACATGCAGCCTCCTGAGAAGGCAGAAAAGCCCATTCTATAAAAGGGGGCTACTTCCATTCTTAAAAGGGTAAATATTTTCCAAAATAAATCTCTTTTTCTCTGTTTTATGTAAAGATATAGTCAGCAATTGCTTGTTTAACATATGAGTTTCCTTCATGTCAGATGTTTCCACTGTGGACTTTGTCTTCTACTGCTGGTAAGAAAACAGGAATTAGCTTCTACTGGCCAGGCACCTATGGGAAACTATGCTAGTGTACCAAGACCTAACTAACCCTTGTGGCTCCAACATAAAGACTCGGCTGAAAACTCAGGCATCAAAGTTTGCTCTTTCACCCTCCTCCCCACTTCCTATCTTTCTTGATGACTCCTGGTCCTGGATGCACTCAGCTGCTCTTCCTTCCACTTCTGTGTGAGGCTGGTGCTTGTTTATGCATTTGCTTCCAATATATAGACTAAGCTGTGTAAAATTCAAGTAAATGTATGTTTAAGTAGAAGTCACTAAACTCTGTTGTTCACAGTAGATTCTCTCTGCTCAGTCTTCTGATGCACTTCCAAGAACAGAGCCAACCAAGAGTTATCTTATCTCAGAACAGTTGTGTGTGTGTGTGTGTGTGTGTGTGTGTGTGTGTGTGTGTGTGTGGTGTGTGTACATGTGTGTTAAGTCCAGGCCATAAAATGAAGAGATTGAGACTCATTAGCTCTAAAGCTCATGTGATTTTGAGCTAATCTAAGGACTTGGCATAAATTTCCTGAATATCGTATGAATCTGTCTATATATTAGTTCCTGAGATATTTCTGGTCTTTGAGCCGATAATTTATTGGTGCATTTTAAAAAAAATGTCTCAATGAAATGGCTTGAGACCAAGAAACCATATTTAATCCACCAAGTTACAGTAGTACACTAATGACCATTGAATTAATTTTTAACAATATATTTCTTGTGATTGAGGATATGATGTAATGACATAATAAAAAAACTATATATCCCCTGGTAAAGAGGACAACTTGTAAGGGTCAGCTCCCTACTTGGATCAGAAATTGAACTCAGATCATTAGTCATGACAGCAGATGCCATTATCAATTGACTCATCTCACTACCTGACTACCTCATTCTATCCAATTACAACCTACTTCCCAGTCTCTGCAGCTACGATCCATGCTGTCTGAGCTGATAATGAACCATTGTGTCAATACTTCTTACCCAAAATATTGCTCATATTATGGAATCAGAAGAAAAGTCTTAGAGAAAAAGGCAAATTTTGTTTTCCTCTGTGGCCACAAAGGGGCCAGATACAGACACAACTTGAAAGTTCTTTAATAGTTTCTGTGTTGAAGCTGGACTAATGGAAATCATGAAATAAGAAGGGCCATGAGCATAAACACACATTCTTTTCTCTGCTCCGTAGACTTCAAGTGTGAATTCCCATTCTAACATGATTTCCATGTCACATGAATAGATCTCAGGAATAACTTACTCTTACTATTTAGTATAATACTGATAAACATTAAACTCAGGCTAAGTTTTCTCTATTCTTCATCCTATCTCTCAATCCAAAGAAAATATGAAGACTTAAATTCATACCTAGGGTCCTGCTTTCTAGAAAATTTCTCATTTGAACAATAATAAACTAATTACTCATAAATATCCTTCATAGACAAAGCACTAAAAGAAAGATTCTAATTTTAGCCATACTCATTTATATTTCATTAGAGACCCATAGACAGGAAGATTATACCTAGAGAGATAGAGATATGACAGGTAGATAGGTGATTTAAATGTAAATTAGACATATAGATGATAGGTAGATAGATGATAGATGATAGACAGAAAAATAATAGAAGATAGAGAAACTTATAGATAAATGATAGATGATATATTATAGATAGAAGACTACAGATAGATAGATAGATGACATATTGATACACAAATAGATAAATAGATGTGCATTCCTCTTCATTACTTCTTTGTTTTAAATATGACATAAATGTCATAAAAACAGGTAGATACACATTCCTGTTACTCCCTATTGAGTACACAATGAATGACAATCACATCATGTTAGGAGGTACATGAAAGTGTTGGAAGGAAAGAAATAGTAATTTGGTATTATCTCTGACTGTGGAACCTACCTATTCCTGAGGTAGTTTTGGGGCACAGTTCAGGCTTCCCAGTGTACTGGGAATATCATATCCCCTTCAATAGCATTAATTCATATTTTAGTTTTATCCTTTGATATTAAGAGCCCAGCTACTTTATGGATTTCTCAACCTGAAATAGGATATCTATGTTATATCTGCTCTCTACATGGTGCAAGAAACATTGCAGAGGAGAAGCCAGATATATTTTAAGAGCCACAGGTTGTGTATGATCACTACAAAATTGATTTGAACACAATTTAAGTTGCCCTCAGGAATTCAGTGTCCTTGGTTGTATTCACCAAGATTGAGCAATTCAAAATTCCAACATAGATGAGGGAAGGGCTCATAAAATTCCATTCCTATCTGAGGTACTTTGGCAGGTGAAGGAAAATCATCTGGCTTTCTTCAGGAAAACAGCTTCTGTTAGTTTGTCCATGCTCTGTTGAACGGGTTTCAGCATGCACATATGGACAGCACTGATGGGTCTCGGCATAGTAACCTGAATCTATGATCCTGCAACATACTTACTAATATTTATCACCAGAAACATCTATTTTGTCTACTTTGAGTGAAATAGCCCCGAAGTACTGAGTCACATTTGCAAACTGGTTTTAATTAATCTATAGATGAAAAGGCCATTGAATATATCATTTCTCCATTGGTGACAACTGGTCATATCACAATCTCTGGGAAAGGATGCCAGCTCAATTCTCAGAATATTTATTCAGTATTCTTCTCTACTAAACACTAGGGAATAAAAAAGAGAAGGAACACTCAAAATGTTCCTATCTCCCTAAGAATATAAGACACCAGCAGGCATCGGTTTATATGCTCTGAACAGCAATAATCAGCTAAATCACGAGGAGGAAATCACAGTGTAATAACTCCACTGAGGAAAAGGCAAATAATGAGGCAATGAGGAGAAAATTACAGTGTAATAACAACACTGAGGAAAAAGCAAAAAAAAATGAGGCAGAAGTATCTGTCTATTCATCATTTACACCTTCCAGACTATTCTGGCATCTTGAGGAAAACATTCTAGAATAACATCCCTAAGGATCTGAGAAAAGTCAAATGATCCATGTGGGTCTAGAAACCGGGCTCAATTATCTCTCTGGCTTAAGGAAAAACTGAAAAGTTCAGGATAGCTTCTGTCTCTCTGCACTGGCTGCTCTGGTTAAGCTCAGGAAATCTCTGGTATGTAATTTCTAGTAATATGCTGAAATTTTATCACCATTGACAGGTGAGCTTCTGAGATTTTACCCTTCATTGCTCATTTATCCTCCTATGCCAGCTTAATAGTGGTCTTTAACAACTAGATAGAAACAGTTGGTACCCAAACAGTTTGTATAACATTCTTGAGGGGTTGAGAGAAATAGAACAAGAAATTAAAGTTAGAAATTTTCACTTCAAAATATACTAGTTCTGACTCTAGTTAATCCTAAACCATCCCAGGACTTAGTAATTACAGTGTACTCACAGAATAGGTTGTGAATATCACTACCTAATTCCATTTTAGCTTTATTGTGAATTCTCTCCTCTACATGTGGCTCTCTTTCTCTCATGTAAGCTAAGCATCTCAGAAGGAGACTTCAGAGTTACTGTCCCATTCCCACTGCTATTTATTTTGCAAGAATACCATTGGTGATAGTTGAATGTTTTCTGGCCATTTCATGGAAAGAAACACCAACTAAGAGACAGTAACTTGAAGCACTAGAGAAATGAGAAGTGAGATGGACTAAAACTTTTCACTGGTAATTTACTGGACTCATAAATCCCAGTAAATTACAGGGACATTCAAGCTCATCTAAATTTCCTTTCTTGTTCTTATGGGATATCTCCTGAGGTTTCAATAGTTTCAGGTCATCTACTGTTTCATAAAACCATTTTTACTGCACTAAAGACCCATTTCCAAGCATTACAAAGACAAGCCAAAACACAATTTACACCTTTCTTCTCATATCCAATTCAGAGTTCAGTTCTCAAGTGCAGAGAAGTAAGGTAGGGGCTCTTGCTCTTCATCACATTCCCATGCCACTGCAGTCATTAGAACCACTCATTGGTTCAGTTTCCTGGACAGGCCAATTAGAGAATTCCCTTGCAAAGGTAATGTCTCTGAAAATACCCCATTCATAAAAGAGTCATTGGTTGATCTCTTATACTAAGAAATTTAAAGGTGTGTTAACTTTTTCTATTTTGGCTATCTTCAAAATAATTGAGATGGAGTCCTATTAGGTTTATTCAACAAGGTTTAAGCACAACTGAGCAGGTATTTTTAACCCTCTAGGCTATCTTAGCTACTTCCCAGCTACCCCCCCCCAAGTTACTTTCATTTAGTCTCTCCTTGGCTTGCTCTGCTGTAGCTGTCGGACCTCATGAAAAACTCCACGGCAACATCTCTTCATGCTCAACCTCATGGTGACATTCTTCTCTCCCCACTTGTCTCATGGCCCACTTTCTTCTCTCTCTTCCCCCTGGGATCCTTGGCTCAGATCCAAATTCCAGCCTTCCTATCTCCTCTGCTCAGTTATTGACTGTTCAGCTTTTTATTAATCAATAAGAGATCATTAGAGAGCATTCTTTACAACACATTGATACAGGAGATTCTTCAATATTCATGACAAAGCCAGTGTCTGGACTGTAACCAAATGTTGGAGCACAGAAACCAACATCTGAATACACAGTGCACAGGACTCTCCTTTAACATCTCCTCCTTTTATTCCATAAAAGACTCTTTTTCTTACAACAATAAACTATATACAATATGAACAATATAAAACAATTATGAAAACTCTCAGGTAAGAATTGTAATCATAATGTCTAGTCTATTTGTATTTGGCAACTTTAGAGAAAGTACTCCATTTTCTGTACTATTTTGGTGCATTCAGAGTTCTGTACTTAAGTCACTTTCTAACATAGCTCGCATCTATCAACCTAAGAAATATCTACTTAGACCTAAGAATATCTTCTTAAATTTTTTTCTTATATCCTACACAACTTAATCTTACTTGTGAGACTATAGCTATCTAATCCTCAACTCCATCAGAGACCCAAGAAGGAATAAATACTACCCGAGTATGCAGGAAACGTAGAGTGAAAATCTTCCAAAAATCATAAAAATGACAGAGACAGCTGGCTGCCTGGACAGCTACCCAAGTTTCCTCTATAATGTTTAACATCCATCTTCAGCCTTCTGGCTCAATATATGACAGAATTTTTCCTGAAGCAGGATTATGAAGGACTGTTTGCCTTGTCTTGGCAAATTTCAGAAGTAGAGTTCCCTGTGTCCAGTTTGTCCAGTTTCGAGAGCCTTTTGTCTGCAATTGAAGCAAGGGCAGTTTTTCACCCAGTGGTTAGTCTGCAATTTTTGAAACAAACTCCATATAGAAGTTCTTCAATGCTCATCATTTCCTTTGAAGTAGAATTGCAGTGCCCTTAGGAGCTCACATGCCTCACTGTTTTAAAAAAAAAAATCCTTTTATTAACAAAACATCTTTAAATGTCATATTCTGTGAATCTCTGAGATTTTTGAAGGCCATCTATCTATCTATCTATCATTTATATATCTATCTAAGTTTGTAATAGCATCTTTCAAAGACAAGAACTTCATATTGCATTTTTAAATGAATTGCATAGGTTCAAAACCTTAAATAAAAATTGAAACAGATATACATAATATGTTGTAATCAAAATATATCCTTAAATTAGTATACAAAGATATATGCCAATGTAAAATTTTTAGATAGTAATAGCTCTATATTTTAAGAGTAGATTCAATAATCTACCTTTTCCCCCTATTATACCGTTATTATTCCTATATGCCCATTTTTTCTTTCAGCTCGTCTCCCTCTCTTTCCCCCTTAACAGTAGATAAGAGAGGAAGAAGGAAGAGAAGTAAAGAGAGATAAAGAAGGAAGAGAAAGAAGTAAAGAGAAAGAAAAGAAGAAATCTTGAGTTTAACTTCCTATAACTTGTTTTGTCCATGGTCAAGACAATTTAGCAACTTTCAACCAGTCTCCCTTTAATGAGTATCATCACCTTAATGAACAATCAAAAACCACCCACCCCACCTTTTGGGAATTGGGGCATCATTGTCTTAAAATTGCTTCTTGCTTTCTGGGGTCATAATTTTTCCATTTTGGGGGTCCCAAGAAAATTGATTTATTGTCCATTGTTAATAAATCTAGTTGTATGGAGGGGTCAAGAAGGCCTACATACCCAACTAATGTGCTCACACAAGGTCTCACAGAAACTGAACCACCAACCAAGAACATGCATGGACTAGTCCTAGGTCCATTACACATGTGAAACTGATGGGCTGCTTAGTCCTCAAGTACATCCCTTAACAATTGTAGTGGATACTGTCCCTGACTTGGACTCTGTTTTCTTCCTGTGGATCACATTTTCCTCGCACATCTGCATTGTCTTGCCTCAGTGAAAGAGGAGGCATTTAGTTCTGATATGATTTGATGTGCCAGAGTGGGTTTGTACCAGGTGGGGGCAGGTATGGATGAAGTGGATGGGAGGGTGGGACTGGCAGGAAAGGAAGGAGTTAGGTTGTGAAGCTAATGAAAGGAAAGTTGCTGTAAA
Source organism: Lophiomys imhausi (assembly GCA_907164525.1). Lineage (NCBI taxonomy): Eukaryota > Metazoa > Chordata > Mammalia > Rodentia > Muridae > Lophiomys > Lophiomys imhausi. The sequence goes on from CAJQZJ010033704.1 coordinate 1,953,375, forward strand.
ATCTGTTGTACAGACTCTGTGTGCTTTTTAAATGCAGGGCTTAAAGATGTCCTGATTGAAACAATTTTTGATGTTAGACCAACTGGGATAATCTGGGGTCAGCAGCTTTCTTTGAAGCTGTCCTGGAACCAAGTTTTGATGAAACAGTTATTAAGGCAGTCTGAGGTTGGATTAAGCAGGAATAAATATATCTTAGCATCTCAGCATCCTTCTAAACATCCCCCAGGAAGAATTCTGTCAGGCCACATTAATTCCATTGGTATCTGGTCCTTTAGTTCTGTAAACATATAAGCTTTCCAGGTCATATACATGTTTGCATTCACACATGCATAGAATGTACAATGTGCACAGATCATATAAATAGGGTTCTCTACCCTTTGGATGAGCAGATGAAAACCATCTGTCTTTCTTTATAAGTTAGCTTGGACTGTATAACCAGACTGTAATATAAAATTTCATCCATACTATATGAAAGGATGGCATGATGAGTTCTGAGGATTTGGTAGCCAACATGATTTATTAGCTATGCATAACTGAAGTTCTGACTGGAGACATTTTCATGCCTCAGCCAGTTTCAATCTGTTTCCATGTAAAGGAATCAGCAATACATGTCAGTTTCTTCATTGCATTGCTCTAGAGGATCTGGTAGATCCATACCTGATCTGATATGTGTTATATACAATGGATTATTTCTATTTCTGATCACTTGCTTTAGCTAAATAAGCAGTGAAATCAATTCTGAGTCATCTTGAATAAGTTCAGCAGTTTCTATATGCAAAACTACTCTTTCTGCATATTGAGAGTCAGTAATGATATTAAGAGATTCGGGAATATCTAATAATACCTTAAGAATATCAAACAACTCTGATTTTTGAACTAAGTCAAAAGAACACTTAATCATCTTACTTATATTTCCTGACTTATAATATGCCTTTTCTGATTGATTGGCATCAGTATAGAATGTGGGGTCTTCAGAAATTGGTGTTCCTTTTAGTATATGAGGGAGAATCCAATTAGTTTGTTTCATTAATTGTAGTTATTTGCTTTTGGTGTATTTGCTGTTAATCTCTCCCTAAAAGATTACTACAATGCTTTTGCCAATGTTAAATTTCTGACCAAGTCTCATTTTGTCTTTCAGAATCAATTCAGAAATCTTTTCTATATAGATTTTTAGTTTTTGTACTCTGTTCATGTTCTAAGTATAATTGGTCTAAGATATAATTCTCTCTCTGCATAAGAATTCCTGTGAAAGAATGTGTAGAAGGCTAAATAATGAAAATACAAGCCATCTTTGGATCAAAATGATTTATATGTGCACCTTGTAATTTTTCTATCAGAGTCAATTCTCTCTCAGTCTCAGGTGATAATTTTCTTAAACATTTAAGTCCTTATCACAATTTGAGGTTTGAAATGAACTGCTTACCACTTGAGTGGTTAATCCAATTGTGAGACTTAGCCAATTAATATCTCCCAACAATTTTGGAAAATGATTAAGAGTTCTCATAACTAAGCCCACATCTGAGAGAGGGCTAATATCCAAAATTTACAAAGAACACAAGAAACTAAATGCCAAGAAGCCAAATATTCTAATCAAAAAATGGGGAACAGAGCTAAACAGAGAATTCACAAAGGAGGAATCCCTAATCGCTGAGAGACACTTGAAGAAATTCTCAGCACCCTTAATCATCAGAGAAATGCAACTCAAGACCACTCTGAGATTCCATCTCACAACTGTCAGAATGGCTAAGATAAAAAGCTCAAATGACAGCACATGCTGGCGAGGTTGTGGGGGAAGGGGACCACTCCTCCATTGCTGGTGGGAGTGCAAGCTTGTACAACCACAATGGAAATCAGTCTGGTGATATCTTAGGAAACTTGGAATAGCTCTAGCTCAAGACCCAGCCATACCACTTCTGAGTATATATCCAAATGATTCCTCACCAAACCACAAGGATGTTTCCTCATCTATGTTCATAGCAGCCTTATTTTTAATAGCTAGAAACTGGAAACAACCCAGATGTCCCTCAACCGAGGAATATATAAAAATATTGTGGTACATCTACACAACGGAATATTGCTCAGTCATTAAAAACAACGAAATCATGCAATTTGCAGGCAAATGGATGGTACTAGAGAATCTCATCCTGAGTGAACTAACTCAGACTCAGAAGTATGCACATGGCATCTATTTGCTTATAATTGGATTTTAGCCATATAGTACAGGATAACTATACTACAACCAATGCACCAAAGAGAACAGGAACATAGACTTTGTTTCCTGTCAATAAGACACTTTGCCCTAGTGGTGCTGCCTTGTAGGCCCCCAGTGTATGAGGAGGCTCTAGGCCCTCATATGACTGCTGAAATGGGGGTGGGGGACTGATATGTAGGGACACTCCACTCCAGAGGAGTGGGATAGAAGGGATAGGGGGCAGAGTGTGGGACTGGGAGGGGTGGAAAGACGGCACTGTGATGGAGATGTAACCTGAAGTAATAAATAAGTATTAAAAAAAAAAAAGAGTCCTTAGCTGGTTTCTCCTGATTTGTACCTTCTGTGGTCATATTTCCTGCAGATTTATATTATACCCTAGATAATTAATAGAATCTCTGTTTGAATCATCCAGCAAAATATCATCCATATAATGGTAAATTACAATATGAAGAAATGTTTACAAATTATTTCTAATGACTGTTGTACAAAATAAGGTAGGGCTATTCAACATACCTTGTGGCAAAACATTGCAATGTTATCACTTTATTGGACAACTATTAATATAAACAGGTACTAAGAAATCAAACTTTTAACTTGTACTTTGTAAAGAAATGGTTAAAAAGCAATATTTTTAGATCAATCACTATAATTGGTCATGTCTTATGTAACAAGGCAATGGGATTCCAGGCTATAAAGAACTATTGGCTGAATGATTTTATTAGTGTTCTGAGACTCTGCCAGCTGAGTTAGCTCACAGAGTGCTCATCTTGGGCGCTTGTCTGTGCAGTGTACTTCCAAGATCTTTCTAGCTATGGGCTCTGTATATCTCAGCTATGGGCAGATGCTCAGCCTCCCCCATGGCACAGTCGGTCTGAACATATAGCTTCACCTTGTGCAGGAGACCCCAGAGCCCATGAAAGGCTGTGTACCAAGCCTACCATGCATTCTGATCCTTCTCCAGAACTGCCCGGTGCTTGGGAAGAATCACCACTGGTAGCAACAGCTAAAATCTCTCTGTTGTCTTTGCTCTATGCAGCATGTCATGCCACACTGGACTGGTCCAACACAGCTGCTGGACTGCCATTTGCCCTCTGATGAGAACCAACCCTGATGCTGGGAGCTACAACATGGGCACCAACCAGCAGCTCTGAGAAGTTGGTAGGCCCTGGCACACTGGCGTGTGTGTGTTTCCTGTTCACTACCCACTGATGGCTTTGCTGCAAAATGTCAGTTTCAAAGGTCCTGCCTTCTGTTTTAGGAAAAGGGACAAAAGTAAGAAGCCACTCTGTTCCCTGGGAGTACTTGCTGGTGTTTTCACCCTGGAATTTTTCTAATCTAACTTTGAATTCTATGTCCCAGATATGATACACCAAAGGTAGTATGAAATTTAAAGTGGTGTTAATTTTTTCTGTCCCAGCTATCTCCAAAATAATTGAGATGGAGTCCTACTAGATTTATCCCATAAGCTTTAAGCAGCATAACTGAACAGATATTCTTAACCATCTATACGATCTTAGTTCCTTCCCAACCACACACTGCAAGTTACTTGCATTTAGATGTCTGTCCTCATTGAGGACTCTCTTCAGACTCCTCCCCATGCCCAACCCGGTTTCTTCTGTCTCTTGCTCCTGGGAACCCTGGCTCAAATCAGAAATTCAGCCTTCCTATCTGCTCTACCCAGTCACTGGCCGTTCTGCTTTTTATTAACCAATCAGAGATAATTAGGGAGCATTCTTTATACCATACTGATACAGGTGATTCTTCAATATTCATGACAATGTGTCCTTGTAAACAGATCTCAGAGTGCAAAAGTCAGCACCTAAATACTTAGTGCACAAAACCCTCCTCCAACAATTTCTAGCTGTTCCAGTTTTCTTCTCCTCAGCAAGGATTAGTCTTAGTTGTGGTTGAAGTTCCGAGGCTTTGGCTGAAACTTTGGTATTTGTTTCAATTGTACTACTAAAGTTATATTAAAGCATCTTTTTTTTTTTTGTCTGTTGTAACTCTCTTCTACTGAAGTCATATATGGTGGGTCTATTATCTACAACTAACTGAAAAGTGATTGAACTCTTGTCTCAATTATAGAAACACCTAATAAATACTTTGAAAACATCTTCATCTCTGGATATTCCAGGGTGTGCAAGCAAAAAAATGAGATGAGTTAATGCTTTTTGACTCAATATTTACCTGACAAGTATTCTATAAGTATATATGTATTTGATCTAAGAATGGCATATTTCATGACCCATGACATTTTAAGAGAACATTAGTTATTAAAAATGGATTATTTTATATGTATATATTCTCAATATACTTCAGCACTTTGTCTCAACTAGCATAGCTTATAGCTTCCTTTAATGAAGTGAAGTTTAAGTTCCATTCTTAAAACATAAGAAAAAAAAATATTCATTTATTTCCACATGATCATATTAGTTACATCTATAAGAAAGGTGCATATTCATACATTAATATTTCAGCTCTATCTTTTATTCTTCACTTTCCCTTTTCTTTTATTGAAAATAGATTTATTTTATTCAATATATTCTGCTAATGTTTTCCCTTCCTGTATTCCTCCCAAAACCTCCCCATCTCCACTTCCACATGGATCCACACTTTCTGCCTCTTGTTAGAAAACAGGAATCTAAAGAATAATGATAAAATATAATAAGATAAAAAACAAATCAGATCACTTTCTAGCCTTTTGGCTAAGATTAAGTGCTAAAAAAAACAAATCAGAGTAAGAGAAACAAAAGAAAAATAATCCAAGAAAATGCACAAGAAACAGATATAGGTGCAGAGACCAACTTGTTCACATACTCAAGAATCTTGTAAAAAGACAGAAACAGAAGCCATTATATATAAAAAACTATGGGACGAAATAATAAACAAATAATAAATAAATAAATAAATAAACAAACAAACAAATAAATAAATAAATAAATAGATAAATAAATAAATAAAAGCAAAAAACAAACAAACAGAAAAGATCTGACATGACATTATGAGACAAGCAACCACCAAAGATTCCATTGAGCTCATTTTCTGTTGCCAATCTACTGCTGATCGTGCACCCTACCATTACGAGTAGTTTGTTTCCACAATGAGACTCCCTAGGAGAAAAATAATTTTAGATCTGCAAGTAGTTATTAATTGGAGATAGCTTCTTGGTTGGATATGAGGCCATGTGTCCACTTCTTTCAGCTCAAGGACATCATCTAATGCAGACCTGTAAGGGCCCTGTGCATTCTGCCTCAGTCTGTAAGAAGATATATGTATTGGTACTTCTGAGTTTAGTGGGCCTTCTTTTCTTAGTGTTCTCTATCATTCTGTCTGCCTCCTCTTTGAGGTGAACCTTCTAAGGATCATAGCTCTAGGCAAAAAAAAAAGCTTTGGTGCTTTATTTAGAAATAAAAATGTCAGGGAGGTTAGGAGGATGAGTATAACAAGAAAGAACAAGAAAAATATTTTAAATGTAATACAATGGATTGTTTTGAGAGATATTGTTCACAAAGAATATTTTTCAACAGATTTATTCACTCAGTGTACGATTACTATGAAAGAGAAACCATACCTAGTAGTAGCAGTTCATTCAAGAAAGAAATGATAGTGTATTTGTCTGTCTGTTTATATATCTGTCATGTGTTCTACTCTTTGTAATTTCTTGTTTTCCATTTGTCAAGGTATACCTCACAGGGACCTTTTTGAATTTCCAGGTTCTGATGTATTGGAAATCAGAAACAATATAGTACAGTGTGAAAATTTCTCTGAGTTCTGAAGTAGGTACAAGTTTTTGTGTTAATTGGCACATGTTCTCAATGTCAGATATTCATGATTATTCAATACACTCTTAAGGACAACACATATCATTGGTCCTTTCTACTGTTTATCCCACAAAACAAAGCACTTACCAATTTTTTTGCCAATTTTATTGTTCTCGGGGATTCACAAAATATTTTCATTTTTAGTATTTTATCATTTAAGAATATATTTTTGTCCAGAAGGAGGTGACATTATCATTGGGATGTGGTGAAAACACATAGATGCAAGCACTAGGTAAGTCTGGGGAGTGTAGTCAGTCTTAATGATAAATGTCCGGTTGTCCTAGTCACAGAAGTCTATAGATTTAGTAGGCCTTTAATCCAGTACAGGGTTTTGACTGTGGCTTCTGTAGCCTGAACAAGAAATGCATCTTATTACTTTACAGATCTTGAGGCATGATAACCATAGAACATTAGGAGATGAAATATGTTGTTTTATTCTTAACTACCCTGGGTATCAGAAAACACAGGACCATCAAAACTTGGTCCCTGAGAACACCGTATCATGGTGACCTGGTGGGAAATGGTCATGAAAGTTAGTGACATAGATAAAATAGAGAAGGAGAAAGAATTTTGGCATAGATTTACAAAAGATTTTATGTATTACATATTAGTTGCTTGTCTTGTTGTTGAGACAAAATGCCTGAAAAAAAGAACGGAACATATATACATATATATGTATACATACATACATACATATGCATGTAATAACAATTAGTGAAAAAGAGGTCATAAATTTGAGTAAGTAAGGGTATATGGGAGTTTGGAAGGAAGAAAGCAAAGGGAGAATAATTAATTATGTTATAATCTCAAAAACAAAAATGTTTACAAACAAATTAAGGGAGAGTTTATTTCATATCACAATCCAAGAGGACATATACTATCTTGGTGATAGGTGCTTGAGGAAGCTACTGGTCACTCTGCAGTCAGAGTGAGGAATCAGATAGAGATTAATATTTGTGTTTAGTTTTCTTTCTCCTTTATATTCAGCCCATGACCACACACCCATGATGTAGTGTTGCTCACACATAGGTCCTACTTTAACTAATCTAAAGTCTCTGGCAGGCAAGTACAGAATTAACTTAAGGGTAGACTGAGTTCAGGGTCTTCCTTTCAGTGCAAAACAAATTTTAGATGAAGAAATATAGAAAAAGGAGTAGAAATACAGAATACTAAAGTCATAAAAACTATTTACATAAAAGTAACATTATATCGACTGAACAAATTATATTTAGGAACATATATGCATAAACATATATATGCATACAATAGCAATCAGTTAAAAAGAGGCCATGAATTTGGAAGACAACAAGGAGAACTATATAAGAGAGTTTGTAGGAAAAAAGAGAAAGGATAAATGTGATAAATATATTATAATTTTAAAAATAAAATATAAAAACCCAATTAGTGAAATAATAAAATCATTGCCCAGATCATAGGAAAAAAATGTATATACAGGTACACAATCCATTTAGAATCTCAAAAAGACATGGCCAGTGTAAAACCTCTTCATATGATACTATCTATGAACTATAAGAACACAGGTGAAAGAAAGAATACTGAAAGCTGTGGGAGAGAACTACTAAGGTTTACTAAGGCAAATTACATTGAGGTTATTTTAAGGTGATTTCAGTATTTTATACAATAATGACTCAGTGTTTTGTTCCTTGGTTTTATTTGTTTTGAGAGGCCTTTATTTCTTCTTCAATTTGAAAATTGTCTAGTTATGGTGGTCTCAATTGACAGTTGTTTATTATTATTATTGTTGTTGTTGTTGAAATTATAATATTGATGCAAAACTGATGGGGGAATGTTATGCATTCTAAATGTTAATTAACCTGCTCCCAGAAGCTTGCTTGCTGTACATCAAATAATGCTGTGTTACCTTGCTTGTCTCTGATTGTTAAATAAATGCTGAGTTCTGAGGTTGGGCAAAGACAGAAGTAGGCAGGACTAAGGTCCTCAGACTTCTGAAGCAGAGAGGTTCATGGGTAGAAGAAGCCTTCAGATGAAGAAAAAGATGAGAAGCTGCCAGAAGAAGAATAAGAAGCCAAGAGCAGGAAGGAGGACACACGCAATGTGATAGAAATGTAAGAACATCATTCCACATGGCCTGGAATATCAACATAGTGTGGGGAATAACAGCCCAGAGTTTGTACGTAACAGAATATTTTTATTTAGCACACTTATTTATTAATATTTAACAATCACCTATAAAATACCTAAATCCTATAACCAAAATCTTAAATCTAAAATCTATAATCAATCTAATACCTTAATACCTAAAATCTATATAATACCTATAAAAGAAAATCTTCACATTATTTAAGTTTCTTAAAAGGATATTAATACTCTTGGCAGAGGTCCGTGTAGGATGGCTTGTTTTATGGCAATCCCATCAAGTAGTAATTTTAAGCTTAAGCTCCATCCAATTTGTAAGGCCAGTTTATTTGCACCACAAAGTTGTGGCCAGTTTATAAAGTCAGTCTGTTTCGACGGCCAACATACAGCAGTCTTTTAAACTTCTCCAAGCACCTTCTGGAGTCTGCTTGCCCCACACACCTTCGTACCTTGAAGTGCTTTTCTCCAGTGTGGCTTCTCGGTAGATGAGGGCAGAGAGAGGAGCCCACGAGATTGCGTGCCTTCTTGGTGGGTGAGTGCAGTGAGTGGACGCCAGATCATGTGGATCTTTAATTTTTATATTGTCTCATGCTGTTATTCTCAGCAGCGGGACTTCCAGCATTCTCGTTGCCATGGTCACCAGAAGTTTTCTAAGACTTTCCCAAGACATGCACCCTCAACAGTGTGTCAGTGTGTTCTCATGATTCTCCTTGCTTCTCATGGCTAATGACATCATCTGCATGGCTTACAAGGTTTCTTAGCAACACCATTCAAGGGCAAATCATCTGACCATAACTGGCTCCACCCATATCTTTCAATTAAAGGAATGCCAAATTTTTACCAATCCATAATTCCTATGCTACTAGATGCTAAGTTGAAATATTAGTTTTAACCAACTCCTACCACAGGCATATATATATATATATATGTACATACAGACAGACATTCTGCTGTACTTCATAGATCAGTGCCTTCCTCATTCATCATCAGAGAAACTTCCTATAGCAGATTGGAACAATACAGAGATTCACAGCCAGACAATATATAGAAAGTGAGAAACCTTGGAATGCTCTAAACTGTATGTTTCCATCAAATTCCTCCTGTAAGTGCTAAGGGGCAATTAGTAACTAAGTCACATGGAAAAAAAATCACAGTGTAGGAACAGCCTTGTATAAAAAGCAAACAGTTGCCTGCTTATTCCCCATAGCCTCTTCCAACAACAATGTAAAAATAACTGTTTGTCTTGAGAAAAGCACTGCAGGGACATTGTCCCTAAGGAGCTGGGAGGAGCCAAATTCCCATGTGAGCCACTCTGTGTCCATGAATACATTAACTCTGGGACTGAGAGGGAGAGTCTGCTTCTGAGAAGACCAGGAAAGGTGCTCCCATTTCCACCTCTGTCCTGGTAAGTGCAAAAAGCGGTAAGATCTAGATCTCAGCAATTTCTATGATTGTATCATTGGTCAGAGGTATTGTTTTTGGAATTTGACTCTTGATTTTAACTAGCTAGAGAGTTACCTTAAAGACTCAATTTGCACAACACTCCTGGTAGCTTTAAGTACCACAGGAAAACAAGATTTAATATCTTCAATTAAAAATACAGAAGTCTGGAAATTTCATATTATTTTTTAACAGCTAAGTAATACTCTGTTGTGTAAATGTACCACAGTTTCTTTACCCATTCTTCAGTTGAGAGACATCCAGGTTGCAGAGGTGCCTAGTCTTTTTTTTTCTTTTTTAAAATTTAATTTTAATAAATACATTTTAATGTACATATTTATTCAAGCAACATTTTTTAATGTTTATTTATTACTTCAGGTTGCATCTCTATCACAGTGACCTCTTTCCATCTCTCCTGGTTCCACCTCCCTCTTTCTCCTCCCTCTCCCACCCATCCCACTCCTCCAATGTGGAGTGTCCCTACATATCAGCCCCTCTCAATTCAACAGTCATATGAGGGCTAAGAGCTTCCTCTTTGCACTGGGGGGCCTACATGGTAGCAGCCCTAGGGCAAAGTGTCCCATTAATAGGTAACAAAGTCTATGATCCTGATCCTTTTGGAGTGTTGGTTATGGGGTAGTTATCCTGTAGAGGTGCCTAGTCTTAATACAAGTTGATATGCCATGTTTCGTAAATATCCATGGAAAGTCTGAAATTTCTCAAGAGAAACAGAAAAGGAGTAGATGGGGAAGGTAGAGGAGATGTTGTAGGGAGGTACTCAGAGGAGAGGATAACAGAGAAACTACAGTCTGGATGCAAAACATAAAATAAAAAAAATTAAAAGAGGAAAAAATAGTCTCCATTGTGGCCAATCCTAAAACAATCCAAAACATAATCACCAAAAGGCCCTTATAAACTACTCTATGCTTTAGGTATAGATCCTTGCCCATTTGGTATCTATTTTAGTGTTGTTATTAAGTTACACTTCAGCATATACTTCCCACTCAAACTTGTAAGCCAAGCTTCTCAAGAGAGACACCTCAAATTCAGCAGGGCAGGGCCTTCATTTATCTTGTTTCAATTGTATGGTCAAAGATTTTCTTAACTCTCCACAGAAACAGAAACCCATTGAGAGGTAATGACTTGAGCAAAAAAACAATAGATAGAGGAAAAAACACAGACTCCAAATATCACTTGACTCTCAGACTGATATTTGTTTGTAAATTTCAATGAAAATCATCCTAGTTCAATATCATTTCTCCATCTCTAGGCGACCACTTTTTATAACTCAGTAGAATTCTGGCCATCTGTACTTTCAAAACATCTATTGCTTTATTACTAAAGACCCTTCTCCAGGTATAAAAATTCAAGCTCAGTAAAACTTAGAAATTGATCTTCTCGAAGAATCTCCAGTGGGAGATGATTGAATTGGTGGTGAAACCCCTTGCTTCAACTGTAGACAGACTTCTGTCCAAAAAGGACAAAACTTGGAAGCAGATAAGTCGACAGCCTAGCTCTGCCAAGACAGGGTAGGTAAGTCCTTCATAATTCCTGCTCTACAACCAATGTCTGTCAGAGAAATGGGGCCAAATGGCTGAAGATTGATGCTGTAATGTATGGAGAGAAAATGGGAACTGTCCAGGCAGCCACTGGTATG